>JAWWEU010000029.1:10151013-10170126 GCA_035583155.1 Acropternis orthonyx
ATGGGGATTGGGATGGGGAATGGGGATTGGGATGGGGAATGGGGATAGGGATCAGGAATGGGGATTGGGATTGGGAATGGGATAGGGAATGGGGATAGGGATGGGGAATGGGATTGGGATTGGGGACTGGGATCTGGAATGGGATAGGGAATGGGGATAGGGATGGGGAATGGGATTGGGATTGGGGGGAAGCGGGGCCGGGATGGCCGCCCCGCAGAGGCCCCTCCGGCAGGGCCCCCCCCCCCCCGAGCGCTGCGCACAGCGCTGTGTCCAGGCAATCCTGCGGCACCCCCTGCGAGGGGAATGGCTGGGTTTGATCATCCCAGAGGGCTTTTCCAACCTAGACGATGCTGTGAGTCCCGCTCACTCGCTTTCTCAGCTTCCTCCCCCGTTTCCCAGTCATCTTCCCAACTCTGTCACTGCCTCCTCACGCTTAAATCTGTCCTTGGCTTTGAAAAGGAGGGATTTTTTTTCAGAGAAATGATTGGAGCTGTTTCAAGGGTGTTCGAACCCTCTGAAATGACTAATAGCAAGATCACTTTTCTCTTCTATTTTTTCTTTAACTTTAATTGTACGTTAAACATTGCCAGCGGGAAGACTGCAGCACTGCTTTCAGCTTCATGATTTTTTTTCCATCAGAAACAGGATTTTCTTCTTCTTTTTTTTTTTTTTTCCTTCTTCTTCTTCTTACAACCACTGGGATTTATGTTTAAAATTACCCAGGAGCTGAGAACGGCTGATGTGGTGAAATGTTCTTTCCTCGAAGGTCAGTTCTCAGTGTCACAGCTTTGCACCGGGCACGGGGTCAGGATGTAGTTCCACAGTTGTCTGAACTGATATGCTCTGGGGTTGCTCCACTCCAGCCCTGGAATCCTGCCTTCTCCCAGGTGCCAGCCTTGATTGCTTGTACAAACACACAGCGATCCGCTTAAGGGAACTGAGACAGCCAAAAATAATTTTACCACGAAAAAGAACTTAGTTTTTTCAGCTGCCTCAGCTTTCTGAAACATTCTTTTTTGCACACTGTGCTGCTGCTGGCAGGACGGAGGAAGCAGAACTGCAACATCCCCCTGATGCAGATGAATTGGAAATGCTCCCTCGGAGACACAAGTGTAGCACTGACTGTGCTGGAAGGTTAGTTAACCACAGCCCCAGAGGAAGTCCAGAGAGGCTGAACATTCTTTGCTCAGACAGGCTTTTATTATCATTAACCAATTGCCTAAATATTTGCAGTACAGTAACCTGATTTTTCTTAAATTGGATTTTTTTTTCTGTCATAGCCAAGTCTAAAGTAAGAGAAACCTATTAGTATGACAAATATTAATGCCTGTGTTTGACAACCACTTACAGAGAAAGTTGTCACATGTTCAGATACATTTATCTCAATGCATGAACAGACACAACCGTTTTATCTAGTAGAAAAGAGAATATGCTCACAGTGTCACTGAAATATTTATGGTTTAAAAATAAACAAATATATCCTACTCTATTAAAAAAACAGCTTCTTCCCAGAGGTCATCTGCAATCTCCATACAATTACAGGAAACACAGAACTGTATTTTGCCTACTAGTTATTGCAAAATCTGTGTGGCCCTTCACAAGAAAAATTAGTATGTTTCATGTAGAAAACAATCTGTGAGAGTTTTACAGACCTGTAACAATCTAGAGCAAAAAGGATGAAAAATTAAGAGGAGCTTGTTGTCGCCTCGGTGACTAACAAAAAGAGAATGCTTGTTTACAGCTCACTTTCTCTCCCGGAGAGCAAGAGAGACAAGTAGGCCAAGGAAGAGATCAAAGAAAGAAGTCACTGCTTGCATCAGGAGGAGGAGATGAGGGTCTTTAAGATGTGGGTAAATCAGTAGGAAAAATCAGCCACTGACACAACTCAAGCGTAGCCCAAATGCTTGCTCTTCGTTTGCAGTTCTGACTGGTTGATTACTGAAAGGAAAACAGCCTTTAAGACATACATACCCATCGCCTGCAGGTGAAAATGTCTCCTCTGATCCTACAGAAAGGCCAAACTCCACTCGACCTGCTGTCCTTCTGTGCACCCGCCTTTCCCAGCTGCCCTGTGAGTGACCTCGTGTCGTTCACGCCTCTCAAAATCCCTTCAGCCCCACACTGAAGGGGCAGAGTGCACTGCACACATGTCCTGACCCGTCCCACCAGGTCTGGGGATGCAGTTCCTAGAGAGCTGAGCATCAACTTTAAGCACCCCGAGTATCCCACAGACCTTCATACCTCCCAGGTCATCTGAGCTGCAGCAGAGACTCCAACCGGACCTCTCCAGTTCCTGTCGGATTCATGCCCGGTGAGGCATCCAGTCATCTGATCTGTGCAGCAAATCACTTTTGTTAAACACATTGCCGTGGTGGCTTTCCGTGCTCCTGAAATGTGCCTTTTCCCTGGAGCTCCGGGAGCCGCTGCAAACGTGAGCCACAGGTACGGCCACGCTGTGAGCACAGAGCCAAAGGTGAGTCCCGCTGTGCATGTGAGATGTGGCACAGACAACTCTCCAGCAGCCAGAGCAGCTTCTCCACCGTCTCTTCCAACTGGTTTTAACTGTGAGCAAATGCATAACACTGCCCTATGTATTTAAAAAACCTTAGGAAAGCACCATGCAAAAGATATACGTGATTTTTCCCCTTCTGACAGGGCAGTTGCAGCATGACAGTGTTTCAATTCTGATAGCAGCCTATAGAATAAAAAAAAATCGTTGTATAAGCAGCTGAAGTTTCTAAATTTAGGTGCTTTTTCAGATAAAAGATCCACCTGTATCATCCCCTAAAGGAAATGTTTCTCAGACCATAAGCACTGGCCAAATAAATCCCTATGTTAAATGTCTTGGCAGGATATTTCAGTTAGAGTGTCCTTAATTAGAATGTTAGAAACCACACTGTTTTCATGCATACAACTTTCCAGTTATTCTGGTAGAAATCATAGAGTTTAGAGCCCACTGGAGGGCATCACTGCTTAAGAGATCATAAACCAGAGTCAAGACAGTCCCTTTCCAGCCCCACGCTTCCTATGTTGTTACACGTTCCTAGTAAAAGATGTTACCAAATAAACTCTTAAGAAATTCTTTGTATCAATTTTCGTCACTAAAGAAACACACTCTTGTCATGCTGTTTAATGGGCCCACACTGCCAAGGTGTAACAGGAATAATGAAGTTATGGAAAAGAGCGTGAGGGGCAATAGAAAAACATTATGAAGTCCAAAGTAGCTCCTATAAATACTTTTACCTAAACTTTCATATGAACACAAAGGCATATCCTTTTAGCTCGTTTCTACCTCTTCAGTTATATCAGTGGCTTCCACAGTCGACAAGAACTGATTCTTTTGTTGTTTTTTTTTTTTTTTTTTTTTTTAATTAAGCCTATCACTTGGTTTTTTAATGAATTTAAGCATGTTTTTTGGTACAGTGCAGTCCTCTAGACTTAAGTCTGGTTTTACCTTTCAGCAGACAGAAAGTGTTTTGAAACCCACGGGTTTCCTTCTTGCAGACTGAATTAGTTCTGCATTGACATGATGCTCCTTGAAGACTGCAATAAAATCATCTTAGCTACACACTCATTCATCCAGGTTTTTCTAACTGTGCATAGGTGGGAACAGTTGGGAGCACGGGAGATTCAGCCATAATTTCCCACATCACCCTGAGATCCACACACCTTCAGGCAAGGATTTTTAACTTCATCATTTCAAACAGATATTAGACTTTTGGAAGCGCCTCTCGAACCCAAACCAACACCTCAGGCAGAGAATAATTACGCAGGTCACAGGAAAACATTTTGGCTAAAACATGCAACAGTACCACAGGCTTCCCCATTCTGGCACCTCGCTTTAGCTACAGGTGTGAAAACTTGTAAAAGTTATACAGCTGTCCTTGAGAGAGCTCTTGCTTTTTTGGAAAGGTTTGTCTTTCACTCTGTTCTGCTGGTTTTACTTTAATCTGCATAAACATCAAACCTGTGACCTTACTTTGGAGACTATCATGAATTAGCACTGGTGTGGGAGAGGGGTTTTTTTGTTGGAAAAGATAGATTAGAAAGCACTGAAAGGCAACTGGATACTCGTTTTGCATCCCTACAGTTTGAACATGACACTCCTGGGGATAAAAACCTGTGCCTTGTGTAAACTCAGATGGGGAATAGAACACTATCCCTGTCTTGTAGCTTCTTAATGCAAAATAAGATACCTACAGATAAAAGATAACTACAGAAAAACCCACAGGAACTGTTTCTTCAAAAAGTAGTATCAAAGTTTATCTACTGAACAAAATCTTCCCTGAGCCCTTTGTAAGGGGAGTTTGCTGAAGAGAGAAACACACCTTTGTGAAGGGTGAAAGGGAAAGTCGTCGGAGAATTGAATTTGCATCCTTTTCTTTGGACTTACATTACCATTTCTCCTTAAATCCTGCCCTCCCTCCTCTTGCCTCTGAAGTTCAATTTCTCTTTCCCTCTTTCATCTTTTCACTCTTCTGTAATAATGGTTGATTTCCTTTCTTCTCTTTCCTAAAATTTTATATAAAAGCTGGTCATAATTTGAAGTGATGGGATGGCAGCAAAATACAGGCTGAAAAGTCAAGGTTCTTGTGAAGGATCAAAGAATGTAGCAATGCTGTGACAGATGTGAGAGGGGAGATCTTTCGCTGTACCTTAGTCCAAGACAGACCAGGATCATAAGTTTTGCCAAGGGAAGACCTGGAGCCAGCAGCAATCTCGACCACGCTCTGATCCTTTTCATCTGCAAACCTTTCATTGTGTATTTTCCAGTTAAATTAAAATCTACTTGCCTTTTATTTTTTTCCCCTTAGCTCTTCTTAGGCTCCATCTATTTCTTGTTCCACAGAACCTCTGTAGGGTGGGTTCGTGGAGCTTTTTAGCTTTGTTTGAACACAGCAGGCAGAGTTCTGCCACGGAGCTCAGCAAGTACCTGCCTGAAATGAGCTGTAAGACATCCGTGCTATTCAAGAAATTTTAAAATGAGGTGGTGTGAAGTGAGACTTCCCAGACACAAAATAGCAATCTAGAATCCATATTTTTAATTCAGAAAATCAAAACTGCTATTACAGTTTGAAAGATACTGGAAAACAGATTGAGATTAACAGGAAAAACCTTTTGATTATATAAGTATTTCTTAATTAACAATTAGGACACTGAAAGATGTCATGGCATGAGAACAGCAGGGTTTGGTGCTCATAGTGCTGTTATAAAAAGATTGTAGAATGGGGAAAAAACAAGCCGGACATACAACTTATCATATTCCCCCCAAGTCTGTGAACTACTGAAATAATTCATTTTTTGGCAGAGATCACTTTTGGTAAAAATCATCTGGAGAAGTTCTAGACAGCTACAAAGAATTGAGTCAGGGTTTGGAAAGTGAAATCTGTTATAAAATATGAATTAACACAGTCACCCTCCTATTACAATTGCTCACATTACTTATCTCTTTTTCTGTGAGAAATGTAACTTGGCTGACCCAAAAAATCAAGATGCTAACCTTCCAGCCAGGGAATATATCCATCTCCATCTCAGTTCTGTGCCAACTGAATAAGGTCCAGAAATTAGCCAACAGCTCGTGGCATGACATAATTTTGAAAATGAATATGCCATTATAAGTAACTCATTTATAGTTAAATCAGATTTTCGAACAGTTGACTTTTCATTCTAGGCATGAGCTAATTGAGAATCAGAACTGAGAATCAGAATGAGGCATCAAGGATGTTGCAAAGCTGTCCTCTAGGGTTATGCAGGATAATGGAGCGAGACCAAACTCCAGGTAGTGATTTTGGTGATCATTTCTTCCAATTAAGAAAAGAATTCTGAATCATGGAATAGTGCTTCAACTGAACAGCTAATGGGAGAAGAAACGAAGCAAAAGTTTAGAGTGATCAACCATCAGCAAAGATTCCTGCTGGGAAAGGAATCATGCAAATGCCAAAGCAAAAGGTGAACTCAAAGGACTTATATGCTTGAAAATTTTTCACCCAGACATTGTTGTCAATGCAACAGAAGCTATTACAAACTTAGAGTCTTAAAAACCTGCCTATTATATGGCACTTCAACCATCGCCTAATACTGAGCAACTTAGAAATAACATGATCAGTGCTAAAAAGTAAATACAATTCTGCTATCCATTAACCTTTTTTGCAAACAGACGCTCGGGCATTTGACTGAAAGCAATGTACCATGTGCCTCCTACACAGCTCTAGGTCCCTCCCAGCACACACACCTTCGGCATCAGGCATGAACCCCCCAGGGGCAGCTCCACCCAGGAGCCCCCGAGGCTGGCTGTGCTCTACCTCACACCAGGGTACAACCCAGTGCAACCCACCCAAGGCAGCAGGTTATGGGACCGTAAAACCAAGGGATCCCACGTTAGACGCTTTCACAGGTGAAGGACTGCGCAGTCATACTAAAAACAGAGGTGTATGTAAATAAGCAAATCGACCTTTGAAATTCTTAAATAGAATCAGAACACCTTTTAATTTTATTGACTTACCCCCTTTATAAACAGATAATGCTTTTTTATGGCTTGTTCTGATGCCTATCTGGCACATTGCATGTTCAGGTCCTGATCCACTTCCTTGGGTTACAGAACAACCAGAAGCAGAATTTCTAAAGTACTTTGGCAAAGCCTTGTTTTTATAGTATTTTTTGACATAGTCAAAACCAGCATCTTCTAGAAATGCTTTAGAAAAGTATATTCACGTTGCTTGACTCTAGCATTTTTTGGTGAAAATTTCAGAATTCCCTGACCACGCATAGAATAAAAAGCATTGGGCTAAACTAAGAAGGAAATTTTAGGGGGAGGTGTTAAGGAGTCTTGCTAACAGCAAATTAGGCTCTTAAATACCTAATACAGCATTACCACAGATGGGTAAAACCAGGCTGGACAAACACATCAGGCATAGACAGAAATATATTTGTCTGGCTGATCACAGGGGCTTCCTGCCCCCCAACCCTACTTTCTGCAAATACAGTAGCATGACAACCAGCAGGACTTTCAGATAATCAGCTCTAAACTGCACTTTCTTCAGTATTGCTCATCCCAAAAATCCTAGTGTTTTTAAAAATCATTCTCCCAAAAAACCCAGATTGAGGTACTGGGGGTTTAAGTGGACCCAGGTACAAATTGGAGAGTTTTTACAGCAACTCACCAGATAGCACATCCTAAGAAAAACAGTTCCTTTCCTACCCCATAAATGCCCACTCTAAACATTTCATAGGGAAACACTGAATGCTGTTCTCTGTAAATAAGTGACTGTAAAATGCACAGACTTTTACTGGAAAAACAGTAATAAAAATAAAGCCCCATCTCACTGTGTGCTAATGCAGTGTGCCATGCTTTGCTCTTCAGGAATATTGTTATATCTGTGGAGTACAAGATAAAATATCAATTTATAATGAAAATATGATTATCTTAATTGCAATAAAGCCAATGATACACTTAATAGGATGTGCATGCTCTTTCCAAGCAGGTTACTATATTGTCATATCAGCTAAGAAAGCAATATGCCATCTGCAGATGTTTATGTAGGAAATCCAACACAGGGAAAACCTTTGTACTTCAGAACAGATGAAAAAATTAAAAATGAAATTGCAAGATAAGGTGTTTGACAAGGTGGAGAGAAACTGCACAGTGGAGGAAAATCCATCCCCATGACTACTGGTCCTTCCTCCTCCCTGCTCACTGCTGTTCGCCTCTTCTTGGATTCCAGAGCTGGTTTTATTCCTCAGCAGCCTTCCTGCAGCCTGGTGGATTCCGTGCAGCTGGAAACTGGGGATCTGTGCTTTGTTTCAGGAAGAGAAGAAAGGAGAGTTTAAGTACCGCTCTAGCAGCAGATGGCTTTGCTCTGGATCCTGTTATACCCAAAGAAGATGTTTTTGCTGGCTCTGTAAGCACAAAAAGGAAAGAGGAAAATTGTTTAAAGACAGTGTGGATATGACTTGAATTTTTCATCAGGTAAGAAGTCAGAAAATCCCTAAAACTGTGGCAAAAGTTACTGAAATATATCTTTTAAAGCATTAATTTATTCTGTACCTCCTATATTTAAAACTGAATGGGAAATTTCCTTCTCATGTTATCTGTGCATTACTTTGGAACTTAATAAACAATGTTTGTAATTGAAACGTTTACTGGTCACCTTGAAGGGATGGGACTATTCATCCTTATCATAGGTAAGAAAATACTTAGGAAAGAAAGTCTTTTTAAAACTCATTTTATTTTAGACCTTTCTCTGGCTCAGGAACGTTTCAGTAATGTTTCTGCAGATAGAGGAAGGAAACAACTAGGCTGAGGGGTTTCTAACAGCTTATAGTGTTAAACTCTCACTGTGGTAGAGAATCTTTTTCAAAATGCAAGGATGAGAGGCTGAAGTAATTAGCTCTTTTTATTAAACACTTCAGTTCTGATATCAGCTGTAGCTGCAGTTCAAGGACACTGATTCTACTAGCATTTATTAGCTTTAAAATGCCTGGATTTATTACAATATAGTTCAACATGCTGCAGTAAGTACTAGAGTAACTTATGTTTTTAATGAATACTCCAGATGTTTAACAAGACAGTTGTAATTGTTTTACTGCCACGGAAATGTTTAAACTGCCTTTCAGAATGGCATGTGCTAAAGACTGCACTTTTTAACTCCCAGCACAAACCGAACAGTGAGAAGAAATTACAGTTTTTCCTCAGAAAAGGACAGTGTAGGTGGAGAGTATGCCCAAAACTGATGTAGCAGGTGAACTGATTAGGACAGTACAGGGACTTTTCCCAAACAGAAAACGCTAAGGAAACCCTACCAGCCCCCCTGAATTCTTGAGAGAGGACATTGAGCACTTGCCATCAAACTATGTTGTGCAACCATGGATAAATAAGCAAGCCTGGCAAATAGTGCATAAAATATCACAAACTTGGCTCAGCCTCATGGCCTTTGAGTCCCCACAGCTCCTCCTGCTCACATGAAAAGCAGGGAAGAGCAGAGTGTGTCTTTGAAGGTGTACCTGCCCCTGAGCCAGCTGCCCTGCTAACAGCTCTTCTCCTCTCAGAGGCCAGGGCTCAGATCTGTGAGCACCGCGGGCAGTGCAAGCAGAAGGATCACCCCTGGGGCAAAGCAGCCAGACCTTAGATCCTCACACTTCTGGAGCAGCAGCCAAGCTCAGCGGGGTAACAATTCCCACTGCTGGTGGTAAATTGACCATTTACTGCCTGTTGTCCTCTCAGCACAGGTATCCCCTTCAGTGTGACAAACCCAGCCAGGCAATTAGTGCTGCCCCAGGGACAAGCGGTTTACAGAGCATTCCAGGAAACCGGTGCTGTTGCCCAGACACCTCGTGGTTTCTGCAGGGTGTGACTGTGCTGGATTCACAATCCCTGTCCTTGCTCCTGGACCCCTTAGGAGAAGAGCCTTTGGAGGCTGGTGCACACACAGTGGGGTATCCAGCTCTTGTTCATGCCCTGCTGGAGTAGGGACAGCTGCAAAATCCGTCTGAGCCACCAGACCTCAATGACTTTTGCAGAATGATTGCTCAGCTTTCCATGCCTTTCCCTCAGTATAGCTGCAACCAGGCCAGGTGTATTATTTAGGGAGACTACAGGGCTTAATGTCAGCCCTGACCACACACTAAGTCATATTTGGAACATCAGGGCCATGTAGAGTCACATAAATCTACAGCCACATCCCACTCCAGCATGAGCATGCAGGTATTTTAATCAGAATGAGAGAGGTAATAGATGCTCCAGCAGTGACTGTGGTGGGGTTTGTGTGGGCTTTTTTAAAAAAAAATCTTAATTTGAAGCACACAAACTTATGTCAAGCAGAAGTATCAGGATAAAGCAGTCCAGGATATAACTCTGGCTGGAATGTTGTTTGAGTGTTTGGGGGCAAGCAGCTACAAAATCTTAATTCCCAGTTTAATCCTGGATTTGGTGTTTAATCTTATGCAAACAATCAACACATGCTTTTTATTCCTTAGTCACTAAATAATGGCAATCATTTCTATGAAAAGGTTAACAAATCTTCTACACACGAGCAGATTGTTTCTAGTATTAATAAAACATCCACCTCTCCACCTGGTTTTTTTTTGTGCATCCTCTTTAACTTCCCACTGCTTCTTCATTCTCCTTTCTCCACAGGCGAACAACACTATTACTAGGGGTGAAGAAAGATCTCCTTCCAGCTAGTTTTCCAATAACTTCAGAAAGGAATTAAGGTGAGTTAAAGCTGAGTTTTGAAAGGTATATGCGTACAACATACTTATTTTAAAAGTAACTCTTTTCATCCTTCTTTTTTTCCTTTCCCAGGTTGGAAACAACCTCTTTATGGCCAGAAGGGTGCTGAGCCTTTGCTTTAAGATTAACTTTTTCACTTGGTGATAAATTCAAACCCATCAGGATATTCTGCTGAACCTAATTCTACCCAGTAATATTAGTTTTATAACAACAGAACTGTGCTAATACCAGATGTTTTTGCTTGACCCCTCTTTCAGTTGGAGCTGAAAGAAGACTCAACTCTGTGTCTCTTGTGTACATGTTGCCTTTATAACCACAAAAAAATCTGGGGGTACCATTTGTCAAACTTTTACAACAGCAAACAGTGTGTAGGGAAATGAGACAATCCTTGGTAACTACTGATACAGAAATAACTGTGTGTGTAACTACAATGTGATCTCTGCTTGGGTTACATTTTTCTCAAGTCAAACTGAGGGAAAAGGCCATGCTGTCTTCAATGCAGCAGCAGAACAGGGAACTGCCTTAAAGGTATCATTCACAGAGGTGTTGAATACCACATGAGCTCAAGCACACATAATTTTGATTAATTCAGGAGGATTTGGTGTATTAGCTCACACTGCTTTGTAGTTCTAAAGAAAATGTAAGTGTGATGTCTAAGCCAGCAATGTGATGGCAGGACCCAGCTCTTCTCTTCTGATAATACAAAAGCAACTGATTGTCCTCGTTGGAATTCATTAACCTTGTTAAATCTTCAGCACAGACAGATCTTAAAATATTCTTCTCTGAAAAGCAAACTTTACCCACAGCTGTCAAAAGAGGATTTGTATGAAAATGCCCGTACAAGTTTAACCAGAGCTGCTGTCACTGCTGTTTCCTGTACATCACAGGCACAGGCCTGTAGCAGTGCCAGTGCAGAACCTCAGAGCAGAGAGGTGACATCAATCTCCATCCACAGACAGACATAAACCCACTAATAACCACTCACTTTTCCACTACTGTAAGTAATCATATTAGAATTGCTCAAAACCTTGAGGACACCAACTGCAATTATAGATCCATAGTACTCCCTGCTTTGAAAAGCTCCATACGAGGCATATTCTAAATAATACAAGGTTTTGCCCATGGGCTGGGAGATGCTTCATGATGGATAAAGCCATTCAGCATCCCAGTGAGATCCTGTCTAATCAAACTATCTCTAACTTAAGCTTTTCTCAGTTTTTGAACTTTGATACATGCCAACTTTCCTTCCTGGCAGAGTTCTTGCTTATTACAGCTTACACATTAGTTTTACTAGTGGGGCTTTTTGGAAATCTTTGCTTGATTATCATAATAAAGAGACGGAAAGAAGCTCAAAATGTTACCAACATTTTGATTGCCAACCTCTCTTTATCAGATGTCTTGATCTGTATCATGTGTATTCCTGTCACAGTTGCATACACCTTAATGGACCACTGGATCTTTGGGGAAGCACTGTGTAAAATGGGTTCTTTCATCCAGAGTTTATCTGTCACAGTCTCCATTTTCTCCCTTGTACTCATTGCCATTGAGAGATACCAGTTAATTGTGAACCCACGTGGCTGGAAGCCCAATATCTCACAGGCTTACTGGGGAATTCTTCTCATCTGGGGGCTTTCCCTTGTAATATCCCTTCCTTTCCTAATATTTCACCAATTGACAGATGAACCCTTCAAACACCTGTCTTTCCATAGTGATTTCTACAAGAACAAGGTTGCTTGCATCGAAGCATGGCCATCTCTTACAGAGAGACTGATTTTCACCACTAGCCTGCTCGTTTTCCAGTACTGCTTCCCACTGGGGTTTATTTTTATCTGCTATCTCAGGATATTTGTGTGTCTTCGAAGGAGACGCTTTAAAATAGACAGGATGAGAGAGAATGAGAGCAGGCTGAGTGAAAACAAAAGGATTAACATGATGTTGGTATCAATTGTTGTGACTTTTGCAGCTTGCTGGTTGCCTCTCAATATATTCAATGTGGTCTTTGACTGGAACTACGAGGCACTAATGAGCTGTAATCACAACCTGGCGTTTACCATCTGCCACCTCGTGGCCATGATCTCCACGTGTATCAACCCCATCTTTTACGGATTTCTGAACAGGAACTTTCAGAAGGATTTGATAGTCTTAGCTCACCACTGCAGGTGCTCAGCATCACAAGAGGAATATGAAAACATCGCCCTTTCGAATCTGCAGACTGATGCATCAAAGGGATCTCTGAAGTCAAATAATCCCCGTCTGGACATATAAAATAATCCAACAGCAGTTTCCAAGGTTTTGTATTTTGTAGGTCTTGGCCATGTTACCATCGAGTTCAGAGGAAGTCTTTGCCATTTAGCTGAGCAAAACCAGGATTATGCTCCCATAGGCACACTCTTAACAGGTACTTAAGGATAGTATTAATGCAAATAAACACTTCCAAGAATAAAAAAGATCAATAATAATGAATTATAAACAGTATTAACATCTTACTTTTTTAATCCACAGTTTCAAAGTCACTGGCATACCAACTTAGCTCCCAAAAATTGTTTCCATTTCAGCCACTGATGACCTCCCTAAATACCAGTTTTCCCCAAGGAAACCATGAACGCTGTGGCATTCCTAACTTTAGCGGCTTTTCTCACAGTTTTCTGGCCTTTTGATTTTCCTGCCCTGAATTGATCCCGTCCCTGGTTAATCTGCTGCTCACGCTGCAAGGAAGGCCCTTGACGTTACCCTAAGCCTCTCCCTCTTCCTTTCAGCCCCAGCATGCAGTTTGTTTTGCTTTAGTACCATTTCAGCCCAGAAACTGTATTTTAACAAGGGAAAAGGCTGGAGCTGGTATTTTATATTTTTTGTGAGCACTAAAACAGGAGCCGCTTGATGTATTGCAAATTCCACTCAAACTGATGCTCTTCAAGGTTAAATACACATTTAGCATTTCTCTTAAAAGCACTGCATTCCCCAAACCACCAGTATTGATCCTTGCTTTTGCCCTTACCATCACCACTGCTCCTCACAAGAGACCTTTTAGAAGCTCCATTATCAAACAAACACACAATGAATTCAGAGTAAATTTTGTTCTAGCGACTTACCCAGATTTCTCTTTCAGCAGAAAATTAGGTTTGCATTTTAATTTCAGCAACATCTTTCTCCACATTTCTGCACTAGCAGAAGGGCCACACTTGAGCAGATGTGGTCATTTCTGTCCAACTGTGTTTGAAAGCAGTTTCTTTTGTAGCACAGGGCAGCGAAGCCTAAAAGTGTATTACTGAACACAATTTTTCCTCAAACTAAAACATTTTAAAAACCACTTTCCAGTATGGCCATAAAAAATAGCCAAACTTATTTTTTATCTGTGCTGCAGTGACAACATAAATAATTAATATTGGGCTGTCTAAATACAATACTTAGAACACCTCAGTCCAACAACTCACCATGCTTCCTCTTGTTCAAGTTAAATAGAATTGATTACTTGTGTTGCTAAAGCCCTTTCTTCTTTTTCTTTTGAGTTCTTAAAATCCTTGTTTCAACACTTGCACATAAAATTCCTTGTAATGTATTCCTTAACTTCAGCTATTTACAGATGCCCCATTTAAAAGAATTAACATTTAAATTACAATGAGCTCCTTGATAACTCAGCTATGATGAAACTTACCTTAAGGCTATAAAATTCTCTCGGAGAGGGACCATCATTTTCCATAATCATGCAGTTCTTAAAGGATTCCATGAGGGCACAGTTCTCTTGCTCCAGCATCAGTTCTGACTGCCTGCATCACTCTGCTCATCAGAGTTGCTCTGTGAGAAGAGACTCATGAGCATGTCAAGTGCTCCCTGATTCACACGAGCAAAAAGACCCCTTGAAATCTCTCAGTGCCTGAGCCCACTGAAGTCGTAAGGGCAGCCCCACTCACAAGCGCAAGAAAGGCAGAATTAGCAACACTGTAATCAAGTATCTGAGTGACAGCTCTGGAGTAGTTTTGGCATCATTTAGTATTTTTTTCCCAATTAGATCAAATATCACACACGTGCACTGGAGAGCATAAACCACAACTTAAACACCTGCCTTGTGCATCATAGAAGAGAAACCAGGAGACAGATAAATACCTAATAAAGGCCAATGATCAGACTCTCGAAAGTATCTTAGTATTAATTAGTTCCATTAACTCCACCCCTCAGTCACTGGGCTCCCTTTACTTCTGGTTCACACCATCATGCACGGTCAGAGGGGCTGGGATGTGCTTTGCTCAAAGGGAAGGGATTGAGCTGCTTCTCTGTTCCATCAGGGAGATTCCAGGATAATAAAGTATCTTCATTGCACTTGCTTAAATGAGGGCAAATCTGATCCAGGAACTTCACTTTTCTTGGAGACACCAGTGCCTGCACAGAAAGTCATCTAACACTGCCAGAGGATCATTCACTGAACGCATCATGTTAACAACTCCTGGTGGCACCCCTGCAAGAGGCTGGGCTCTCAGCTGGGTTCGCCTGAGTTTGGAGCACAGATCTCTCTCACTCTCTGATATTTAAGCACAGAGTTTACAGCTTCAGGGTCCATGCTGAAAGCTACTTACAAGCATGTGACATTCTTAGTTTACTCTCATTTATTAATATTAGCACAACAGTGCAGGTTACTCTCAGTTCTCACAGAAGTGTCTCAGACAGTATTTAGCGTTTGAATCAGGCCCAGCTGAGATTCCCGTGTGTGAACTTGGCCTAAGTGGCTCCTGTATCAGTATTCCCATCTCTTAGGCACACCCAAGTGTGCTTAGTTTTACAGCAGAGATGGGTCTGCTATCACGTCCCAAGTGGTTTAAATACAGCCACAAAATGAACACTGGTTTAAATTATGCGGTGCCGATGGATGGTCTTGGGCAGCGTGCATTAGCCAGGCACAAAAAGAGAAGATTGCCACGGCTTTTTGTAACACCAATTTTCTACTCACGACATCCTGGTCAAACCTAAGCAATCAGTTTTTCCTTCCAGTCTGAATCTTGGCATAAGAGGGTCTTCATTAGCGGGCGGGAGCTGTCTGAGCAGTGACCTCTTCAGAATCAAATGTGAACAATAATACTTGTGCCTTGATTTCTTCTTCTCATTTCCTCACACTTCCATTTGACCCGAGTGCTGATGCTCCATTTCTGTCCTGAGCATTCAGCTGTCAAGTGTCTCTTCTTAATGCTGCACTTACAAAAATCATTGTTAACTGCACAGAGGATCATCACTGCCTTGAAGACCTGGCCCTCCACGCTGCGTGTTCTCCCAGCACATCCACTGGCTCCATGTGCATCCCGATACTGAATTTCCAGGCAAGCCAGTAGGAGTGAACTGGCTCTGACAGGAACAGGAACAAAGAATAGTTGCTCGTTTTTAAAAGCATAAGTATTCTGGACTCCAGTGTGCTGTGTGATGGTGATACCTGCAACGTGCAATACTTAGAGAGGACTCAAACTGACAAATGTTGCCCTGTGTTGTGTAATGCTGATAACTTTATTGTCCCTTATTTTATTGGTATAGCAAGTAGACAAAATTCTAACAGCCTTTCTCACCAGAAAGTTGTTACTTGATCACCGAATCACGGAATATTTCGCATTGGAAGGGACCCACAAGGATCATCAAGTCCCAGCTAGAGGACTGTGAGCTTCCTCAGGGGAGCAGCAACATGGATTTCATTATGGAAAACCAGAGGGGGGACCTGAACTCCCAAAAGCTATTCCAATGTACAAACTCTTGAGGGTTTTTTTTAAAAAAAACTGCATCAGAGCTTTGTTCAAGTGGTTCAGCCATGTAGACCAGACTAATATATTTATAAACATCCCTGTAAATGAACATACCCTTCCCTGTCTGTGTATTTTATGGTTCATTGGTCTAACTGTAAGCACATGTAACTGGGGTTAGATACCTGGGAACAGGCACTCCTTGTGGGAATGACTCCACTGATTGATTATTGACTGTAATTCTGTCTGTGGACAAGGGCAGTGCCAGTGCTGTGTGTGATTTAAAGACTGTGATTGCTCCCATCGACTGACAAATAAATATTACCCTGTGTAAGACTGCCACGGTGCCCAGCTGGTGAATTGTGCTGTCTGTAAGGGGGATGGGACAGCTCTCCTGGGCCCAAAGAATCACCAAAGGGCCAAAGACAAGCACAAAGCCTGCTCAGATGGAAAGGGTGGCCACAGAGCAGACCGAGCATGGCTCAAGGGCACTAAGGCACTTGGGAGGGGACTTGACCAGAGTACAGAGGTCATGAAGGAGCTGCTGATGTGCTGGAGATGGAGCAGAGCACACAAAGACTGCTCTGAGGAAGAGGAGTGACCTGCAGAGGTGTCCTGAGAAACAAATTACACCCCAGAGATACCAGCGTGCCAAGGTGACCCTCCAAAGCGCCAGGATGAACCACGAGAAGAGAAATAAAAAAAATAAAAGACACAAAGGAAAATTAAAAAGCAACAGGGTATGTGACAAACAAGAAAAAAAAATTAAAATGGGAATAGCCAGCTTGATAAAAGGAGACGCAGAAAATTTAAAAGCTAAGGGGTACAAGGCTGAGGAGGAAAAAAAAAATGAAAATAGGGAGAGAAAAATAGATAAAAGTAGACATAGAAAAACAATTCCAAAATGAGATGAGAGGAAATCTATAGCAAAGCTTTGAGAAACCTCACAATGAAGGGTCAGACGGACAGCTGATGCACTTAGTGGAACCTCATAGACTCCATAACTACAAAACAACACTGTCCTTTCAATTCTATGCTAATAAGACCCTTAGAAATATTCCACAATGGCAGGCTTAGAATTATCTTGTCTGGTATCACTCATTTTTAAACAAGGTTCCTTTGGTTTCCATGCAAATGCACTGACTGATGCCTTTTATTTCATTTAATTTCATTTCATTTCATAGGCTTCTCCATTAGTCACAGGCTATTTACATAATGTGATGGAATTGGCACCTGTGAGGAGCTGTTCTCTGAGCAGAATTCACCTCACCCTCGTACCTAGTGAGGAAAACCTGTTAATTCATGTAGCTATTAGGGCTGTCAGAGCTCCATGGACTAGTTCTTCTGACCAGGCATGGCTACTAGAGCCACAAGGAGCTCTCAAAGTTTGGGTTCCCTCTAGAGAGAACCCCTCAAACCCCCTTGCCAGCTGCATTTTTAGGTTGGAGGCTTCTGCAGTGCTGAATTCCATGAAGGCAGAGCCGGAGGTGGCTCTGAGAGGCACAGATTTCCCGTGCCCTGCTGCAGTGACCCTGCACAGGCTCCCAGGGCACCCTCACATTTCCCAGCACATTCAGATCTGTCTCGTCCTCAACGCAGGCCAACAGATTTTTCTATTAACAAGCTACAGGAAGACTAATCTGGGGACTAAAATCACTTGGATGGTACAGTTGCGTCAGATGATTCCATGCTTTAATTTCTACCTCGAAGCCATCTCAGGATCTGCCATCACTACAAGCACTGAAAACCACCCCATGACTGTGGCCTGATCATATTCCCATATTTCCTCAAGTAGTTGGCCAATGGAAGCCGTTTATTCCACATCAGTTTGCTGGGTTTGGGAGTGGTGTTTGGGTTTTGTTTGCTTTTCAAATAAATGCAGCCACTGTTCGCTACACATGAGAAGTAAATCCAGGCAAGAATAAAATTCAAGAAGCTTTGTGTAGATCAAAACAAGCAAGGAAATGCCAGAACAGTCTCCCCAGAGCCAGCTGTCCCATTTTTCTTGAATTCCCCCAACAAAACCACTAGCTGCCCTCCCCTTCTACATACCTGCAGGAACCTAAACAGCAGCTATAGCCTCACAGTCCTTACCTATTCCCATTGCCTCTTGGGCAGATGGCACTGCTAAAGGAGTGAAATGAAATGAAATTAAATGAAATGATAGAAATTCAGAAATGAATGCCAGACAGAGTGGATTTTGGAGAAGAAGCTGAACTTCAAAGCAGCAGGGAAGGACTGTAAGTCTCGGTGTGCTCTTACAGCAAGAAGAGCCTGGGCCAGGGGCCTGCTCCAGCTGTGCTGCAGGATGGGCACTGCACATCCTCACTGGGTGGCTCCAAGTTTATCCTCTTTTGAGGAGCTCCAAAGTAAAGGTCAGAGGGATCTTGCCACACCCACAGGGTAAACCTTCGGGAGGATAATCAGTCAGCAAATAATCTCTTTTAAGATATCCAGGCCACTATTTCACTATTTGTAAAGAATATCTTTATCAGTCAGCCCAGCAAGGCTGTCAGCATGGCAGGACACCCTATATCCAGCACACATTTACATTTGTGCATTTCAGGTGGCTTTACATCTCTTCTTGCTTCCAGCTCTTTATTCCCAGGCCTTTCTGTCGGTGTGAGCAGGTCAAGGGCTCGCTTACACCAAATGCACTGTGTGCTCCTGCCCTGGAGAGAAATCAGCCTTAGGGATGGTGCCATCTGTGGTTCCCAGCAACCAACACCAAATCTGTGCCCGAGGCAGCCTGAGCTTTCTCCCCAGATCGGCTCCCAGGGTCTCTGCCTCAGGCACCGGCTGTCTCCAGTCTTTGTCTCAGGTGGGAGCAGGGACTGCGGGAAGTGTCACACCCCAGTGGCTTTGAAGGCCACCACCATGTCAGTGAGCACAAACGTGATCCCAAGAGAGCACGTTCCCCACCATCCACAGTCCTGGAGTGCTGCAGAGCCTCCTGCAGACAGAACCCCCAAACCTAAGGGAGACAAAGGCACAACCACCTTTCAAAATGCTCCTTATTAACTAAAGCCAGCTCCAATTTTGCCTGTATTTAGGCTTGCAAACCAAGCCATCTGTATCATCAGCTGAGAGCGAGCGAAGTCCTGTGACTGACCGGGAACGACATTGATGGTTTCTAATTAAAGATGAACTTGAGATTCCTTTAAAAATTGGCCA
>JAWWEU010000029.1:10177157-10221022 GCA_035583155.1 Acropternis orthonyx
CAGCCTTGTTGCTCTTCTCTGGACCCGCTCCAGCCCCTCAGTATCTTTCCTGAACTGAGGGGCCCAGAACTGAACACGACCCTCCAGGTGTGGCCTCACCAGCGTTGAGCACAGGGGAAGGATCACTGCCCTGCTCCTGCTGGCCACATGTACATCCAGATATGTTTGTTAGACAACCAGAGCTTTGGCACCCTCCTGAAACCACAAGGCAAGGGAAGAAGAGCAATTCAACATCACCCCAAGTAATGAAGGTAATTTTTTCTGTCCTTTCCTTTTGTATGCCACCTCCTGACTTTGTTTGCCACTTCTTTCCCTTGCTGTACCTGCTGAATATTCAATTTCATGCCCTGCCGCTGCTGTGAAAAACTGCCAGTGGTGAAACGTCTTAGGCAAAGCTCATCCCACCCTACAGTTCCACCAAGCTGCTCTGTCCCAGCCCCCGAGGGCGACTGGTCTGTGCCCACCTTGGGGGACAAGGAGCTCTGTCCCATCCAGCAACCCCCAAGAAGAAATGTGATTTTTATGTGGCTCCACACCACTGCAGCAAGGCACCCAGGATGGCAAGGGAATTACAGGAACAATTACAGCCACCAGCTGTCTGTAGAGTTAATTATATCAAAAAATAATAGCGATATCAAGAAAATACCTCTGCTATGACCTGAATTTTACAGCTTAAATGCTCGGGACTGTTTCACCTGCGGTTTGCTGAGCGGCACAGAGCGCTGGTGCCATCTGCTGTCCTGGCAGGCACAGGCACACCACGACACGGCATCACCAAAGATTAATTCATATCTGGCATAAATGAAAATCAGATGCCTGAGGGTCTTCTGTGGCAGTTTAAGGATAAACGGGGTTTTAGACAAGATTTATTTACATGGGAAATATCACAAGCAAATCCTTGCTGGCACAGTCCTTGATGCTGGGTAGAATTAGGCACAAGCCCATCTAGAAGCAAAGGGTGGGATAGCAACAGAGATAGACACTTTCAGGGTGAAGTTACTTTTGGCTTTAGCTTAGTTAGTTACTCTTAGCTCCTCAGCCAGGAGCTTAACTCCTGCAGCTCAGAAATCCAGCAGTCCCAAAGGCAATGGCACCAAGCTCTTCCCCTAAAAATTTATCTGCTATTTAGGACACGTAAAGTCAGCTTCGTCTACAAAACCCAGAGAGAAACTCAGCCTGCTCTCATCCAGCTTCTCCTCTGAAGGCACTTCCAGAGGCTCACAATCCCGCACTGGAAAACTGCCTTTTCAAGGTGCCCAGTTTGTACCCCAACCTGGCACAGACAGCAGGTCTCGAGACATTGCTGTGAGTCTCACAAGGGAGGATATTATTTTGTTGGGTCCCAACTCAGCTGCTTTGTATGAGAATAATTTCCACTGTCCTTCCAGGGTGTTATTTATACTCACAATTAGGCTCTGCCTTGAGCACTTAAGCCTTCTGTCCAGCCAGAAAACAGCCTGCCCACCAGATTCTGTGCCTCTTCCTCCTCATACCAGTCCCCAAACACTGGCAAAATGTGCCGTGCCATGCACACAAGGCGGGGAGAATATTCCTGCCAGAGCACAGGCAGTATGTTTAACTTTTAAATGTCCCTGCTTGTGGGCACTAAAACCTGCAGGCTTGGGGGCCAGAGGTGCTGGTGTGTCTGTCAAGGGAGCTGCAGCTGTTGGGATGGCATCCTGAGCACGCAGGGGGAGCTTCTGCCAGAGCTAAAAACAGCAGGAGCGAAGTGCCAGCAATCCACACGCTGCACGTGCTCTGGCCATCCTTGGCTGGGGCACACCAAGGGAAAAGGCTCTGCTTGGAGCTGTTTTCTCAGGAATTTAACCCCATTTCCTAAGCACCAAAGGGAAAACCCGACTGTAGGCACCACTGCCATGATGGAAAATGGAATGAGAGATCGTGATGAACTCCATCTTTTCTGCTTTAGCAAGTAGGCTGCTCAGGGAAAGGGCAGGATAAAAGATTCCTCTCTGGAAATATCTCTTGATGCATAAAACCTAGACCCACATCCACGGGGGAAACTCACATAAAATTGTGACAGGCTTTGCAGAGCTGTATCATGATGCAGCCTCGGAGCCTTGCCAGGACCCAGCTGGAGGGCACATCAGTACAGTGTCTCCAGAGATACCAGGGCAAGTGTCCTGCCCGGGACTGGCAACCATCCAACAATGTTCACCACTCCTCAAACTGCCCGTAGATAAATCTGTACAGCCCAGACTGGCACAGGTTTAAATTGCAGTGGAAAATATATTAGATACATCAAAATATCTGAAATTAAACCCAAGGGAATCCTGCCAGAAAGCAGCTTTAGGAGAGTTGGAAGGGCAGCCAGTGAAGGGCTGCCTCGAGGCAGCATCTAGTAATGTCTCTATTGCAACACTGTGAGTGAACTTTAATTTGAGGCTTGCCAGTCTCCCCCATTAAAACACTGCTCCTGGGATTCAGCATGTGGAGAGCAAGCAGGCACCTCTGTTAAATTGCTTTTAATCCCGACAGATGACTGAGGATATCTGCCAACAATGCCACTTCTGTTACGTAGTAACAGAACTCTAAATTGCCAATACTCATCTGTAGTCCTTTCCCACCACACTTGCCCAGTCCCCTCCAAGTCTCCAAATACGCATCAGCATAATTTAGAAGAGTATTTGGCTAACACTGTTAGAGATAATCTCAGTTTACAAAATACCCATGATAAGCACCTGGGCTAAAACTACCTACCTGTTCGGCTCACTGAGAACATCAGATCTTAAACAGAACAATGTCAAGGGAAAGGTCAAGCATGTCCTGTTGTCCAAACACAGCCCTCACATGAACCTGCATTGCTCCTCTGAGGCCAGAGGAACCCTACCAACCCAAATCTGGGGTTGCTTAAAGGGAAAGGCAGCCCAGCAAGTGCTGGTCTCAGACTTGGTTCCCTTTAATCAGCCAGTCTTGTCTGACTCTGCTGGTGAGTCCAGTTTCAGACAGGTTTGACTAAGTGTAACCAGCCAAACATGGGTGATTCTACCAGTGTTTACCACCCACGTGGAGATCTCAGCGTGGGAAGACAGGAGGGAAGGCTTGGGGAGCCTCCCAGCACACACCCGCGGCCCCTGCACCACCTTGGGACCTCAGGCAGGCTGTGACATCCTCTGGCAATGACCCCTCTGTGTGACTGAGACCTCCCAGGGCCTCTGCTCTGCCCACAAAGGGTTACTTTGAGCTCGCAGTGGTGTTCTCTGCTCTGCCCTGAGGCTCTCACCAGCGATGGGCAGGTGGCTGTCCTGGCACACCTGCCTGCTCAGCGTCCTCTGTGCCAGGAACTCTCCCCAAGCAGCCTCTGACTGCCACAGGTAACCCCTCTCTGGGAAACACCTGACAGCCTTCCTGGAGCTTCCCTCTCTCCCAAAATTCCTAGCACTGCCAAGTTCCCTCCCTATCCCCAGCTCACTGTGAACACCAGTGGATGCCCAGCTTCTCCATGCAAGAGTGGGAAGATGTGCTGGATTTTTCTCAAGGAGTGAGACATTTCTGCCTGAACTCTGAATGCAACAGTTAGAATTAATTCAACTTTTACCATCAAAACTACCCCAAAGTGCCAGTGAAGACGTCTAATTTCTCCACAGGGCAGGTCCGTTCATTTTCACACCAAGACTTTCTGTTACCTGCATTTCTCATTTAGAAATCTCTCTTGGAAAAATTAAAAATTTAAAGACGAAATCACTACTCATCAGCCTCAGAATCTGATGTGGTATATATTGAAATGTCACTTCAGAGGCCCCTGTCAAAGCACTTCAGGAAGAAGGGCCCCAGCATTTGTGGCCTTTGCACCAGCTGCTTTTCCATTTTGGGAAGGGTTTAAGATGGCAGGAATAGCCAGTCTCTCCCCACCACCCCTGCATTCAAACGAGCGTCAAAAGTCCATCTGATAATTATGCCATCAAGAGGTGAATAATAGTTTAAATTCCTTGGGCTGGGTTGTCTAGCAAGGGGATCCAAGTAAATCCCATTGATTCGTGGCAGAGTTGCTTTTCCAGAGGAGAAGGGGAGAATCCCTACACCACAGTCCGTGCTGGAGGCAGGATCCACCCACCCTTGAGCCCTGATGGTCTTGATGCAACTTGCAGTGACATAAAAAAATTGCCACAGCCACTACTAACAGTGCCAGGAGAGATGCTGTAGCTAAAAGTAGTTTATACCTTTTCACACAGGCTCTGGCATTCAGCATGAATGAAGCAGGAAGGTAACTAGAAAAAGTTAGGAGCCTGTGCTTGCAGGAAACCAAACTGCAAGCCACATTTTCAAACTGGGAATCTGGGGAAGACCTCCAGAAGCCCACAAAAGGTAACTAATTCAGCGTGCAAGGTTCTGCAAACCAGCTGGGTTGTTTTCATGGCCCCAAAACTGATGAAGGCTGATAAAGCCAAGCCTGAACAGTCTAACCTCACTGCTGGGGTGGCAGACAAGGACCACTTTGGCTATAGACACTTCCAGAGCGATGGGCAGCCTTGTTTGGGGCTCTGCCTCCACACAAAGCAATTCCTCCAAGCAGGAATCTCCACGTGCCCTTGCTGCAGTAACACTGGGCACAGACACGACCCTCCACCCCAGAAATGCCCTCTCTTCTGCCCCTCCTCTACCTGGCACCTCACTGCACTTTGCACCTTGCTTGAGATTGAAGTGTATAATGGCCCAGTGCCTCTGCCAGCATCAGGACATCACTTCAGCTCCCGCAGGCTTTACACAGCTCTTCTGCCCAGCCTGGAGGATGCTGGCATGAAACTCTCCAAGCTGGCTCCACCAAACCCCAGCTATCTCCCTGCATTCCTCAGCATTTGGGGAGAAGCTCAGATTTTCTTTATATCCCAAGTGAATAGGAAATTCTTTACATTCCAGACCTCTATAAGAGGGTCCTGCTTCTAATGTTTTCCTACACTTCTCTTTCAATGTAGAGAGCCACAATCGACCTGAGCTGGCATCTTTCCAGCACTCAGGACTATTAGCATTTCAAATTATAAGCAATTACTGATCTGGCCACTGTTGTATCTCACAGCACTGGACCTGTTTTGTCCCAGCTAATGGTGCCACTCTGTTGACTTGCAAACAGGCTGGAGGGAATAAATTGCTGCAGTTTATTCCCATACAGCTGACATTCCCGCCATGCCATCACTCACAAGCAGGGATGTGAACATTAGAAATGTAACCCACCACCCCAGACAGCCTTCAGACCTCAGAGGGGAGCTGGTGGAGAGGAGACTTCCCACTTCAAGACTCAGCCCTGCCTCAAGCCTGCTGGCAGCAAGAGACCCAAAACCCAACTGATGGCTTACGGAGGTGAGTAGCATTTTAATTTCTAGCATACTAATTATGTTGTGGGGATGCTTGAGGGCTTTTCAGGGGTGGGGAGAAGAGGCAGGGACTTGATTTTCAATTTCAGATAGCAGCATTCCCCTTGCTGGCACAGCGAGCCCTGCTCTTACCTGTAGGCTCATCCAGGGTGGTCATTTGAACATCCTGGCAAACCAGGAGCTCCAACCCCACAGCGTGTCTGGCTCAGTCCTCCTGCCTGCACCCAGGAAGCCAAGGAAGACGGTGGTTTCCACAGCAAGCGAGGACTCCACTGCCAACCAGAGCATCCCAACTCCACAGGTACAAGGGGTGAAGCCATGATGAGCTCTGCCCCACTAAGCATCTCACTTTGTTCATGGGGTGCTTTGCAAGCAGCCACTCTTATCAAAGCTTCATTTAAATGTCTTGGGCTGAGACAAGGGGCAAATGTCCAGCACAGCAAGAGACCACCAGTAGTTTATGCTCAGACCACTGCTGGCTTTCACCAGATTAACTTTTCACTGTAGAAAACCTTTTCATGAGAGGGGAACAAAGAGGGTGTGAGCAGAAAACCTTTTCACCGGTGGTGAACCGAAACAGATATGAACTAGCACATAATGGATTGAGATAAATAATTCATGCCTCACTTTTCTGAGGAAATGGCATTAAAATCTCAGGGTCTGGGCACTGCACGTCTATGGTTACAAAGCTACAGCTCTGATTTATACTGAGTCAAGTGCAAGCTAAAACCAGGCCTGACTTTCTAGATGGCCTTTGGGTGGAAATGAACATATTTGCTTTAGCACTGGGGTTGCTCAGCAGGCCCCCAGCTTTGTATGACACCAGCTGCTTCCATATCAAATGCTGTCCACATAGTTAAAATTAGCCTGGTCCTATTTCTGGCGGGGTTTGGGCTGTGCAGCCACTGCCCCCCTGTGTGTGGGCTCCTGGCAATGGACAGGCACCAGCCAGGCACACGGCACTTTGTGGGAGCCCAAATACCATGGGTATTCATTTAAACTAACCTTTTCTCCTCCCTGGGCACGGGGTAGGGCATGTGTCACTGTCACAAGAGCTTCAACAGTCCTGTCTTGACGCTCCTGGAGACAGACAATAACCATTAGAGCAGGGGCACACTTATTCTTCATTCAAGAAACACCTGTGCAAGTGATTTAATTTTATGCATCACTTTTTTCCAGCCCAATTTTCTGTGAAATGGCTTGGGGTTTGTAAGATTATTTCCCTATAAAAAGATTCCTTTGACTGTACAGTGACAGATTAATTTAGGCAACTTGAACAGTGATGGTTTGGGGAATTAACACTTTTAACTGCTTCACAGTCTACACCTCAGTTCTACAAACACGCCTCTGAAGTGCTTAGTGATATTCTGATTATTTGCACTTTTGAAAGGCATGATTAAAATGCATGACTTCTCTGTAAAAGCTCCAAGGCTGGAATAGTTTTATTTACCATGTTTTAGAGTGGAACACGTAGGTCCTGCTTTGAGCTTCCTGGTGACATGGGACACATGCTGTGGGCTGACCGTCCTCTGACCACTGCAGTTCTTCCAGGCTTGACATGTGCTGCACTCTGGCTCCCAGCAGTTTGGGATAATTACACGAGCTCTTGGACCAGACTCAAATCCTCGTTTAGATGCTAAAGCTGCCCCAGCTTCTCTGGGGAAGAGATCAGAGGTAGGACCTTTTCCAGGCACAGGACTGAGAACAAGTACTTAGGAGACCCCAGCTCTGCCCCACTGCACAGCAGCCCCCCAGCCTCTTCAAGACCCATTATGTGCTGCTGTTCCTGTGCGTGGGCTGGAAGAAGCTCCCGTGGTGCACAACGTGTTTTCACTGCAGCCTTTGCACTGTGCACCAACAGCAGGGGCAGCTTGGGGGCCGCCTGTGCAGTGGGACAAGAGGACAGGCAGGCTCAGCAGCTTTGGTCCGTCTCGGGATCTGCCAGCTTTGATGACAGCAGGTTTATATGGCAGAAGCATCAGACCACCAGTCAGAAATGACCTGTGTGACAGGAGATGGCAGAGGCTCCAGCAGCCACATACAGAGAAAAATATCTTACAGGCTCTGCAAAAGCTACCCCAGATCCCTATTTGATTCTTAGTGCAACTTGGCTATGGCTGTCAGTCTAAAGACATCCTATTTGAATGTGTTCCCACCTAAGGATATACTTTCCCTTTCTTTCTATTCAAAACAATTAAAATCAGATGAGCACGAGGGGTTGGGACAGAAAAAGCTCTTTCTCCATTTTGGTATAGTAAAAGACATCCCATGCTGCATTGGATGCTGCAGCTCTCGCAGTTTCTACAGTGCTGTTCACAAAAATTCCCTCTTCCAGGAGCAGGGACACACATAGCAGGTGTGGCCTGTGGCCAGCAGGGATCAGAACTCGCTGCGTTCTGCCAAAAGTGCAGACGTAAAGCACAGCCACGGCAGCAGAAACAGCAAGTCATGCTTGGGGCTCCAGATAGCAAAGCCCTGAGTCACACACAGCTTCGTGCACTGGCCACACAGCCCTGATCTTCTCCTGAGCCTGCTGGAATGGCAGCCACCTCCTTGGAAGGTGTGCCCCCCATGCAGAAGGGGCTGCCCAGGCTCGCTCTGCTCTTTAGCCCCGCTAACTTCATTCTCCTCATGACACACGGCAGAGCCATCACTGCATCGTGGTGCAGAGATTCTCACACTCTCTGGCTGAATAGGGCAATGGCACGTTTTCTGCTTTAAAAAATAAAAGCCACTGGGTTTTTGTGTTGTGGCTGGGGCTCTGCTTCGTTATTCACTGCAGGTATCCATGGGGGAAGGAGGAAAGCACCCTCCAGCTGCATGCAATGAAAGCTGGAATTTGATTCATCCCCTCCTCACACACAGCCTGGGTTGTACAGGCTGGAGGAGGAACTGATGGCTCAGATGGCTCACGGATTTGTACCTGACCAGGGCAGCCCAGCATTGCCCCAGGACACCTGCTCAGCATTAACACAGAATTCCTAGGAAGCAGCGATCCATGGGACGGGGAGCCTGTGGATGTTTCGCCACAGCTCTCAGGAAAGAATTCAGTCTAGCTTTGTTATAGCACCCTAACTGCAGAAACAGCATTTCCAGGTTCTTGAAATAAAATTCTTTCCATACTTGTCCGTAGGGTTCACATAAAGACCCCAAACCCCCACCAGAGGCAGCCACTGGGATGTGCCTGGGCAGTGGGAATGCCAAAGGTACCCACAGCACAGGCAGCAGAGGGCACACAGGTGGCACAGGATGCCCAGGGACTCCTCAAATACTATTGCCTTTACTCTCACCTGCCTGCCCTCTTCAGGTTACGGCCACAGGCACCACAGTCTTCATGCACTCCACGCCCCAGGGCCTGCAGTCCTCACGTGTCAGGCAGCCTGGGCTCAAAATCCTTCTACATCTCTGTAAAGCTCTGGCACGCAAAGACGTGGGGCAGGGTTGGGGATTTTTTTTTTTATAGAGAAGAAAGGAAGCAAATTACCAGGATTTCTGTTTGACACGAACCTACTTACTTTAACAAGTATGAAGGCTCATGGTTTCAAGTGGAAGCTTAGCATCTCTTAAAATAAGCTCTAGGCCTCTTTTAATGTCGGTGCTTAAAAGGGATTTAGTCTCTCGGTTCTAGGAACTCCAGTTTGACTCAAGTGTCCAGTATCTGTAGGCAGTTCAGCTGTTATCCAAATAAGGGGAGGGAAAGCCAGGATTTTCCAGCCCTGAGAAACAGCTGTACTCAGAAGAGGCATGTAATACAAGGGATAAAATTAATTCCCTCTCAGCCCTGGTGTGTGAGCTGCTCCCAGCCGCTGGAGGCAGAGCCCGTCTCTCCCAGCCTGTCCCCACTGCTGGGGACACTGCAGTGCCTCTCACTAGGCGGCCCCCGAGCCCCACCAGGCACCTCTGCTCCCCTCCCAGGGCCCCCTCAGGGCAACCAAAAGGTGGTTTGTAGGGAGAGATACGGAGGCCCCATCTCTTCACTCTGCACTTGGAAGTGGGACGTGTCCCCATGAGCAGAAACACCCCGTGGCACCAGCATCCCACAGGCTTCACAGCCACATGAGCCACACTCAGGGTGTGATTGCCAACACTCACCATCTCATCAGGGATGTGCTTTGATTGATTCCAAAATTAAGCTTTCTGCCACGCTCTTTCCTATGTTAAGGCTCTCAGGGCTGACGCTCTTTTCTTTTTCTCTGTAAAACGGACAAACTCATCTAAAACTCAGCAAAGACTTTGAGGCATGGAGCACAGTACACACATTTCAGCAGCCCTGCTGTTCTCCATGCTTGACATTCTTTGCTAACTCCAGAGGGAGCCTGTCCTTGAAAGCCAGTGCACGTTCCTCCCCTTCCCAAACACGTGTGAAAATGCCCACAGGAGTGCCAGACACAACTTTTGAGAGGCAAATCTCTGACCTGCTCCATGGGAGGCATTAAAAACTGGATTCACAGAAAATGAGCCTCTGAAATAGTGCTCTCTGGTGCTACATGTTCTGAAAATATGCTACAAAAAGTGGTCTTTGAAACATACTCAGTGTTCAGCTGCATTTCTACAATTTAGAAACTCTCAGCAAGATTCACATCCAACCAGGATTCTGTGAATACCTTAGCAATAACCTCTTAAAGCTATTTAATTATCTTCAGAACATCCCAGCTGATGCAAACCTGCCCAAATCCCCACCTGAAGAGCAGTCATTTTAAGAAACCATTCCACAAATCACGAATTTCTCTACAACCCAACTGGTCTTCTCAGGATCCTTGCAGTGTAGGAAGAGAAACAAATAAAATCACTCTTTTCTCACTTCCCACAGAAGTCTCGTTATTCACACCCCAGGAGCAACAGAGAAGCCACGTTCTAATCACATATTCACACCACCAAGTAACTCACAAGTAGGAAGCTGTCTACTGAAGTGGTGACAATTTCCCTGCTTAGCCATATGGCACAGAAGAAATACAGCTCCAGACAGAACTTTCTCCAGCCCACTGCCTTTGGGAAAGCCTCGTTCCTTGCAGACCTGTTCATATCACTGTTAAGCCCTACAGAGCAGTGCCATAAGATATCCAAGTGTCTAGCACACCCTCCCAAAGCCTGAACACCTCTCTGAGAATGAGTAGCACCATCAGGTACATGCAGATGGCTCACAAAATGGGTCACTTTTGAATTGACTGAAGGTTGTTTTCCCATATATCGCTTCCAGCCTGTTTCCTAAGTAAAAAGGCATGCTGCTACATTAATGTGATGATGCAGTCTAGCTCTGCCTCACTTCCAAGTGTAATTTTTTTAATGTACTCCTCCCCCCTACACACACTCTTTGCAATGCAGTGTATTTCAGATCCAGCAGATGCTCGTCTTGTTCCTAAAACAGATTTAATGTGTTTTCCATGATCTAAACACCTGGCAAAAGGGCTCCATGCAGCTT
Source organism: Acropternis orthonyx (assembly GCA_035583155.1). Classification (NCBI taxonomy): domain Eukaryota; kingdom Metazoa; phylum Chordata; class Aves; order Passeriformes; family Rhinocryptidae; genus Acropternis; species Acropternis orthonyx. Next base: position 10,187,907 of record JAWWEU010000029.1, read on the forward strand.
TAATACTTTCCTACCCCGTGTTAAATTTGTCCTAGTGTTGCATGTAGCATAATTCTGCAGCCATGTCAACTATTCAGGTAATTCCAGAATGTCGTCATTATGGTTTCTGTCAACAGCGTGATCTGTATGTACCTTGTAATCATTCTGGTGTTGGGTTGCAAAGGTCCTTGGACTCTTCATTTGGCTGAGTCTAATTCCGTCCACTCCACAAAGATCTAGAGTTACACTAAGTAAAGGTTGACATTTACATGAGACACTGGGACTGCTGGAATGACTCACCAAGGTAAAACCTTGGCTAGATATTCTTTCAAGGGCATAAATTGTATGGTGATGACTTTTCATAGATTCATTAAATCACAGAATGGTTTGGGTTGGAAGGGACCTTAAAGCTCACCCTGTTCCAACTCCCTGCCATGGGCAGGGGCACCTTCCACTAGCCCAGGTTGCTCCAAGCCCTGTCCAACCTGGCCTTGGACACTTCAGGGCTGGGGCAGCCACAGCTTCTCTGGGCAACCTCTGCCAGGGCTTGCCCACCCTCACAGGGAAGAAGGTCTGCTGACCTGCTCTAGAGAGTCTCTTTGGCTGAGCAAGCCAAACAGGGACAGAGGGGCTTGTCACACACATCGCTCAGCAGGACACGGGATCAAGATCTCCGGAGTCTGAGAACAGATAGTTACAGAAAGCTGGAGCATCACTCATACAGAAAAGGAGATACATCAGAGAGCAAAGAGATATCTCAAAGGAACCTTCCAGTGTCTTCTTGGAAGATGAATGACCTCTGCTCATTTTTGCTGCTAAGTTGGACAGCCACACTCAGAGGACAGCTTTGCCCTGGCACAAAACCCACTGTTTCCATCATGTGAAACCAACTAGTAATGGCAGGGCTGGTCAGCACTGCAGCCAGTGTCTGAATGCTCTCAGGACATTTACTCTCCCAAATTCACTCTGCCCTTCAAAGCAGCACCAGCCACCACGTTCAGAATGCTTGAAAGTCTCCCGGTTTACTAAATACCCTAAGCCACAATGCCAGTAGGTCTCAACCAAAATCAGGAAATTCAGACTAAAACAGTGACTGTTCCCACAGTGAAAGTCATGAGCCTTTTATCTGTTCCCATGAACTCTCCTTTACCCAAATCCAGTATTGACAGTGGAAGCATCCAACACACTCAGGAGAAACCAACAGTGAAATGGAAGGACCACACAACAGGAGATGAGAACAGAGCATCCAGCCTGAACCATGTGTGTGAAGGATGAGTTTGTCTACAAACAGGGGTGCTGCAGCAACCTGCACTTCCAAGCACAAAGAGGCTTCCCAGTGATGGAATCTCCTCCAAGAGGAGGTTGGCCCAGCCTTTCCCAAGCACTGGCAGCTGCAGCAGCCCACATATGGCTGCCTGTATTTACTGTCTGAGCACTGACTGCCTGGTGTGTTGCAGGGCATCAGTCCAGGCACACTTGCAATTCTGAGAGCCATCATCCTTGGCCATGGCCTGTGCCACGTCAGAAGGTCTTAGCAGTGATCATCGCATCGAGGATCTAATGCCATGCAACTGAGTAACTGTCTTGAGCACAAATTCATAAGCTAGTGTTATTCCTGCTTAGTGCTAAAGTTCAGTGCCTCTTTTGTCATGCTGGAAACTTGTCAGGAGCTGTCTTTATTCAGTTCAGTAGAGCAACCTCTGTCCAAGATCTCCCTTCTCACCACAGACACAGTGCATCCAACCTTTGTGAGCAAGCTTCCTGCAGAACCTCCCTGTGCCTTAAACCACAGACTGCCACAGTCCCCGCTGGCCACTTCACATCCTCTTGCCAAGGGGAACCTCTGTGCCTTCTGTGCATGTCTTGCCTGATTCCAAACCGATCTTGGCCTGGAAGAAGAGTGGAACGTGAAGAGTGATGGCAGTTCTAAGGAGAATGAAGTCTTTTGTTGTACAGAAAATGCGGTGGCAATGATCCTCCAACACAGTTTTGTTAACGCTGTCTCAGGCACATGGAACGATCCTTAAAGCAGAAATGTCAGCCCAGGAACTCCTTTCATAATCTGCACGTCTGACTTTTTGTCACCCTTTTTCTCTGGAGGCAAAACAGAAAAAAACAAATCATCCAGTTCTACAGGTCCTGAAAACTGACTATACCCACTGTTACCTGATAGACTGGAAGGCGTCACTGCAACCAGCATCCCAGGAATGTGTGGTGCAGTCCAGCCAGGACTGGTTTGCACTGGGAACCCAGGGCAACTCAATAACATTGGCTTCCCAGGCCCTGCTCCCACACCCAAGGGTTTGGGACTATCCAGCAGCCGTTGCATCACGGCACAGCCCTGTTGATGGCCTCATGATATAACCTTGGACAGGAGCCACCCTCAAACTGCTTGAGAGATACTTATAAATCAAGAGCAACAGATAGAACTGGGAAGGCCATGGGTGGTCCAAGCCCAGGCTCACACTCTGCGGGCTTGAATGGGACACACAGTGACATGTTCTCCTTTTAACCGGGCAAATCCAACTAGATTGCAAAATATCCATCACTGTAACTGTTTTGGAGAGTGACAGAAAGCAGAAAAGAGAGAAGACAGATCTCAAATAAATTATTTGGACCAAAGAACTATGCAAAGCCTCTGAGAAGTTGACTGATTTTATTGGATAAAATGGGTAATTTGCAGCTACTGACATCTTCAAGGCAACTAAGTCCTATTCTGTTGAGGTGTCTCCATATTTCTACATCAGATACACATTTGTAACTCTACAAATAAGACTCCAACGCAGGATGACATCCCAAATCAGCAGTTACTCTACCTAATGTGTTACAAATGCTGTAAGTACCAAACAATATGATACAAAACAAGAAGCCACAAGTGTAGCATCCAAACTCTGAAAAAACGGGTATGTTTTTCTGTCCTAGAGCACTGCCAGGGCACAGAAGCACAACTGCAGCCTTAAAGAGAGTCAAGGTGCCAAGCCATGACCACTCACACCTGGCTCTTTGCAGGCTGCAAACACAAAGCCAGACTGCCACAAGGGCAATGGTTCAGGCAAGGAGCCCACAGGGGAACACTACAGGAGCCTTAGCAACTGATCCTCAAACAGCAAACAACAGCTCCGTAACCATTTGCCAGTACCTTCAGGTGCTGTCTGCATGGCCACAGACACACACAGGCACAAACACAGGACTTGGCAGTGCACGACATCAGCTCCCAGACAACCCAGAACGTGATGCCGCAGGCACCCGGAGTGGGAGAGGGTGAAGGCTGGATTAATGGACGGGGAACCCAAATCCCAGGGTGCCCTGCAGCAAGGCAGCAGCTCCGGAGGATTGCATCACAGCAGCAGGGTACACACTTGGCTCCTGCAGAGCGCCAGCTCGGCTCTCCCCGTGCCTTGTCCTTGCTGGCACCGGGGGCTCGGTTCCTTCCCCGCAGCGGTGGCTCAGGGCAGGCAGGAGCGCTGTCCCCATGCCTCACACACGCTGCTCTCTCCCACCAGCACCGCTACCCTCATGTTCTCTCCAGAAGCAGAGTGCATGGCAACAGCACTGCTGCTGCTCCTGCAAGGATTTGTCGAGCCCTGCCTTTGTCCTGACACAGCTGGGCCCAGGAGAAGCAGGATCATCAGCCTGCCACCCTCCAGCGAGGAAAATCCCTCTTGCTGTAGTAAAAGGGAAGCAAAGATTAAATCTGCAAACCTTTATTACCACAATGAGCTAGTAAGACCTCAATAACTACTTTTTTTTGTGTCAATCCAGTGTGCTACAGTCCTTATGCACCTGATTTATGAGGCACCATTTTCACTTTTCTTAAAGTAACAAAACAAACTCTTCCATCCAAATGCAGGAAAACCCTAACTCCACCATGGAGCCAGGTTTCAGAGGTGATTTGGTTCTTCTACAGAGGTCCATATGAATAATCTTGACTAAGTATCTCCATGTCCTGAAGCCCACTCTCAAATACTAAGGATGCTTGTATTTTCTCTGGCACCTGCTCTCTAATCAGCATATGGTCAGTTCACAAAACAGAGTCATCTCTGTGTTGTAAGGAAAAGGAGACAGCTCTAAACACATGCTGCTTTATGTTTGTCTCTCCAGGTTCTTAGGCTAAATCCGAAGGCTAAGCCTCCTTGCAAGTCTCAGCATCCTGTCAGGGCTAGAGGAATGTCACAGTAAGTGTAAACATTATTGGTTCATGTATACTCGTCCTCCTAAAGTCTCTGTTTCCATCCTGCCTTGTTTATTTTTCCACACACAGCAGGAAAAAGCAGAAAGCCCCCAGTGTTTTGCTGTCCCCTGGTTCCTCAGCCAATGCAGTCTGTAGCAGCCAGAGTTACACCCCTTTAATTCAGCCTTATCTATTGACCTTCAAAGATCCTGCTCATTTCTCTGCATTCAGCCTCACCGTAGCTATCACAAAACCCACACAAGCCAGGATGTGCTGGACCTGGGATCAACTAAACCAGGTCAGGACCTCTGTAGAAAGGGACAACTACTGGCAAGCAGGTCTGATCTTCACATAGAGGCTTCAAGATGTGGGCAAGAAATTGCCTTTACCTCTGAGCAACATTTACTGGTTATCAGCCCCTCTTCTTGCTAACTTGGTGTTCACAGGCCAAGGAGTTATTTCCTCTGGAAGCACCCGAATAGAGGCTCCCCACGGGGTATTTCATAGCCTGGGACATGAACAACAGATAAAACACTCTGAATCTTCTTCTCTTTCAAAGTAAAGCACCAGCAGCACAGCCTGGTTTGTGCATATGGAAAATTCAAGCTGTAAGAGTCAGTTTTCTTTGCCATGCAGATGCAGAGTCCCTCGGCGAGCCTGACCGGGTCTGCCTACGGAAGCACGCCCGTGTTTACAAAGGTAAAGAGCACGGGTTGTCTGAACAACAAAGCTTTTTGCAACCAGCAGCATTAGATTTTGAGTTTTCCTGTTCCACCAGAAGCTATTTCTAGCCCGCAACATCAGTTCAGTTACAATTCGGAAAAGCCAACATACTTCGTTAGTCATGCTATCAAATTAATACCTTAATTGGTAAATGATCCAGACAGAGTGTGAATTCACACAGGCTTATGTGAATTCATCTTGTGTATTCCCTGCAAAGGAGGCTGAAGTGGAAACCTCTTATAGTAACTTCTCGTATTATGTTACATCCACTGGAATAGATGTTTTTATCCTGCATTTGTATCTTTATTTAATTACACAAGCAAGGCTTTAGTGAGCAGTGGTTTCCTGGTGAAAAAACCTCCACTGGAAATGCATTTAGAATTAAATCAACCATTGTAAGTAAAGTGAAAATATGGGCATGAGACCACCTTCTTCACCAAAGGGCATATAATTTTCTAATAATTGCTTCCAGGGGGAAATACTTAGACATTTAACACAAATATTTTCTCCTCCAGGGCCTGCAAAACATAAGGGCTACGAAGGGTCAGCTGGTGGTATTTGAGTGTCGCATTCATGCCACACCCACCTCGCAGGTTCACTGGTACAGGGAATACGATCAGATCAGAGATTCGGCTGATTTCCGAATACTGCGGAAAAGTAGGTGTTGCTGCATCTGTTCCATGGCCAGTCATTTCACTGGGGCAGGGGTAAGGCAGGAAGGAGAACTGCTGTAAAAATCAGCAGATTGTACATGTTCATAGAGGCAGAGTTACGTTTACAAGTATCAGATGACCCGAAGTCACAGGCTGTGCAGAGTCTGCACTTCCTCTGGCACTGCGTGAGAGGGTCGGGCACAACCAGAGCAGATTCCATGCTGTCAGTTATTAATGACAGTACTACTGAGCCATGGAGGCATTGTCACCGTGTATTGGAACTGTTGATGAACTTGGGGGGGGGGGGGGGGAAATACATGTAACCTCATTTTGAACAATTTCTGATGCTCCCAAGCATGAGATCAGAGCTCGAGTGTGCCAAATTCAGAGCAATCAACCCCAAAGTCATGGAGCTCTTCCTATATCACCTCAGTGGAGAGATCTTTGTACCACCAGGTTCCCCAGCTTTCCCTCTCTGGATGGTATTTCTCTTGATGGACATGAAGGGAGATGGTTCCTTTGTAATCAGGGTGACAGCTGAAGGGGGGGAAGGGAGTGAGGGCTAAAGGTCTTTTTTCCATTCTGGCCTTATAACCATTTGAATTTTTTCTCTCTTCTTTCAAGCAGAGGCTTGTTCATCTGCAGTTCCTGGTAAGTGCAAAGTGCATTTTGTGTTAGACATTTAGCTCACACTCAGTATTTCCCACCAAAATAAAACAGTAATGTCCAAAGGATGGTCAGAAGACAACAGTCAGAGCCAGGCCAAGAGCTTTCAAGTCCTTACTTTTGACACAAACACCCAAAAAGGCCTGAGTTTTTCTACAACACAATGAAAAAGATACTGACCCTCTTTAATTAAGTCAATGAAGAACACCCTCTGCTAAGGGAAAACATATCAACCATTGTGACTTACAGTCCATTATGGGGTTTAAACTTGTCCAAGGGAAGACAGAATTTAGCCCAAACCAAAAAAACACAAAACACCCCACAAAAAACCCCACACTACCAAAAATGTGCCTTGTTTCATTATTATCACAGGAAGAGAGTCTTCCTTCATTTTTTGTTCCTTCTGAATCCCTTAATTCCTACATCACTTTTTGCCCTTTACTGATGCCAAGCCCCATCACTAAGTAACAGTCCTCCTACAGGGACCAAACCCCACAGGTTAACATTTGGCTCTTTGGTACAACAGCATGCCTGGATTTGTTATTTCAGAGGAAGTCTGCACCCTGGTTATTACAGAAGCTTTCCCAGAAGACTCTGGAATATTTAAATGTGTTGCTGAAAATGAATTTGGATCTGCAGCATCCAGTGCACATCTCTCTGTTTCCCCAGGTAAGCACATGGATTTCTGTGTTGAGCAACCAGGTACAAAAGAATTTGCTGCTGCTCAGCATCAGGCAGAGCCACAGATATCTGCCAAGCAGAAGCCAGACACAAACAACTTTTTAGGCTCAAGAGAAGAGAAATACCCCAAAAAACACAATCTGCTTGGGTACCTCTCAAAGCTGGATGCAAATTGTTGTGTGTTTGTGCTTTTGGTCCCTCTTCTACCTGGGTCAAGGATGACAAGGTGGAGACGATGATCCCTCTCACAGAGAAGCCTCATCCCTGAGGTTCATCCCTTCAGGGATTCCAGCTTGGCCCAACACACTGGCTGTGTCTGTCCCTGGTTTTTTGTAACACCTGACCTGCTTGGCTTGTGCTGAAGGCCATCAGCCGACAGAACAGCACCCTGTGTGTATCCAAAGCTCACCAGCCCTGGGGAGAAGGCAGGTTTGGCTAATGCAGCTGGGCAGGTTTCAGTCTATGCAGAGCCCAGGCAGGCTGAGCTCTCATCCACCCGCTCAGACATTCCAGTCTCCCTCCCCCTGTTACTGCCCGTGCTGTGCTGGTGAATCCCCACTGCTTCCTGCCTGACTTGGGGACAATTTTACTTCCAGGAGCAAAAGAGCTGGAGAGCTTTGCAGGTGCTGCCCACAGGCCAGCTGTGCAAGTCACCATGAAGAAACCCACCTTCCCCAGGAGCAGCCAAGCAGGAGCCAAGGAGCGAGGGGCTTCCAGCCTTCCATCCTACAGCCCAGAGACCCCCGGGCTGGGCAGTCGAGCAGCAGCCACGAGCTTTGGGCAGGTGAACTCCAAGAACCAAGCTGAAGATTTCCATGGAGCTTATGAAAATTCACCTCAGGCTTCACCTCTGCGGTAAGACAAAGAGAAAATCACATCCCTGGGTTAGTTTTTGCAACACTTGGACTCTCATGTATGAGAGTTCGTGCATGAACTCTCTAGTATAGCTGCAAAGCTCCAGTATCCTGAGAGGGGAAGAGGCCCATGCAGTCACCTGAGCTGTTTGCCTGTGTGACAACACCAGCCCAGCTGCAGAACAGCACAGGCTCTGTTTGACAAAGTATGCCATTACCTAAAGGCCCAGGTAAGTGCCTGATGGCATTGTCAGAAGGTAACTTAGAAGTATCACCCAAAATAATCAGCCTCTAGAAGACCTTTGGCACCACAGCAGAGCATGAGGAAAAGATCACAATACCTGGGAAATCTCAAGGTACAGTTCTGTTGTCACCTCCTTCCTCTGTAGCCTTGGCCAAGTGGCATCACCTCATGCCTCTGTTTGCTGTCCTAAAAGCCAGCAGTAAAACTCAAGCCTAGTGCAGATGGTACCTGCAAAGGACTCTGTGGAAGGGAAGTACTGAACCAGTGACCCACTGGATAGAATGAAAACTGTCCCATGGCATGACAGGGACACTCCCCACTCAGGAGACAGAGATTTGCCCCGGTTATAAAATGTTCCATCTTTTATCAAGACTTGATCCAATTTCCACCCTGAATTCAGGTCTCAAGTCACTGTGTACTTACTGCATTACCAGTTACCCTGTTTGATCGTTCCAAGAACAAAACAAGTTCAAACACACACATTGGCAATCCTACCCCCATTTCTGTAGTGTTTCTCAGGGCGTTATAGGCAGAACAATCACCCCAAAAGGTGACAGGTCAGTTCAGACACCGAAGCCCAGCAGAGGAGTTTCCTCAGTGCTGTTTGTGGCATGAGAGCTCCGAGGCAGACGTGTGCCTCCTGTCCCAGCTGAATGCCAGCCTGGAATGGCAGGGATCCTGTTACAGTGTGTGTAAATGGCTGTCCCTGACAGACAGTATTCCCTGTGTTATGGATTATTTTTGGATGTGCTCAGACATTTTAACTAAACCAGCTATTTTAGCAATTCTGAACACCCTCCTCCAAATTTCCCTGCAGAAGAGATCATATTTCAGAATGGATTTATCCATGCACAGGAATTATTTTGCTAAATCACTGAGTAGAAATGGGTTTGCTTCAATAGCCTGCAGGTCACTAAGAGGAGACTCTCAGTTTGGCTTCAAGCCCTTCCACGAAATCCAGGCTTGCTCCAGGGAAATCAGCTGGGACACTGAGCAGACCCCACTGCATGAAGGAGTATAACTTGCCGTCCAATTCAGCTGTGTAATAGGTTTTTTTAAATATAGGTTATATAAAACATTAGCTAGTGCATAGAGCAGCAGAGTGCTTTTGACTGACAGCAGTGCTGAACCAGACTTTGAGCACATCTCAAGATACAGAGAGAAACTACTAAAACTTCTGGAAGCGTTTAAGTATCTTTAAAGCCTACAGTCTGACTGCCGCGTACTTTGAAACATCATTATGAATGAGACACAGCATTGGAAATGTTGCTGTTACCTCAAACTCAGCAATCATGGCTAATGACTGGCAGTAGAATAGCCGTCTTTTTAGTCAGACTTAGCACGTTAACTCTCTCATGTAGCATATGTGGTTGCAACTGTATCACCAAAGGCGAATACCAACAAAAGCAGTGATGACAGAGCAAAGCTATTACTGGGAATAACTATAAAATGAATGAATCCTCGTACTCTTACTTCTCCCAATTATTGCTTAGCAACAACCACCCCACAAAAGCTAGAAAATGCAATTCAAGAAGACTCTCACTGCTCCTTTCTACCTTACGGTGTGTCCTTCTCAACAGCCTTAAAGAAGCAGAGCAAAATCTATGCTGATTATTAACTTCATTAAAAGGAACTTAATCCAAGCAAAAGAAGAGGCTTCAACCAGGTCTTTTAAGTAGCTTTTAAGTGCCCTTAATAAATAAGCAAAACATTCTTAACTGTTTTTCCAGGCATTTTTTGCGATATGACTCAAGCAACTAAGGAGAGCCCAGTCAGTCACAGCAGGTCATCATTCTTAGAAAGTAAACTGAAGCAGGACAGAAAAGGTGGTTTCTGACACCTCGCAGTGCTGCTCGCAGCACTATTGAGTTACTTGGCACAGGCAATGAGATTTATTCCTCTGCTCTTATCAGTTCAGCTTCCAGTTCTTCCCCTCCCCACCCTACCTTCTGCATCTCACGTTTTTCTGTTCCTTGTCTTTCACACGAGCCGTCTCAGTTGCGTACAGTCTTTTAAGTGTCCTTACACTGATGCCTTGGTTCTGAAATGAGAGTACTGCACCCTCACTGAAGTGGTGGGGAGCCAGGGAGCTGTCTGCGCACACAGCCTGACCTTTGCCATGCTCACAGCTTTCTGCAGGGCAAATCATCATCCTCCCTTTTTTTTTTTAAGTACTTTTTTTAAGTACTCACCCTGTGCAAACTACCGATTTTTAATTTTATTTGTTTGTTTGTTTGTTTTACTTAAAAAGCAAACAACTTCTCCAGCAACTAGGGGCACACCCCCTCCTTTAACCACTTTCACGACGAGGAATTTAAATAAATTAGCACTCCATTAACACTTGCTACTTAAATTTTAGTTCACAAACACTTGTTTAAGTACAAACGCTAAATGTGAATTAAGCTCTTGAAGATCGCTGTGCTGACAGACTCATGGCACAGTGAAGGAGCGGGGAGGCGGCTGAGAGCCCACACTAAGCCCAGCTGCGGTACTTTAAGGCTTGGGGTGTTTTTAAACAATAGGCAAGGGTTGTCAAAGTATAATTAAGATACTTAAAACACTATAATGTTAATTTAAGATGTAATTAGGCATTGAAGCCGTTGATTAAAGGGATACAAATCACCTAATCTGCCAGCAGGATCCGTTGCTGTGCTGGTGAAAACACCATAGCCGCACTTTTTTTTCAATCTGTGTAAATAGCTGCAATAATAAACACAGACAGCAAAACATTAATATTTAACATATTTTTATCATATAATATTTTTGTAAGCCCAGTTTTGTTGTTCAGTATCTGTTGCCTTAAAAGCAGTACCCAGGATGTTATCCCTACAGAGGCAATTAGCTACAGCCATTTAGTAAATAAATTAAGCAAGGAATTTAGAATCATAGAGTGGTTTCCCCTGGAAGGCACTTTCTGGATTATCCAATTCCACCTCCCTGCCATGGGCAGGGACACTTTCCACTAGACTGGGTTGCTGAGGGCCCTGTTTAACCTAGCCCTGGACGCTTCCAGGGATGGGTCACCCTGGGCAACAATTTCACCGGGATAACGACTTGGGAATTAGGGACACTCAAGCACATTGCAGCAGCCTTTCCTCGCCGCTCCCTAACGGTGTTACGGGCAGAAAACCACCTGCTTTTTGTGCTCAAAAGCCGTCGAATTGTTCCGTCCGGAGCGAGGGGCGCTCCCGGGAGCGGCAGCGCTGAGCCGCGCGTCCCCTCGGGGGCGGGACGGGGACAGCCGGGACCGGCCGCTCCTGCCCCACAGCCACCCCCAGAGCTCCGGGGGGGGAGCCCCTGGACCCTGAGAGGGGTCTGGAAGCGGGGTGGGGCGGGCAGGAGCGGGGGCCGGGAGCGGGTCAGGCCGCTCCCACCGCTGCCCCCGCGGGGGATTCGCTGCCCCAGCGGGCACCTGCCCAAAAATCGCCGGCTCCGGCCCTGGAAGGGGTGTCGGGGCGGCGGAGACTCTTATTGTGACAGCGGCGGGGCCCGCGGACAGCCCGGTCCCGCCGTGTCACCGCTGGCACCACATTAAAGCCTCGGGGCTCGTAGCGCCGCGCAGAGGGCGGCTGTGACAGCCCGGCCCGGGGAATGACCGGCCCGGCCCCAAATACCGCTTAAAGCCCAGGTGACAACTTCCAGGCTGTAGGTAAGGTGCTGCTTTGGGGTTGTTTGTTTGTTGTTTTTTTTTTTTTCCCACGTCACTTTTTCCTGCGAAGCTGGTTAGGGAGGTGACGCGAGGGATTGCAGCGCGCTGGGAATGCTGAGGAGAAAAGGTGCCTTTGAGGTGAGGTGGTGTCAAAGGCAACGTGGGAGGCAAGAGAGGAAGAAAAACTGCTTTAAAAAAAAAAAAAAAAAAGCCAAGATGCCCCTATTATTGCTTACTGTTTCCATCTTGTAAGGTCAAAAGTCTCTTTGGATTTACCTTTTTTTTTCCTCCCAAATCAAGGTTTGAGGAAAGCGTAACTTACGGCTTGCTGTGTGTCGGAGCTTGGTTAAGTGCAGCGTTCTAGAAAACAAAGTAAATGCTGGTTCCTGCACTCAGCCTGTAGGTAAAATGAGTGCACAAATCTGTGCACAGGTGGTGATATAAAAGTGGGATAAAGACAAGACTCAATGAGTTTTCTGCATCGGTGAATGAGAACACGGTGTGGATGTGCTCCAAAAATTTGAGCCAGCTTCAAATTCCAAGAGCATGACAAGGGGAAAGTTAGAGAAGTTTTACTATAAAGCCTCTGTTTACATACAGTTAATTTTCAACCAATATTGATGATTACCTTTAGGAAATGAAAGCCTTGAATCTTTAAAATGAAAGCAATGGTTTCAGTTGTCTCCCCTCATGGGAATTTATGACCTCCTGGAGCCCTTCCTTGGGCTCTCCAATGAGAGGAATACAATACACTGGGTATATATAGCAGCAAAACAGCTGATCTCGGTGGGGCAAGATTACCATTTTTTCCAGCACATGTAACTGTGTGGATTTATATTCTCATTTTTTATTAGTAGCTTTATGTTTATTTTGGGGATTATTTATTTATCCTGGAGCTGAAACTGTTTGTCCATTTTAACAAGCTTGCTCAGTTCACTCTAATGAAACTTTCCTGGGTTTTTAGTTGATGGAAAGCCCAGGTTTAGAGATCACGCACCTGTAAAATAAATGCATCCCTTATCCTGCAGCTAATGTAATTCTGGCAATTAACAGCACGAACAACAAATCCACAAAGCCACTTCAAACGGAAAAGCACAGGCCTTGGCATTCCAATCCCAAATCTCAATTGGATATGAAATGCTCTGAATTCAAACCCCATTAAAGAAGAAATCAGGATACTTGGTTTCAAAAGTTTAGTTCTAGGATGAAAAGCAAGTGGAACGTGTTTCATGCTTCCCTACAGTATAAAGAATTTCTCAGCACAAATAGGCAATTCTCTGAGGAATAGTACACTCTATTTTGACAGGGCACAAACTAGCAGGATCCAGGGATCTTTAGCTAAAATGATGTGTGGCAAATCACCTTGCTTAGCAGTAGTGTCTACAGTTATCTGTAGTCTCAGGCAGGTGGTGAAGTGTCTTGATAAACCAATTGCTATTTATTTTAGTATTTACTGGGCTCTGGCATGTAAGAGCCACAGTGAGCGCTATGCCTGAGTCAGACTGCATGGCTTGTTATTGTAATCCAAAATGGTCATACAGGTCAGGAATATCTTCTAATAAATCCTAAATGTCTTTATCCTAAGCTCAAGCTTTAATTGTCCGTTGCCTGAAATTCATACTCTCTGGATTGCTAATGACCGCTCACAACACAGTATTTTTGTGATTCAGCTTGTGATGTATGATTTATTTGATCTGTATTGTCTTCCTTAAGGGAAAATCCGCACCAAGAAAGCCTCTATTCTGCAAGGCAAGGGTTTCATTCTATCCAGGAGCCCAGCCAAGAAAACCTTTGTGGCCTACCACCTAGTTTTTACCAGCCACCCGTCCCAAGCCAGTTATCACCAACAAAAAGCCAGGACAGCCGCGAAACCTCCCCTATGAGTGTCCCTAACCTCCCATCCGTCTCCTCCATGTGCCAACCAACCATGTTTAACTACGAACGTCCAAAACACTTTATCCAGTCTAAGAATGTGTGCCAAGGGCAACAGCAGCCTCCGGGACCTGCAGCTTCCACAGAGTCAAGCAGGGAGATCAAACACTCCTCCATCCTCATACAGCCTCGTAACCCAAGCGGGCAGAAATTCTCCTCCTCGTCATCGCTGAGCTCTTCGATCACGCTCTCCTCGCCTTCCTGTAGTGCCCCCAAGGAGTCCACATACCCCATCACACCTGCATCTGCGCAGTCTCCTGCTAGCTCATCATCTGGCCAGCGCCTCCTGGCCATGCCTAACCAATCCCCCGCAGCATTCCTGTGCTCAGTGCTACCCTCGCAGCCCGACTATAACAGCCAGACTCCTTCTCCTATGGAACCTCAGTAAGTACACACAGCCTTCTAACCCACCCCCTGCTTCCCTCTGGCCTGGCCTCTCCCGTGCACTCGCCATCCCAAACCCGAGCTCCCGGAGAAACGCCCGCCTGGCCGAAGCCAATGGCACGGCTCCCATTGACTTCCCGTGCTGGAGGGAGGGCTCCGCAGGAGCGGGCTGAGGAGGCTGAGAGCTTGTCCCTGGTGGCTGTGTGGGACAGAGAGGTGTCCATCGGGGCTTTAACTGCATGTGGTCACGTCACAGGCTGCTGTGGGTGGGGGTTTTCTGGAGTCAGTTTGAGTAATTCAGTTTGGTTTGTAAAAAATTCTCTTAATTAAGCTTATTCAGAACAGCAGGTGGACACCCATCTCAAATTAATTTCCTCCACAAGCATGGCTTATGCACAGGGGGACAGGGGAAGGCAGTAGTGTTTTCCACATATGAACAACTTAGAGACTTTTCTTAGTAAGTCTCAGCAGTATTTTCAGGTTCCACATCACGATGGGACTCTACACTCACCTACAATACCCTTTTCATTAATCATACATGTGAAGAGAAAGGCAACCACTTGAAAAATTTATCCCTTTAGACCAAAGACTAAATTCTTTCCTGAATATGTATTATATCATTTTGCCTTTGGGCTGCCATCCAAATATCTCCCAAGGTCAGTGAGATCTCAAAGGGAACTGGGCTTTGCCTTCTCACCAATTTGTATTCCAGCCAATATTAGCTGGAGGTCCTGGGGAAAGTCAGGGTAGAATATGTACAAACGCTCAACTGGAAATACTAGAAAGGTGATAAGGGCAGGGGGTCCTGCTGGCCTGGATATAAATCCAGGTTTAAGTGTCAGTTTGCACTCAGGAAATCTGAATGTTTCTGGGGGTTTTCTGAATCACAGCACTGTGGGAAAAGGAAAGCTAAGGTAGAGTGGGTGAGCTGGGGCACTCAGAGTGTTTGCTGAACTCCTGCAGGAGTGTGGGGCGTTAGAAACACACATGGAGTTACTGCTGGAGTTTGTGTGTGTAGTGTGGGCTTGTTTGTTTCCATAGCAAAGGGCTTGGGTGTCTCACTACACTCTTCATATAAGCTGCTCTTAAAGGCAATGCCCAGTGAGTTGTGGAATTATTTTCCCAATCATGCAACCAATGGGCAAAGGGGGACATGAGACGTATTAATCAGCTGGGCAAATTATTAAAGTTTTTAAGTTATAACTTGCACAAGTGATTAAGTCCAAATAGTGCTGGGAGAATTCCAGAATTACAGCCTTTCTGCCCTGCTCTAATGAGCAAAACAAATTCCCCAGTGACAGGAGGAAGAGGATTTTGAATAGAAATAATTTCTGAACACAAGTCCAGCACACGAGGCCCCACTGCACGTCACAAGCTGGGTTAGATCCTGTCAGCACACAGTGCTGTGACCTTTGCAACCCCTTTTGTTGGATGCTGCTCTCCTCCCAGCATCTCTCAGAATCAAATGTACCACCAAACTCCAGGAGCTGATGGTGTCTCTTGGCGATGGATTACAGGATCAGGCCACTGCACAACACAGGGATGCTGAACAGCGAGTGTTGTGGGAGGACACTCAGTGACTGCCTAGCCCATGATGTTTTTGATACCCAGACTATTCATCTCCCAGTTGCTTTATGGGTTCATTTGAACCACAGTTTTTAGGAGGCAGGTCTCACATTTCTGTGTGCATTCTGTGAAGCTGCAGCAAACAGTCCAGCAGGCCCATGGGAATGACTCTGTTTTCTCTTCCTGCACGAGCAGTTACTCACAGCCAATGTATAACAAACAAGCCAGCATCAACTCTATGCAGAAAACATCAGACCAAGAAATTCGAGGAACAAAAGAGGCCCTGATTCAGGACTTGGAGAAGAAACTCCGATGCAAAGACAACCTTCTCCAGAATGGCAACCAGGTAAGGGCAATGTGCTGGTCAAGGAGCTGGTTTGCTGTGACCCTCAGCAGGGCAAGCAGGGATGCAGAGACTAGTTCTGGTACCCCAGAGGCTGGAGCCTCCAAAGTGAGCTGAAAGCAGAAAGAAATGCAGGAGCAACACTGCCCAAACACCTGCACTCAGAACCTCAGCAGACCCCACTAGAGTTCTTTGGACCATTTATGATTATTATTCTTTTAGTGTGATGTGGCTGAATTTTTCCATTAGAAATGTTAGAAAAACATCTCTCCCAACAGTGACTGTATTTTTAATCATGGGTCAGGGGTGGTGAAAAAAGGTGTGGTTTTGAAAGACTTACATCCAATCTCTTAATTTTCCAACACGGGCCTCGCAGTTATTTTTGGTACTAAAATACAAATAGCCGTGCTGGTGGACCAGGCTCAGCTCAGGCCTAAGAAGGCCCTTCCCAGGAGAGGAATAGCACATGGGCATTTACTGTGACAGCTGAATGTCTGCATCTCCCCTGACTTCAGTAAGGGATGTGTTGACTTCTGAAAGCCATTTGATGCACCAAAGTGGCTTTGAGCTGCTATTGCCTTTCCCTCTTATCCTGCAATCATATTATTAAGTCGAGGGTCAACAGGAAGGAACACATTTAGAGCTGTGGCACATATTTGAACTCTCTGCTGGGAATCCTGGTGAGCATCATACCCACAGACAACTAGAAACCCAAGGAGAATCCCTCAGTTCTCCAGACATGATTTCACCCTGACTTTCAACACTGGGGTTAACAAACCACTCAAAATCATTAGAACTCGGTGAAATATTTGAACTTACGGAAGCTCATTCTAGAGATTACCACAACATACAGTAAACTTTGATTTCCTTTTATATGAAAAACAAAGAAATTACATGAGCTTTTATCACAAAGTCTGTCTCCTATAAGAAGGTCTCTTAATCTCAGTACTTAATTATTTATTCTGCAGAGGGACAAAATGCAACCCTCTTTACCAGGAAAACCAAAGCTGGGAGAAAAATTTGCAGTAAGCTAGAATGGGCAGGTGTCTAATGTGGGGACCTTCCTGCTGGCTGGAGGCAGACTGGTAAAAGCCCAGTGTTTATAGATTCCATCTTCTTCCCTGAAGTGGGAAGTTTTTTCATTATCGTCAGTGAGAACACATTTATATCATACATATATATATATATAATTTTAAATACAGACGGGGGAAAACAAATAGGTCAAATCTGACTTAATGTATCCCTAACAGGAATGTCCTATCTGCTGTGAGAAAGCTTCTCATAGCAAGTCAGCTTTTCTTCCCATAGGAAGCCAGGCTAAAAATAAGGCTTATGCAATCCCCACTCTGTGTCCTCCTCCCCTTGTCCTCCAGCAGCGTCTGACCCAACTGGCCAATCTCAGCCACACTTGATATGGATGTAGAGACTCAGGGTTATTAAGATCTCACAGGTTTGGCTAAAGGTCCCGTGCCCTCTTCTAAAGAAAAGTCCCACAGGCCTCCCAAACCTTTACCTACCCAGCAGCAGACACACACACACACATCTTACATACAGCAGAAATTCAGTCAGAGCTTGTCCTCACAACAGAAAAAACCAAACTCAAGTTAAACTTTGTGGGAAGTGAAGTGCCAGGTGTTGTGGTGCTCAGGGGACTAACATACTCTTCTAAAGTAACCCAACGGACAGAGCTTGAATTTAACTCAGCTCAGTTTGATCACTGTGTGCCACATCTCTACTGCAGGACCTTTCAGTTTCACGCCTGAAACGTGTCCTTGCCCCCTCTCCATTCAGCACACAGCATTTCAGCCAGTGGGTGCTGCACTGGCATAAACTCCCCTCGTGTTTCCAGGGCTAGTGGTGCTCCCCTCTGGCTGTGTCTGCCTCTGGTGTGGCTCTTGCCTTTTTGGGAGCAGGGAGGCCAGCATCCCTCATGCCTCTAGCTCCACAGCTGAAAGACTTGGGAAGTTTTCCCAGTGCTAACAGAAAGGTACCCTGGGACTCGGGCTGGCTTCTGAGGATGATGCCATCAGTTACCCATAAATAATCCCAGCAGAGAAAGAGGAGGAGTGCAAGGCCACAGATGGCATTAGGGAGGCTTTGATGAACAGGCAGTTTAATCTTTTATGCATTTCAGTGCTGTATATATTGAGGCTGACTTCAGTAGGCATCACAGACTGCAAACCCTCTGGGCCAGGCGTGGGGCTTCTATCCAGCTGCTGCTTTCATTGACAACACCCTGAATTCATGGCATATTAACGTGCTCTTCCAAGCCGATCTGAAATAGTAAATGGACTTCTGACTAGAATTGCTCTCCCCTTTGCTTTAAGCGATTAACTTATGAAGAGAGAATGGCTCGCAGGCTGCTCGGACCAGTGAATGCTGCCTCTGTGCTGGAGACACAGGGTGAAGGCAACATGCAGAATGCACAGGTACGTGGGGAGCTGTCTCTGGAGCCAGGATTTCCTGTGGCTGTGCTCTGACCCTGCTCATACCTGAGTGGGGCAGAGATGGGGTGTGTTTGGTGACGGTGCAGGTGAGGGGATGGCTCTCCCTGGCAGAGCTCTGTACAGGAGGGATGTGGGGCCTTTGGGGGTGGTGGCAGCAGGAATTTAAGCACCATTCCCTTGCTGGGCCTGATCTGTAGCAATGACCTCTCCGGGGAGGAATTACAACAGCAGCCGCACAGCATGGGACAGCCTGCCTGTGACAGGCAGGGAGCAGCACAGGGAAGGACCCAGGTACCCATTCCCAACACTCCCAGGCTTGGCCAGGACAGCAAGATCTACACCTGTCACTGACAATGTCAAGTAAGTGACATTGCCTACAGAAGGTCAGGGCCTTGTGGTGGGATCAGATGGGTTTCAGCCCTTCTGGGGGGTCTGCAATCATGAAGAGAAAGCAAAGCATGTATTTCAGCAGCCCACATGTTGATAGACAAGAATCTATCGCTACTGGTATTTTCAAAAGGGTTTTAGTTGTAGACTTGCATCATTTGTTGGTTATTTGGGCCAGTTAGAAGCTCTCTTTGGCACTTCTGTGCTCAAAGTTAGTAGAAATGTCTGTGATATGGCCCTGGGTACCTGTGCAGCCAAAGAAAGCCTCCCTCCTGCTGCTGCAGCAGAGAGTCAGGGGCAGGCAAACCCCTGCCAAAGTGCAGTTAGCAAAACTCCTCCATGTAAAGGACACTTAAGATCCCAGCAAGGGAGGAATACACAATTGGAGCTATTTCTCCCCAACAATCACCTGGCAACAGCAGGCAAGAAGGGAAAATTATGGATGTCAGAGAGCAAGGGAAGCCTCATCTTTTGCAGAGAACAAGGAAACATTCAGGCAAAACAGGATGACTGACAGCGTTTCAGCATGGGAGAAATGGCTGCTTTAAAAAAGGATATTGGAAGCAGAGGTTGGCTTATGTTTGGAATATCTTATTCCCATTGTTCCATCTTATTTTTAAATGCTGTAGTCACTGATTCATTCAGCCTCCTGATTCCTTGGGAACTACACAGTCAGTCCATGTAACAGATCATTAGAATCATCAACAACTCCATCACCAGAGCATCATTTCACAAGACAAGCAATGACTGTACAGACCTTGTGTAAGTGAGCAGACACAGGCAATTGCCTTTGGACTCAGCATTGAACTCAGTCCAGCAAAACCCTCCTCCGTGTCACACTTCCCCTGAACTGAAGGCTGCTTTGTGCTTGAACTTTAAGCACAGGCTTAAATGTTCCACAGGACTGGGCTGCAGAGCTCACAACCAAGCACTGGAATGGCTCAGTGCAAACACTCCAGAAATTTCCATGCAGCATTTGCTCTATCTGACTCCATTGCTAAAACGAGTCGCTGGCAGCAAACTCTGTTGCATTTTCCAAACATCCAAGCTCCTAACAGGAATCAATCCTGGGTACTTTAGCAGATTTAGACATGTGATTGTGGAGTTGTCAGCGAGCTTAGTTGGTGCTGTGATCTAGAAAGAAAAGTATTTTCCAGCTCAGCAAGTGTCCATTGCTGTTGGTACCATATTTAAGTGGGCACAATAAAACTCTCCTGCCAGCGACTCCACTTCTATTCCTGCTATGGGGAAGGACACTCTGTACTTAGCTCTCCTTTTAGACACTGCCAGTAGCACTGCTCCTCTCTAACAGAGGCTCTTGGCTGGCTCAGAGCCTCGTGTGCCCAGCAAGCTGCACCTCTCACCTGTGCAGTGATGAGAAGGTCTGCCATTCTATCCTTGTACTTCTCACTGTCATGGCAAAGCCTGTGGTGAACACAGAGCCTGTCAGACCCTGATGCAAATTCCTTCACCTCTTGTCCCAGTGATGGCTGCAGTACAGTCAGTTTGCTTTTAAGCAGCAGTCAGTACACAGAATTAACAAAGGCTTCTCATCCAGTTTTTATAGATAAATCTTCCCAAGTGAACTCACCTCTCCTCTTTCTCTTTCCAAGCACCAGAATGCAGAAAACGTCAGGCTGCAGGTTCCTACAACACATGTAAGGTAAAGCATAAACTTATGCCATTCTTCAAAACTTCATTTCAAATGTTTCTAAGCAATGTTAGTTTAATTTCACTGCTTACCACTTTTTCTAAAGCTGTAATTACCAAATTAACTCGCTTCCTTCCAACCAAAATGCTATTGCTTGTGGATGGTTGATGATCCAGTGAATTCTAAACATAGCACTAGAGGTTTAAAAACTCCATGCACCTTGGGAAAATACTCTTTTTATTCTAGAAGATTCATTTGTAGTCAAGGCAAAGGCTGAGAACGTAAGTGATGAAACAGCACAATGGAACTCAGACTCCACTGCTCTGTCAATTCTTTTGGAGATTAGGCCAAAGATGAAGGCTGTGCTTCTGTGTCGAATTGGACAACTTGAGCAAGAGAAGTGGTTGATCAAAAGCCACGCCTTGCAGCTGAAACCCCAACCAGAACTGCAGTGTTGGATTCCTAAATGTGTCGAGGGACTGCAGCTGCAACTGGAGCTTCAAAGTCATTTGTGCTGTGGTAGCTTTTACACAATTAACTGTTTCTGCCACCTGTTTAGGAGCAGACCATCCTCAAGAGGAGATGAACGTGGGCATGACTCAATCCAGGAGAAGTTCTTCCAGCCACGTTTCACACAAGTGCCTGAAGACGTGGTTATCGAGGAGGGGCGGTTCTGCAGGCTCGACTTCAAAGTAATGCCAACTTCCCAACTCCCATTCCATTCCCTCTCGGGGTGTGGGGCACGGAGGGAGGGGGGGAAGTCTCTGAGCTGCAGTGCCTTTGCACTTTAATAACCCAGAGCACTAATGGCGATGTAAACCAAGAAATAGGAGATGGCTAAATATTTCAGCATTTTCCCTTTGAAAATATAAATGGAATCCTTCACTGCTTTCTTCTCCCTGACAGGTTAGCGGGCTGCCAACTCCAGATGTGATGTGGTACCAGAATGGAAGGATGGTTCATCAAGACCAGTTCCATAAAATGATAGTGTCAGAAAAGGGATTCCACTCGTTTATTTTTGAAGCAGTCAAGTCGTCTGACGCAGGGACATACGAATGTGTGGCTGTGAACCGTGCAGGAGAAACATCTTTCACAGTCAAAGTGGAAGTCATTGGTAAGATTGAGAGCACTGATAACTTCCTGGCCACACATGCAAAGTCTCAGTCATCCAATGCTTTCCTCCCTATGTTTGGGACTTTAAATGATTAGGAAACAGAGGGAGCACTCCAGATATTCAGCTCAAACAATAACAAACACCTTACTTTTCCCAAGGCTATTTTAAAAAATATGTCTGCTATGCCTTATTTCTTTAAAGCACTTCCTGCAGGATCTTTAGATATAATGGGGTGTCCAGAATTTAATTTAATTAATGTCATTAATCTCACTGGATTGATAACATATGTTAATTGACTCTCCTTTTAAAGTGGGTTGTGTTTACTACACCCTTACATCCATGGGAATTCCCTGCAGGCTAAGGAGATGCAGTAAGGAACACGTGCCCTCCTGAATTTAGCATTCTGAAATCTTGGAAAACCACGCATGATATGAGCATGCCACACTTCCAGTAACTCCTCCTTATCTCTCCTCTTTCATTTAGCAAAAGAACATCACATGCCTCCAACTTTCATCTTCAAGCCACAAAGCAAAAAGGTTTTTGAAGGAGACACAGCCAGGCTGGAATGCCAGATCTCTGCCATCCCAACACCTCGGATTTACTGGAAAAGAAACAACGAAATGGTACAATATAATACAGACCGAATAAGGTATCCTACCAGTGGTTGTGTTAGAAAACAACAACCGGTGTTTGTTAAGTCAAGTTTAAACTGGCTGGGTTCTAAAAGCAGCAGGCTGGGAAGCTGGGTCTGTCCCCTGCGTGTGACACCAGAGGCACAGCCCCCCGTGCTGGACAGGCTCTGCCCTCAGAGCCTTGTTTTTAGAGCACAGAGACAAAGCTGTGCCCAGATGCCCCTCTGAGTGCCAGCAGCAAGGCCCGTGGAGAAGCACAGCTGTAGGACTGCAATGTGCACCGTTTCCTCATGCTCTGAGGCTGTGGGGCTACAGAACAGCCCTGATGGCACCTGGGTTGTGTCCTGATGTGAGCCGCTGGTGGCTCATAACACACACAGTGCTTATGTCTAAACAGTTTGCAGTGCCCTGCAAGAATTGTTGTGGGGCTTCCTCAGTGTGTAAAGTGACTCTGAGTTCAGCATCATCTCTCCTCCTCCCTCAAAGCATTGACAGATGAACACCTTCATTTTTCAGCTTGCTCCATGACAACACTGGAAGGATTTGCCTCCTGATCCACAATGCCAGCAAGAAGGATGCTGGGTGGTACACCGTGTCTGCTGTCAACGGGGCAGGAGTGGCCACGTGCCACGCCAGGCTAGAGGTTGCAAGTAAGTGCCAGGTCACAGTGCCACAAAAAGTGCCCTCAAGATTAACCTCATGGAGCTCAGACTGCTGGGAGGATTTCTTTCCAAAGATACTGAACTAGACATACAGTAACTATCCCGGAAAAACTCTGCTGTTTAGTACCGAGACACTCTGGTGTGTCCTTGGCCCCGTTTAAAGACTCTAATTTCATTGGCACCAGGAAGGAGGGGGAATGTAAGTCTCTGGTATCTGAGATGGGGGTTGTCTGTTCAACTCTTCCCAAGGTTTACATTGCAATGGGGTTGCCCTACCACAGGTCTTTCTGCAGTCTGGGAAGACACTGAAAGAGGCTTTTTTCCTCTCTTCCAGCACATGCAAATAAGCCACTTCCAGCCCCAAAGCAGTTGCGGGTTCGACCAACTTTTAGCAAGTACTTGGCACTAAATGGAAGAGGACTGGATGTGAAACAAGCTTTCTCACCAGAAGGAGAGTTCCAGCGTTTGGCTGAGCAGTCTGGACTGTATGAAAGTGATGAACTTTAACTGGAAATGAAGAGGAAAACCCACACCTAGAAGAGACACTTACAACATATTATGCAGTTAAATAATGATTGCTCTAATTAGCAAAATACCTATCTACATATTTTTACTTTGACTCTTGCACATTCAGCAGTTCCCATTTTACCATGTTAGATTTTATTTATATGGTTTGGTGACTATAACCATTAACTGAGTATTGCATTGTAACCATAAAGCCTAAGAAAGCAGGTTAATTAGTTTTTACAAGTCTGGATGGGTTTAGTTCCACCTGTGCTTGGTAACATGCTAAGATGGATTGGTTTGTACTGCTTCTCCAATATCACTCATGATAATATCAGAAGTCTGTACTATCTGAATATTAAAACCAAATAGATTAGAGTGTTTTTATGAGAATAAATTAGAGGCAAATAAAATTTTAAATAACCAGCATCAACTGTGACTCTTCCTTGATCTGCCAAAAGCAGCTTTTGGGTGTCTGGCAGCAGTTGCAGCCTGGGAAAGATGGATTCTTACCCGCCTAAGCCTTCCCCTGGTCCCCTCCCCTGTCTGGTCCCACTGTCATTTGTCATCTGACATCTATAACCTCTTTAGTGTAAACTGCATGCTGACACCCCCTCAACACTAAAACATGTCCCTAAGGCAACATCAATATTTCTTCTCCTTGCACACTTGACCCAAAAGCTGTCCTCTATAACATAAATAATTAAGGCTACCATGTTTTCCCTCCTTTAATCAAGGAGTGGTTGTGACTTATCTCACTGCTGACTCTCAACAAGCTGTTGATTTGAATCATCCAAGTGGTTTGTGTGCTGCCATTCACTGCCACCTTGTTCAGAACAATATTCAACACCATGAAACCTGATTTTGCCAAACTCCAACCAACCAAAACTGAAGATTCCTCAGCTGTACTTGCTATAAGAGGGTTGAACTAGCCTGAACTCCTCACAGAGACGCAAAGTGCTTGTCAGCAAATCCCACAGGCACCTTCCAGAGTGGAAAAAACAAGGATTAGGCTTCACCCTGCACTGCTGTACCATTCAATAAACCCCCAAATCTAAGCTGTGTAACACTGACCATTTAAAGGCCCAACAAAATCCTGCAGTTCTACCACCACACTTCTCCTCTGGGCTGCCCAAGTGATGAAACACTCAGAGATAACTCCCCTGATGCACTTTTGCAGATTGGAGCTGAGCAGATGCAAACCAGCACCCAGTTTGCCCGTGGGCTCCTTTAGAAGGTTCAAGGTCTACATCCTTTTCCTGGCAGAGCTCTCTGCACACAAGTCATCACTGAGGTAACTTCAGCCCTTCACCAGCCATCCATGTGTCAGCTGCACCTCGCTCTTTAGTCACTGTCATCCACCCAAAAGTGTCACTTCAGCTGAAATGGCTCTGACTGCCCTTCCCAGCACAACTCAGTGACACGTTAAATGGCAAAGCAATGTCAGAAGCTGTTGTCACTCTCCCATTCCAACCTGAGCATCCCCTCTTTGTCCCTTCTTCCCAGAGCTGTTCAGCGTGGTAGCACGGAGGAGTGCCCCTCCTCTCCGAGGGTTCTGTCACAGCATGATGCCAACCCTCCCAAACAGCCCTGTTTACTGTGAGGATTTGCTGCTGGGAGTAGCCCAGAACCACCAGCTGAAAACGGGCAACAACACTTGCTCCATCTCCCTGTGTTTCCACACCTTTTTAGGAGACTTACAGTGAATATCATTATTGAGTCTGAGGAACGAATCTGAGCAAGGAATCCTACTCGAGCACAAAAATGTTTTTGAAAACATAACCAAGCCCTTAACGCCACGATCCTACAGTTAGTAACAACCACGAGTGCAATTAGATGAGTCTTTCTCTTGTTTACATTGAGATAAACCATGGATTTGCTTTTGTGCCAACATTATAGATGAGTATTTGGCATGGGAAATCTATAGCAGAGAGACAGGAAGAACTGGAAACAGTGAGCCCAGCTGAGCAGAGGCACATGGTAGTGTTCCTATCTCCTCTAACATCTCTGGAGAAATCAATTATGAGGCCTGAATTTAAATCACATGTTTATAAATTGGAATCATGCTAAAACACTCTGGAATCAGAGCCAAAGGGCTCTTTCACACACTTCATTTAGCACTGATATAACACAACAAAAGAACACATGAACATGGCTGAGTAACAAAGAACTATGCAAACCAGAGATGTTTCATTTAAAGTAATGGAATAAGGTATTAAAGCAATAAACTGCCTGGCCCATGCTGGTTGAAATCCAGATTCATAAGCAGATGCTGTTTTGTGAATGCGCTGAGGAATTAAGTAACAGAAATGGGAATATCTCAAGGCTGAGTGAAATTGTTGTTTCTCAGGCAGAACAGCTGGCTTGGTAGAGGAACCAGAGCTGCATTAATCATATATGTATCTGTATTTCATACACTTATACCTCTTCTGGATAATCAGGTGAGCTCTTACCTTCACCACACATGAAATCCCATTTACTGAGGCGTGATGCTTCCACAAAGACACAAGGAAAGACTGGTCACCTCAGGCGCAAGCAGCCACTTTTCTCAGGTAGCAGCTGGCAAGACAGTAATTTATTAAAAATGCAGAAATCCAGTCAGCACAGGGAGCAGACCCAGGTCCATCCTTTCCATCTTCTGGCAATAGTTGGTGTCTGGTCTGTACACTGGTTGCTGCTGGCTCTCGGAGTAGATTTCATGGCCTTTTGCAAGGTCAAAGACTGGATTATTATAGTCATTATTATTAGCAATATTAGAAACTTAAGTGCTCAGCTGATTTAAAGGGAGGGTAACTAACACCAGCCCACAATTTCTTCCCTGCCACCGAGGGTGCTCCCAGCTCCTCACACGCCTCCCACTTGAGGTCCATCAGGTAGGTCACATATTATTACATATCACAGATTACTAACTCCTGGCTCCTTGCAAAGTCAGGTGTTGCCTCTTTATCCTCACATTCATAATCCAGGAAGCTACAAAGACAGTAAAACTGAGGAAGAACTATTTCAGGAGTGCCTGGAACTGGCTGATTTTGCTGCTTGGTGGGGGGGGTGACGTACCCCTTGAGTTTCACCTCTATGCTTGCCAGCCTGGGCCAGCACTGGCCAGAGAGGACACGAGCCTGGTTAGAGCCAGTCACCCCCTGCCCTACCCCAAAGAGGGCACACAGCCCACCCTGGTTCAACACAAACCCCCTTTTCTGGCCTTGCTGTTGACTGGCTGTGTCTTTGTTGTCCTTCCTCCTCATTATCCACCTTGTTTGTTTTAGCCCTAATCCTTGCACAGCAGAGATAAGACACAGTAAAACTGGAATGTGTGTGGCATGTGACAGAGCACAAGGCCAGAATTGTCACAGCACAATTGCAGACGATTTGGCCAATAGAGTCTTGTATACACTTTACAACAAAACATCTAAAAAGCTCAGGTTCTTCAAATCTAAGCAAGAACCTCTGAAGTCAGTCTAATCTTTCCTGTGTGAACTGACAGCCTGCAGAGAGGGCAGGGGGCTGCACTGGAGTTTCACGGGCTGCCCTCAGGATCCATTCCTTGCCTCCAACACCTGCCCTGTAAAAGTGTCCCTGTTAAAGGAAGACCTGCTGGCTCTATCCAGTCTATCCAGACTTAGATTTCCTTGCGTTCTGGTGAGCCCTTTACAACAACATGCTGTAAACATGCTGTCAGCATCTTCTTTCCTTGGATAAAAGTGCTGGCTCATATTCCCTTTGTATTCAGGAATCACAGTGTTTCTAATCATAGCACAAGTGTTCACTTCTACCTTTTCATGGGTGAATTGCAAAGGTGGAGCTAACAGGGAAAATTCTGTTTATAAGATTCCAGAGGAGTTTAAAATTACCTCCTCCTCACAAACATGGGGCACGCAAATTCCAAGCTCATCTGAAAAACTTTTGCACATGGGCAGCTGTTTCCATTGGAGCAGCTGGGAAACCACCAGGGCCAAAGAGCCTGCTCAGACTCAGCCTTTTCCTAGACCCAGTACTAGCCAGGTGTGACCTGCACAGACAGCCTGACTGTAAGAGATGAAACCAGTCGTGGTTTTGAAGCCAAAAACTGTGTAAAAACTAGCAACTTATCAGCTGCAGAGGAAAGCAGAATGTGTCTGAACTGGAGTCAGAGTGGCTCTGTGAAAGGACACCTAATTTCATGGCATTTTTACTTCTAAATAGATCTGCTGATCTCTGGCCAGAGAGTGAAAACTTCTCTAAAATTAGAGGCAACCTTTGTTCCTAACTGGGGGCTCTGGGGCCGAACTAATGGAGACAGGGCTAAGGAAAACCAGGCTTTATTCTTTCCTGTGTTCTTAGAAACTGCTGATTGTATTTTGGAAGTTGAAGAACACAAAAAGAGTCACTGTCATCCCTGCTGTTACTTGCAAAAGCTATTTCTCCACAGGGTACTATTTTTAACATCATGGCAATAATAAAAGCTAGACCCATAAGTACAGAAAGATCACTAGTTATGCCCAAAAAGCCCAATGGAAACTTGTTCAGGCAGGTCATACACTGAAGGGCAGAGCTGGCAGCAGGGTGAGACCAGCGAGTTTCAGCAATGGCATTCAGTTGTGAGCTGGGCATTTGTCCAAATGTTAAACCAAAACAGATGGATGAAAAACAAACGAGTTTCACAGCAATCTATTGGGTCACAAGCTGCATCTACAGCAAGAAGAAAGATTACTGCAGCTTCCCTTTGCTTTACAGAAAGGTTTCCAGCAGTCTTTGCTAGTTCTGTAACCAGAGTAAGTCTATGCAAGTACTTCTACAACATATTTTTTACAGAATCACTTCTACAAAAAGAAAGGGGAAAGCCCCCAGGCTGGCTGTAAACACCACCACACAACAGTGCCTGCCATGTCTTTCAGCTCTGAAAATGTGTGTTTCTATGTCCTGACTTTTTGCAAGGGCCCAGAAGGAAAATCCTCATTTAATCAGATGGAGAACATTTTTCTCCACAAAGCTGCATGTATCTTTTCCTGGTTATTGGTGTCTCAGTCAGCTATGCTGGCTTTGATTTATTTCTTTTTTAAAATACTTCTGGTGTTGAATAGAAGCATTTGGAGTTATCAAAGCTGCAGGAAGGGAAAGAACTTCATCAGGGGTTTCCATCCACTGAGGACAGACCCAGCCACAGCTCAGAGCTACATCTCTACCGCAGAATTCCAGCAGAAAGTGTGTGGGAGTGTGTTCTTACAGATGTTCTTGCCATCCTCAGGCAGCTGCAGCTGAAATCCTCACCAGTGACAACCTGAGAGACAGAAGAGCTACACAAAGTCAGTTATTCTAAGATATTTTATGTTCCTTTGTACTGGCTGACAACAGCTGCCCTCAGGGGGGGGAAAGAATTTAGTAGAGGAACTTGTAAGGACGAGGTGGGACAAGAATTTAAAATATTGTCACTCTTTCAGCACACCTTGTGCCTGCCCATGGAGGGGGACAGAGATCCTTGTGCTGGTGAAGCATTTCAGGACTCAGAGCCTGGGCAGCTGATGGGTGAGCAAAGAGGAAGACTGCAAACGTGAGTGTAAGGGCAGTGACACCTCCAGGCTTCGTGGCTGTGTTTGTGTGTTCTGGGCTCTGCAGGCACACAGTTCCATTGCAGAACAAATATCCCTACAGCAAAGCTCAGGGAAACGAGGAAAAGCCTGCATGAGGTGAAGGAAGGAGGGTACAGAAAAATGTGTGAGCTCAGCTGGTAACACAGTTCAAATGAAACCAAAGTCCTGCCCTCCCTATTTTTCATCCTATTTCTGGATAACAGCAGCAGGGCTGTTAACAAAGGTATAAAACACTGTTGCTTGTGTGTCTTTTCTCTGAGTAGTCCAGGTGCTGCTTTACTCTCACAACTGCCCAGCCCTGCTGGAGCTCTGGGCTGGCACGTCTACAAGTACCTGAACAGCAATTCCTCTGCCTGGTTTTGGGGCTGCTGTGAGACACAGCTGAGTGCCCCCAGGAGAGCAGATCCCGGGCACTGGCAGCTGCCAGGGCATGCTCCAAGCCCTCCTGGGGCACACAGGGCTCAGCCCTGACTGCTCTCCTCGTTAGTGCCAAGGGCAATGCGTATTTCTCAGCAAATCTCGTCCCAGGCACCTGTCACCTTCACAGGAAAAAGAATAAAATTAAGCTTTCAGAAAACAAATCCTCTTATCCTTGGGCCAGGCAGTCCCAGCTGGCGGCACCAGAGGGCGCTTCGTTTCAGCCTGGCACCGAAAAATTCCCAGAACAGCCTTTTTATTCCTAAATCCATCTATACCCGTTGCCCCAGGGAGAAGGTGCTCTGAGAAAACCCGGGGCCGGCACTGGGAGGCAGCGGCACCCACAGTGCCTGTCCCGGGGCAGCTCTGCTGCTGCACATCTCGGCTTGGGCATGACATCAACCCCCAGAGAGCATCCTGAATCTTGGATAAATCCTACAAGGAGCTGCATTTTAAAGCCCGTGTCCTGCAGAGCACCATCACACAGCCACATGGTGCCTGGTCTCCCCGTGTCAAATCCCAGGGTGGAGCAGCAGGGTCATGGAGAAAGGAGCAGACGGGCATTCCAGGGCACCCAGGAGATCTTCAGCCCCGGAGCACCGATTTTGTACTTTGGTCTCCTGGCTAAGCCAAGCTAAGCCATCCACTCTCTTCTAGAAGAGCCAGTTTAAAATAAAGCCCTTCTTCCCTTCACTTCCAAAGGCATCTTGTGGCCAGGCAAAACCCCAGGACACTTGTCCCAGGAAACAAAGGTCACTCTGATGATGTGTTTATCTTGATTACTCAATAGCCTGACATCCTGAAAGCAGGTGTGTGGCTCCTTCGGCATCTCCAACCTTTCCTCCTCCTGGCAGCCCCTCTCATACAAAGAGCCTCACATCTTTGGACAATTTACTCACCCAGAGCTTCCCAAAGGAGTCTCCAGGCACTGCTCAACCTTTCCCACCCTCCTTGCAGCCTGCCTGGCTTTTCCCTGCAAGCCCCATGCCCTGCAGTAACACAATGGCTCAGGCAAACCTGTTGGAAGAGGTAAAGCTAGGAATGCTATTAGATTTGCATCGTCTTAGAACTGGTTCTTCAGTAAAAAGGATTTGTCCCAGTATCACTGAGCTTTTTGCACCCTTAAAAACATGTTTCTCCTCCATTTTTACTAATGGTGTTCAACAAGGTTACTTGCCTCAGTAAAATCTTGGTTCATGCACATGGATTTGTAGCAGTTCCCACCACACCATTATCTGAGGTAATTTTGTTTTCTCATTAGCATCCTGATCACAGGAAGCCTCTTTGAATAAATAACGGAATTAAGGAAAAATGGGGGATTGCAGAACAGATCTGTAGCAAACTTGTTCGTTTTTCAAGCCAAATGTCCTCAGAATTTGGTTTTCTTCTCCCCTCATTTTCAGAGAAAGGTCCATGTGATCAGAGGGAAGGTTATTCTGTCCCACCCTTAAGAAAATGAGCCCAAGGCTGCCTTCCATCTCCTCTCCCCCTCTTTCTGGTGTTTCTTGTTCCCATTTACCTGCACTGCCACACATCCACAAGCAGAGTCTTCACCTTCAGTCCTTCATCCCCTGGCAGGCCTCAGGCTGAAGAAAGGTGGATTTTCACAGAATTCAATACAAGAGTCAGTTTGCAAGACCTTGATCACTTTTCACATGAACTCACAACAATAAACTGTGAAATAACGCCTGTTTGGTTCAGAGGAAAAGCATCCTCTGGTGGGTTCAGCAGCGTGTGCAGAGTTCTGTGGCCACAAAGAGCAGTAACTGCTGTGACAGTCATTTCAAGGATATAGAGACATCACCAAATGTGCTCAGCTGAATCAGCTCTCAGCCCCATCTCCTCCCAGAGTGCTGCTGGGGCAGGAAGGGGCGAGACTCCCAGATTCTCCTGCGTCATTCCCAGCAGGAGCTGAAGCCCACATGGCACCACAAGCCAAGCTGCCAGTTCAGATGACAGTGGAGGAAGAAAGCATGATGAGAAACAAAGATATATGACAATAAAGGTTAAGGTACTTTTATTATAAAAGTCTATACAATGAGCACCAGACATAGCAATGCAATTATGTCTGGTTTAGTTATATATATTCCATATCTATATATCCATATAGATATATAGGTTTTGCTTTTACCAAAGTAAAACTGTTATATCACAAAATGCCTAGTTCTACCATTTGTTTATTGCTCAACAAGGATGGCACAAAACACACTCAGCATAACTGTTGCCATGCTTATCTACTATACTGAATAAACAGCCAAACACTGCATAACAAACACAAAGCAGCTGTTAATTCTGAATTGGAACCAGTCTGATCACTCACTCACTTATAAAAATATTGGAATCATATAGATTTAAGCATTATAAAGGAGGAATATATTATTTAAAACATTTAAATAGTGCATATTGACATTTTGCATGTGGTATATAAAACACAAACATTCATGTACAACACTATACAGTACACATTAGTTTCAATGTTTGGATACACCCGTGTCTGCAGACTGATAGAAAAGGAACTGAAGTGTACATTGCACAATGGAACTGAATAAAGTTGGTAAATGGTCTCAAGACTAGTTTAACCTCATAATTCTCTAAGGTCCCAGATCACTTTGCAGTTAAAAAAAAAAAAAAAAAAAGGCATACCACCAGTGCTCAATAGTTTTAGTGCTTTTTTTTTTTCTGAATTCCAGAATTACATGCCTACAAGCAGAGTAAAACAAACCAAGGAGTATTCTACAGTACACAAATGAAATCTGAGCACTAAAAGTCCTACTTGCAACCTATTTCGTATGCTCCATGACAGAACAGCAAGTCTCTGAGGTTACATGCAAGCCATTTCTTACGCTGTGAGAAAGTTCATTTTTGGTCTTTCATAAAGCAGAGTGGATCATAGCTATGTTGATATTAGCCAGTCATAAAAACATGCAGTGAGAGTTAGGTGCATGCAAAACATGGCCACAATCAAACTGATACACTGAGGAAAGAAAAAAAAAGAATTGAGAAAGCACCAGCTGAAAAGAACATTTTGATTTTGCCAGCTCAGAAACAGCTGCCTGTGGCTGCTGCAGAGCGGAAAGCCAGTAGCTAAATCATCATTCAGCACAGCAGATGTGATACTCAAAACATTATTTAGTTTCAACTCTGAAGCTAAATCATGCAAGGCCCATAAACTGTTTTGCTTACATTGTAAGGGTTAGGTAACTTATTTTTATTCCCCAACTGTAAAACAAAACCATGATAAACAGCAGTAATCTCTGCGCTCCAAACCGACCTTCGCCCTGTGGTGCGTGTTAACTACACTGATTTGAGCCCTTGACACCATACTTATTTCAGGTACAGTGGGATTTTAACTGTCCTAAGCCAGCTCCTTTCTGCTGGAGCTACACCACTCTGAGTGCCATCAGATCTCCCATACACCAAAGCGTTCCTTGTGTCGCGCAAATCTTCCGAGAGCGGAGGTGCATTATCCAATTCAGCCAAAACACTACGCCAGCGCTGCTTGACAAACAGCTACTGAGAAAATGATCAAAGGAACAACGGTAACATAAGTCCTGTAGGCAGCATGTGAGTGAACTTTTCAGTTTTCCAAGTTGTAAAAGCCACTAAGCAAAGGTCACTTTCTGGTTTTGTCCACTGTCATCTTTATCAAGGAGATAACGTGACCACTAATGAGCAAAATCCAGACGTTAATTATTACTGTGTATAGGTGCAATTTAGAATACCAAAAACTAAAGTTGTTCCACAGCAGTCCTTTGAAAGGAGTTTCAGTCTGTTTAAGTGTTTCAGGAATAAGAGCTGTACCTTTAATTTGCTGATTTTGGGGGGGGGGGGGGGGGGGGGGGGGGGGGGGGGGGGGGGGGGGGGGGGGGGGGGGGGGGGGGGGGGGGGGG
>JAWWEU010000029.1:10221122-10275505 GCA_035583155.1 Acropternis orthonyx
CCTTTAATTTGCTGATTTCCCACCCCCACCCCCCCCCCCCATAAAAAAAAAATAGGCAAGAGGAGTAGTTCAGTGTAGCATTATGGTATCAATAATTTCTTCAATAATGCAAAAAGTTGGTAATAACAAAAGTCTCAAAGTTCTTGAGCACTAAAGCAAAAAAAAAAAAAGCTATGGTTGTTTTGGAACAAGATGGATGCATCTGGAATACAAAACCTTGATGGAAACTGTGTTTGCTAAAGTTGGATAGAGCAGTCTCGAGCTTAGAAACCTTACTTGCTCTCTAGACAGGACCTACTTACCCTTCAAACATGTCCTAGTGGCACCACAATAAAGTGCACAAACTGGATTCTTTCAACAGTGCATGACACATGAACACAAGCACCCAACAAGTACAGGGGGAGTATAGGGAAACAGCGTGTTACTCAACAGGTTGGAGGAATATAATTTAAATTGATTTTGAAGAATCTTGTTTGCTGATAAGGACTTCCAACAGCCTCAGTTTGGCTTTGATTTTCTTGTATTCCCTGTACTCATCAAGCATTGGGACCCGATCTTCTTTCTGGACGTTTCTGTAAAAAGAAGCACATCAGAATTTCAACTAAATCCTTCACCCTGCAGCAAGCCAGACACAAAAAGCACAATAAACAGCTGTGTGTTGTTATCTTAGGGCAGATGAAAACATTTTTGGCAGCTTGTTCACCAATAATAGACACAGCGTTGTATTCTAGTTCATTGTAATTAAAATTGCTATCACCTAAAAAACTGAACTGAAAACCCAGCAGCATTTATCCAGCACAAGTGCTGCAGCACTGTGTGTTAACTGTAGTCTTAAGGTCTTCTGGGGACTTTATTAACAGGACTCAAATCCTGTGTACACACTTGAGAAAAATACAAATAGATTCAAGTCAACCTACATTTTTGCTGTATGTAGACTGACCCACAAATCGACAGCAGAGAATTATTCTTATTTAAGACTGGAGTATAATAAATTAATCTAATAATCTTATTAACCTCATTATTTGCCATTGAAGTCAAAAGGAGTTATGTTCCAAATTCAGTAAGGGTAGAATGAAGCCACATTACTGGAATTTGTGTGACCAATGCTCCAGGAGTTTGTTGTTTAGCAGAAATACAGGAGAAAGTATAGTTAAGTGAGAACATCTGCCAGTCAAGTCACTGACCCCTTAGGAGTATTGTTAGTTTAGTTCATGAGGTGAGACGCCTCAAAAATACACTGGGCAGCAGTTCAATCCAATTCATGACAATTCAAATAAGAAGTTTAAAAAAACTAATCAAAACAGAGAAGAATAAAAACTATATAACTCTTCATTGGTAAAGCGAATATCCCCTGTCAGGACTGACCTACTAGAACAAAGGAAAAATAGACAGATTTCCCTGCCCTATAATAAAAAAAGAGGGATAATAAGGAGGGGCTTTTTAATATAAAAATAGACTTCTTAATCAGTATTTTTAAATGGAAAAACCTCACTTTTTCCATTTTAATTATTATGCTTTACAGACCACAACAGAGGAAGCAAAATCCAGGAGGAGGCTTCCTCCACTGTTAAAAATACACAAAGTTATCTCCTTCAGGGGATTATTCACAGCAGAGATCAGAACAGATCAGATTCCATTTGGCAACATTCAGAAAGTTAAAAAAAATATGCTTGGCTACATCATGAGGCTGCTGCCCAGCATCTGGTTTTGTGCTAAACAAACCTTCCATTCTGCTGATAAAACTCCTCTTCAAATTCTCGCAATGTCTTACGTAGCTTCTTTTTCTCAGCTCTGGCTTTCCACAGTTGCTCCAATAATTCAGGCCTAAAAATTCCAAGAGAGAGAAAGATGCTGTTGGCCATACAATAGAATTTAAATTCCTCAAAAACAACTGAGGTAGCTGCACTAATAATTTATGTGTCTGGTTAATAGGGAACATGCTGTCTCTGTCTGATGGTGAAATATTGAGAACAAGCTGCTATTAATTAGCAGTTAATAAAGGGGTAAAAATTTCTGCTGTCTACTCAGCTCAAGGCTGAATAAGGTTTAGAAGATACTAAACAATTCACTGAATACAAAAAGATCTTAGTCAGACGCATCACAGCAAAGAACCCTCATCCAATCCAAACACTTCCTGAGAAGAGCTGAACAGGTCACTCCCTTCCACCCAACATCACAGATTTGGTTTCATGACTCCAGGTACAAGAACTGCAACTCCTCTAAGGAGGTCTCCATACATGGAAGCAGCTCGGGTGCTGGACAGCCTCAGGTCCCTGGTCAGCTTCTCTTGACCATCTTCAACATCAGACTCAGAGTTTTCAACTGGACTTAGAACGGGCTGGGTTTGGGCAGCAGTTTTTAAGATATCATTCAGGTCTGCAGACAAACCATCACTTTCCTCCTCTTCTTCCTGAAAGTCAAAGCAGAAATTCAAGTATGACCTATTTCTGTTCGCTATTATAAGTGCTGGAAAGTATTTTTTTAAAAATGCACTGCACATACCTTAATTTCTTCAAAAAAATGGGCAGTTTCACCTTCAATAATGGGCTGTAACATCTGCCCCCGCCTCTTGGTTGATGGTGATCCCTGCAGAAATGGAAGTTGGTTTCATTATGTCCAGTTAGACATCAAATGCTGTTTGAAGTCAAAATTTTGTTCAAGTCACCCAATACCTAAAGGTATTTCCTTTTTCAGATGAGTAACATTGCAAATACACTCAAAAAGCACAAACAAAATAACCACATTGATCAAACAGCTCAGGTGCCCAAGGTATCCTTTATAGAGAAGTAAATGTTGTAGCTTCTTTATGTAAAAATTATCTTCTTTGGACTTAAAAAGCACTTGCTCCCTCCGTGTATTGTAGTAGCTTCCTAAAGTGCAATGATACCTCTGAATTTCCTATTTACTCTTGTTCCTCCCAAATCAAACTGCAGTTACACAAGGCCAGAGCTGGATTTTATCTCCTGCCAGGCACACATGGGGAATAATACTGCCAGCTTCTTTTTCTGGACCACTCCGAAATGCTGCAGTTGGAAGTGTGATGTCAGGGATATCCACTGCCACCTCAGAGACAAAGTCCTTCGAACCAGGTGCCCCTGTGCTGTGCAGGTGTCACTGTGACCTGCCTGTTGCACACATGCCATAATGCTCTGCTCATCCGTTATCCCCAGACAGCAGGAGCAATTCCAACAGATGGACTCTGAACAGGAGAAAGGTGGAACATAAAAGCTACACGGACAATGATCTGTCAAAAAGTTTTGCTTCATGAAAGGTAAATAGTTTCTTGCTGTTCTGGATGTTTCCATACAGACTTCAGTGCATGTGATTAGCGCACGGTGATACCTTAAGAGATCTCATGGAATCAATTGTCACATAAACCAAAAAATCCATTCTTGAAACACCTGGCACTGAATACAGCCTACCTAGAATACCCACTGAACAACTTTTGGTAATGACAGAGCTCCCCATATCTCAGAGGTTTCAAAAGGCCTGTGAAAAATATACATCAGATGTTGCCTATAGCACAGACCAGGAATCACGTTACCAAGATCTCTTGTGAATTTAAAATCCTGCTGGGCTATCACCCACCCTTTATTTCACAGCCTCAAAAAAAGAACTACTATGATACAGTCACAAAGCTACCTGGAATGTAAAATGCACCTCAGCTGAAGAGTCAGATTTCTGAGGTGAGAGGTGGGATAAATCTCACCCAGTTGAGAGCCCCACCTGTGACTCACCAGCCATGGAGAAACGCGTGGTGTTTAAGAGCAACCTGTGTTTATGGAGTTCAAAAAGGGATACTGATATAAAAGCCCTTCAACTTAAATATGACTGTGATGCAAATCATGTTTTTCTTTAAAAGTAGCCACCAAATTGTACGTGCAAGAAAGGCAGGATCTTGACTTGCTCCTTTACCTCAAGGTACTTTGGCTTAAAGGGGAGAGCTAAGAACTGTCAGTGACAATGTAAACAGCAGATTAAGCTCCTGCTGAGTAAGCCCAGCTAGCACAGAGAACTGTCTGTATGCAAAGAGATTATCTCACATCAGCTGTGCAGTTCCCTTCCTTCCAAAAGGGTCAATAGCTAACCCCAAAACAGGCATTCTGCAAGTCTGGGTCAGTATGCAAGGTCTGATTACGGCTCATGCAGAACAAAGCCAGCTGGCTCTCATTCCCCAGCTGTTTTACAGGTACTATAAACAAGGTTACATCAATTTCCTTGCACAGTATGAAAACTTCTCTTCCTCATCTCTTGCAAGACCACAGAGAGAGGAAAGAAAAGAACAGAGAGCACTGGAATTCAGAACGAAATGAAGTGAAAACACAATGAAAAAGCACGGATGTTGTGCAGATGCTGCAGGCGTTGGTAACATGTCTCACTCTGGGGGAGCATGAAGGAATGAAATGGTTCTGATGGCCATCCTGTCACTCATGCCACTGCTGACAGTAACCTGCACTGCAAGTGGTGTTACTATTCTGGGGAGGACTAAAAGTACAGTATGTCCTGTGGGCCCACACCTAACACAGAGACTTGGGAATGTCTCGGCCACAGCAAGTTAGCAGAGCTCACTTAGTTCCACCGAGAACCATTTACTCCCCAGGAGCCACCAAGGTCACAGACAGCTTGGAACTGCTCTGTTCTCAGCAGTAA
Source organism: Acropternis orthonyx (assembly GCA_035583155.1). NCBI lineage: Eukaryota > Metazoa > Chordata > Aves > Passeriformes > Rhinocryptidae > Acropternis > Acropternis orthonyx. The sequence continues at coordinate 10,225,773 of JAWWEU010000029.1, forward strand.
ATCAAACGCCTCAAGCACAACGACAAACATCAGCTTGTTATCTTCCACAAGAAGGGTGTTTTAGGGAACAGTGTTACTAGCTCTTCTAAAGGCAGTCTAGCAGTTCAGAAGTGGGAAAATAAACAGAAATAGCATTTGTTTTACTCACAAGAATAGGAGTAATGCTTGCTCTAGTTAACATTTGTTTTACAAGTCTGTATCTGTCATAAAGTGGCTTCACAATATGTCTTTCTTCTCTAGTAACCTAAAGGCAGAGAAACCACAGAATTAATCATACCAGTCACTAAATAACAGACAAGCAAACACAGAGCAGTGTGCTTCTCCTGCCAAGCCATGTACATTCCAATTAGGAACATAAAACTAGCTTCAACTGTGTGTATGGAATGGGGTTTTATGCAGATAAATGGGAAAAAGTGGGTGTTTTTTCATTCTCTCTTTTCTCACTTTAATGCCCTGTATTTTTCAGGAAAAAGGTTCAAACACTTCCTAAAAGTTAGGGAAGCTTCAGTAAAAGCAAACCCTGTTTTTAAATACCCACAGAAAAGAGGCAAAAAAGGGACCAAGAACTGAGGGAAAAGATGTGTGCCTGGCAATGATGATGGTTCTACAGAAATGACAGGGGGGAAAAGAAAAAGATGAAACTGCAGAGAGGGGGGCAGGAACTGTCTTTTCATTTCTGGTTTTGCAAAATCCAGAAAAACATTTCTGGCCTTTTCCCAGGAAACTCTATATTCTTGTTTATTTTTAAGATGTCTCTTTGCCTCACAGACATATAAGGCATCAAATAACACCAATCACTTTGAAAACTCCAATAACCTGTTGATTTGTGGAAAAGGGGCCTACTAATACATACTTTTTCTTTTTTTAGAAGTCAATGCAGTAAGTTCCTCGGATGCCAACATGGAGGCCAATAGATACCTTTGTGTTTTGGAGAAGGAAAAAGAAGAAGCCCCACACCAGCATTAAATTCTGGTCTCACTACTGCACAAGAGTTACTGTTGTCTACACACACAATTAGAGTTTGAAGTAAAACCAAGTATTACCGGCCGTCCATGTTGGCTTTCATAATACAAGAGGCTTTTCTGGAGAGATGTTTTCTCTTCTACCAAATGGTCCTTTGTCATTTTCTATCAAGAATAATTAACATTTAATCAAACACAAGTCACTTTCACTGTTTTTCCACATTACCAGCTATACAGATTCCTTAGCTAAACTTAGCTTAGTTAATACCATACATCCCACCTTCATCCACTTAAAGCTGTCTCCAATATTGTCAGCACATACTTGTAAATATTTAAAAATAGTGAGCAAGGAAAATGTGGTTCATCTCGATAATTTCCACACAGAATCTGAAATATGATGGCCTGGCAAAGGGCTGCTAGAGAGAGGCATCATTTTGTTGCTAAAACGGTATCTGAAGTGTCTGACAGTGCTCTCTTTCCCTCTCTTATTCTCTTGGAAAGGGCCTTTCCATAACCTTATGCTTACTTTTATATCTTCTGGCAAACATCTCTCAACTCGTTTTTCCTTTAATCTTTTCAGAATGAGTTCCAGTGTAGCCTCCTTGGTGGGCTTCTTCTCCTTCTGCACAACCCGCATCTCATCTTCATTTTCTTCATCCTCTTGGTCAAGAGAGGAACCAAAGCTTTTTGGAAGAGTGTTACTCCGTGGACGTGTTTGAGGTATGAATTCTCCATCTGAGCTCCTCTGCTTTGCATCTGAAATGACAAAAATTGCTCAGTCCAAAGGTTCAAAAGAAATAAGACTCAATTAGTTTCAGTGAAAATACAGGGACATAGCAATTTTCATAGGCAAAGTTTCTCTCCTAATGAACTAAAGCCACAAGAATAATTTGATTTTTGAATAGTTCAGAATGTAGAAATGAAACATTTTTAGTGTCCTGTGGAATTTTACTGAATGACTTAGTTGTTTCAGTCACATAGATCATTTGTTCTTATAAAACACCAGAAACTGCAACATCTCTTACCTTTTATTTGCTTTCTCAATTTGGTAAGTTCAGTCATCCATTTTAAAACTTTTGGATTGGCTGCAATATCACTATAGGAGGGCTGAAAAAAATACAAATAAATTCAATTTTTAAACAAACACACTAGATCCTGTTTATAAATACTTCTTTCAAGACGTGGTAATATTTGTGACAGTGAACATGACCAGTTACATGATGCCACCCAGTATCAGAGGAGATCTCAGTGCCAACATAAGGGAGAACACTTGTGAAAATTAACCTAAAACAATATCAGAAGTTGAACCAGACAGTGGTAAGACACCTTCTGCTTTTGCACACATCTCATGTGAAATGCCCTCAGTCTCAGTGCATAAATGTCACTCTGTCCTCCTCTGGCTCTGCCATTATGGCACATTTTCTAGTATTGCTCTTGCTCAGTTCACTTTTGCAGGCAGCAGGGTATGAGAAAATTCCTCCCACCTGTGAGCCCACAGTTACTCAGTGATGGACTACAGGAGTCACTCAGCCCTTTACCCTGAGGCAAAACAGAACTGGTAACCTACCTTACTGTTTTTCTCTTTTTCAAACTGTTCCTCAAATTGCTTTATTTTTTTCTGTAATTTCTTGACAAGCTGATAAGGTGTCTTGTCTTCCCTTTTGTCATCTTTTGAGCTAAAGGATGCTCTTCGTGTTCTGTATTAAAAACATTTTCAAAATGTCATTTAAATAATTGAGTGCAAACAACTTAAATATATAAGTAACAGGTGACTAATTTTTTTTTCTTTTCAAGTTCTCAGGGCTATTTACTCAAAATTCTTTGAGCTGCTGCCTTCAAGATGTGATGTGGTATTTTTTTCCTCTCCAGTTTCAGTATACCCACAACAGAAAAACAGCATTTGAAATACAAGTGTAGTAAACTAATATACCATTAATTGCCAACATTCTGGTGGCTGAGCGATTTACCTTAATAGGTCTTTCACACTTCTTGAGCACAGAATAAAGCCTAGGATAGATGCCACCACAGAACAACCCTTGGTAATCAAACAGCTTAACAGATCTGTCTCTGGCAAGTTATTAGATACTTATCTAAAAAATATCCACATCATCTGTTGCTCTTACTGATAACTTTCTTGAATCTTACTAAAGGATTTCTAAAGTATGTGGTTCTGGTTTAAAACCATCTTTTGCACTTGTCCAGCTCCTTAACATTTATTGGTTTTGCAAAGCCTTTTTTATTTCAAGACTGCAATGAGAATTTTCTAGTACACTTATTACACACGACGCTTAAAAGATCCCTCAACGCAGCCAGTGACATCTATGTAGTTCCAGATATTAGCAATACTAATCTAATAATCTGCTAGTGTAGATCCTTATCAGATTCAGAATGACAACAGCTATTACATCAGCATTTTTCTGCAGGTCAGTCTTCGACGTGATTTTAACAGTGTTTGTCAAGTATCTTCTGTGGCTAACTGGAGGAAACTTGGACAAGTATTTTTTTGCCTCAATAAATCTGTCAGACAGACAACTGGAGACTCTAAACTTGGTCCTTCCTGTTCCAGATTTCCCCACTTTTATGAGATTATTTTCCCCCTAAAAAGCATGGGAACTGTTCTCAAATTCCCTTTCCCAGTAACAGCAGCAGACAGTACAGGTCAGGGGTCAGTTACAGTTCTGGAGGGTCACACTCCCCAATGTCACACAAATAACTTGCAGCTTGTTTAGTGGTAACTGCTTTCATAAACTGAAAGAAAAAAAGCCAGAGTCCATGTAAAACCATAGACCAGAGCCCAGTAAAGCCTGGTAAACAAAGGATATAAATACTACCTTCAGCCCAGGAAGTGCCATTAGAGCTGGTGGTCAGAAGCCCAGACCCAATGCCAGGGAAAAGCCTGCAAGCTTGCTCTATTTCTGTACTCCTTCCCTCAGCATCTGCCAGTGGCCACTTGGAGAGATACGACACCACCCCAGATGAACCTCTGGCCTGTCTCACTCTGGCAGTTCCTGGGCAGGCAGAACAGTCAGATGGCCACATAATGCTACGCTTGACCTTGGTGTTCAATTAAATTGGTATCAGGAAAACCCAGGTGGTTTTTCATCTCCTGCCCCCAACCCCACCAGACTGCATTAAAATACACACCTAACAAAAGAAAGTGCTTTGGATGAAGAATCTAATGTTTCTGGATCATGTAAGAAACGCTGGCTTTGCCCGAAATCCAAACTCCGATGTGACAATATGGGATGACAGTCCTCTTCCAAGGGATGATTAGTCATCCTTCCAGCCTGTGGGGAAAGCTGAGCTTCTCCAGATTCGCTGTCCTCCTGCCAAGATTTGAAAGCAGGAAATGGATCTAGAAGATAAAAAAAAAAAAAAAGACACACAATGGTACTTTTCTATTAACAGAATTATAAACAAGAGTCAAAAGGAAACAAAAATGAGTACCCAATGCTTAGTCTTGTATGCTATAGAGGATGTGGTGTCATACACAAAGTGAATAAAAACATTGAAATACATCAGAAAGCTACAAATTCTGTCATATAACTGAAAGAAAAAGGTACTGAAATGAAGTATGCACACTAGGATCCCTTTTTCAAAGTGTATCTTGGGAGTATGCATTTCTGAACAGTTCAACAGTGTAAAAGAGTCTTACTTATCTAACAGAAATCCAAAGTTAGAAGAATGTATTTATTGCCCATTGCAATATTTTGCTGTGGAAATTAGTTTTCATACCATATGTTTGTACTTGGAAAGACTGTACTCATGGTTTTGAAGAAGGTAACCCTGACAGTATCTCTTTGGGTACAATATCCATTTGCTTAAATCTTTTTAAAGGAGCGTTGTTAGGTTTTTAAGAATAAATCTATCTTGACACCACTGAGAAAAAGAGATTTCTTAATTTGTGGAAGATGATTTTTAGGAAGGAGATTCCAAAACAATCAATCCTTTCAAATTCCTATGAAAAGTTCATCACTAACATCCCTTACAATTCTTTGACATTGTTTTCTTGCTGTCTAACAAAAAGCTGCCATGATCTTCCCAAGCACTCCAATTTAAAATCCCACCCCCCTTTTCCTTTCAAAGTGTTGTCTACATTTTTCCAGTTCAAATCAGAATTTGAAAACTGGGTTCAAAGTGTGCAGAACAACAATAAAACCCACAAAGTAATCTTTTAAAAAAAAAAAATAACCCTTGTACCTGCTTTCCATTGTGCCTTTACGAAGTATTATTGTGATTTTTTTGTCTCGTTTTTCAGCTCTGATCTTGCCTGTTTGCACAGTACAAGATACAAGAAGGGGACCTTTTTGTATCAATAAAAAAACTGCAGATCAGAATATTCCCAAGATATAAGGGACAGCAGGTGAAGGGTTAGTTAGAAAGCAAACCATAAACTATCAAAAGGCAGATAACTGAACGTATGGCGAACCATACTTACCCTCCCCTTCTCTCTGCAGATGCATTGTTTTGAAATCAATGAGGGGGAAAGTGATAGGGCATGGCGCTAATAAAATGAAAAAGAATGGCAAAAATACTAAAGTGAACACACAGCACAGTCAGAACAAACTATACATAACATGTAAAGCAGGAAGATACAGTACCAGGGAAAAACATCCCATCTTTTGGGCCAGGCCCTGAGCACTCTCAGCTTCCAGGCAATTCCCATGGCAGGTAAGGATGCTCAGTCCTTGGCCAATCCGAGCTTTTTACTGAAAAGGTTTACAAAGAACTGATACAGGAATAGTAGAGACTTATTGTAGTTTAATAAGAGTTTCATGCATCCTCCCATGAACAAAAGACAAGTTCTAACTATGTTTTAGACCAGAGTTTGTAAATAGTAGAGATGGTGGTGATTTCCAAAAAGCAGGGCAAATGCAGAAAAAATGCTCGGAAATACGAATTAACCATTCTGCATTTTTGCCTTAAACCAGCAAGTATTTGATGTTCATTTTTAAGAACTCTGCTGCTTACAGGCCTTTGAGTTTTCTATTAGATTGGCTTTAATAACCCAAATTTTGTAACAAAACTTGGACTAGTACAGGTTTCTTAACAAAGTCACTCTAATTCAGTGGAATGCCACCAGGACTAGCTGTGCCATGGAAGGCTGAGATCCTAATAGCCATCCTAAATAGAACCAAAGAATAGCCAAAGTTAAAGTACTTCACAATGAAGTAACACCTTGCAAGAGATCATGATTTAATAGCAAGAAACTTATAATATAAATTTATATACATATGCTACTTTCTTTTCAAAGGAAGAGTCATTTGGGGAAGTAAAACCAAAGCAATTTTTATGAGCAGATTTAAGGAAATAACGAAAATGGAAGCCACAAACCTTCTGAGAGTATGTATTAAATCAGATTAGCACAAATAGAGGATGTAACAAAATGTAATGTGCAAGTAAGCAATAAATGCAAATAAAACACTGAGAACATAATCAGGGTTTTGATGATTTTTAACTTTAGACAGTTATTAACTTGGGCAACATGAATGAAAATCTGGACTCAGTGCCTTTGGTTGACTTCTCTGTGGCATGGCATGACAGACCCTGAACGTGCAGTTTTGCTTGGGCTCAAAACCACCAACCAGCAAATACTGCACAAATCTAATGAAGTCACAAAGCTCATCATTTGTAGAAGGGTTATAAGTCCAGTATGAATTCATGAAGGCAATTCATTTGGAAAACAGCCAACACCAGTGTCAGATTGTCAATAAGTTACCACCACTTCAGCCTCGGGACAAAGCTGCACGTGCTGACACGGGCAGCTCTGAGCTGCACTGCCACAGGACACACTCCAGCTCTACTTTATTAATTTTAATATTTCTAACACTGCAACCAGAAGTTCAGAGTGCATTCTCTGTTAGGAGTGTCGTACTGACGTTTCACTGTGACACTTAGAGGCATCTCAGAGCTGGCACGAAGAGCCTGGTGGAAGTTAGAACCTTGTCCCTGCATAGCACACCTGCGCTGCATCTATCAAACTGCATCTGCAAGTTTTTCAAACCAGAAACAAGTGGGCTGTGGCCACTGCACTGTCAGTGACAGCTCACAGTGCTGCAGCACATTATATCACTTGCATTTTTTAAGGTGTGATGGCTCCAAATATTAACACCAGGCAGAGGAAATGGCATATAAGGGTCATATTAAAAGAGAAGTATTTTAAAAAGAAGATACCGATGAGAATGTTTTGCTCTGGTTACAATGGGGTTATGATTTTTTTCAGTAAATCAACAGTTTAACCAGTTATTAGCGGACATTTGAGCAACAAAACTCAGTAAAGTCACAAGCTCAGGGGTTTGGTAAGCCTGGAAGGCTATGAAGGATCAGGTCAAAAACAAAGAACCCTGTCTGAGAGAAAAATGTTTCAAATATTTTGTTTTTCCTAAAATCCAAACAACGGAGAAGAGGCACAAAAATAATACCCATCTGCAACTTTAACCCTTATTTGAAAATTTAGGGCTGTTTCAAGTTGTCCAATGACACAAAACTCAACACCAGACACTCCTGTTGTTTAAAACAAGACAACCAACAGACTTTTCAGAACAATTGAAATATTAGTTGATGTGTTTGGTAGTTTACTGATTTTAAGTCAAATTCAGCTAGCATTAGAACTTCAGTAGTTTGCATTTAAAAAGAAAGAAAGCAACAAGACACAGTATGAATTTTAACTATATGATATAATCAGAGGAAGTGTTTTCAAAGACTTGGATGAGAGACTCAGAGTCATAGAACCATTAGACAGTTTAAAAACAATAAAGAACAAAACCATCCAAACCACCTAGAATGAAAACTGGGCTTTTTTGCTTCTTTCTTTAGCTGTTCCTTTGACTATTATTTCTTTATATTTTTTAAGGTCTTTAATGAGGTTGCAGATAGTTCTGAATTGGCATGGGACCTTTACCAGACTCAGTTTTATCCCACGGAAAAGAACAGATTGTTCAGCTCAAAAAAAAAAAAAAAAAAAAAAGCGTAAGTTGTCTGCTGCTTCTACTTTGTAAAGGGTTCCATTTCCCGTTCCTATTTAGCTGTATTGTGAGCTAAAGGGTGGAAATTACCTTCCCATTTGTCACCATCAGATACATTCTTCAGATCCAGCCGTGGCACTTGGACAGCCGGAGCTTCCTGGGAACCATTCGCGCTGCCATCCCCCCGCACCTCGGCATCGCTGTTTGCATTAAGATCACAAGCCTTGCTACTTGAATCCTGTGTTTAAATAACACAACAGAACAATTGTATTACTACTTAGCAACTGGAAAATCAGGTACTTAATCTGTTCCAGCACTTTTGGAAATCTCCTGGAAAAAAACATCTTTCCAAACTCAAGGAATTATAAATACATTCCTTACAGGAGATGCCTAAATTTGCTCTGCTGCCCAAAGTTTCTGTGAAGTGAGATGAGCTCTCTAACAGAGCTTTTGCTACCCTTGGAACAGGCGAACCGATACAACATGCTAAAAGCTAAATTTACTTGTTCTCTTCACATCTGTATTTCATACAAGCTTTTAAGATGCTGTATATAAATGAAATTATCATCTTACCAGAGTAATCTCTGAAGATATTCTATCATTGCCATCAAGCAATATACTATTTTCCCTAAAAAGAAGACACAGACCAAGTTATTTTAAATACAAGTTCTTAATGGACAATAAATACTATACACTCCTCTTACAGTTTATTCTTACAAATCCCAGCCCAATTTTAGCAGATAGGCAATGTATTTACTTAAAGCAATAATTAAAATTCTGGGCAACAAGAGGTATATTGAACTTGAATCAAGTTGAAAATAAAAACAGATCAGGAGTAAATATATTAAAACTCAATTCAACTCAAACTGAAATTTCAGTCAGAGCTGAACTCAAAGTGCAGATTAACAAAGACTTCTGGCTAGTCACTGTTACCAGCATTAATTCTTCAATGATTAAGAGCAATAAAATGTGTCAAAATATTTTAAAGAAAATAACATTTTCTGCTTCTCTTGCCCAGAACACAGGATTGTTCACAAAAAAAAAAGATGTATCACATAGGCTTGTACTTATTTTCTCTTTTAAGCACATAAAGTTCTGTGCCTTTTATATCATCATCATCAAAATATCCTGTTTTCACACGTGAAAAGTGGTATGTTTAGTTCACCTCCCTCACATTATGCTGTGTTGTGACAAACCCCAGTTTGATATACACTACATTTCAGAACTGAAGTTACACATCCTGCAATGTCAGGGACTGCAGAAAAACACAAACCTTTCACTATTATTTTCTCCATCAACATCTGCATCTTCATCACATGGCTGCAATAATACATCTGCAGTCTGTTGGCAAAAAGCATGTTTAGATTTAGGAATGGCATTCTCAGCTGAAAACATTTCCATAATCATCTCTGACCACAACACACACTCAAGAACTAAAGGCTTCTTACCTGGGGGGCATGGAAATCATACTTTTTAACCATGTAGTGTTTTTACATCTAAAGTAAGGCCCCTGACCAAGCCTTTTATTCATCAGAAGTCAGACAATGCCTTTCCATCTTCAGATAAATAATTTTTAGTATTTCTCCAATAAAAGTTCCACCTCAAATTGTCAACCATAGTATGCAGTTTGGGGTGACTAAAATCAAGGTAGTTGGTACATTCTAGTCCTGCAAATGACTGGGTTGATTTGTGCTCAGCATATATGAAATGAAACAACTCTGACAGACTTTCCAAAAGGAGTTACTAATCCTTGTTACTAAATAAAGCAGCAACAGAATTGCAAGGGGATGAAGAAATGCTGGCAGTTCTATGACACCATCTCACAAAACAAGTTCAGATGAATCCACATCACCATTTTGCTCACTAAAAGTTGGCACGGGACAACTGACTCCTTTAAGTATTTCTGCCAAAGCCCAGCACTTAAGTTACTCAAAAAGTGTCTTAGTTGGGGGAATGTAAGAAATTTGAAATATAAAATGTGTCATTTGGTTTTAAACTTCAAGCAGTTCTCACAAAATTATCTTTAAAGTGTCTGAATATAAAATAAAGTTAACAGGAGAGTTCAAATACACCAAGAGTTGCCACTGACAGCACTACTCACCCTCACCAGAAAAAACTCCATTATTCTGTTAATGTTATTTCAGTCCTCAAGTCCAATTCCAATTTGGGGAAACAATTTTTAATTACATTGCATTTGTCGTACTCCAGCAGATGACTTCCACCCTGGAGAGGAGCTGTGCAAGCCTCGCATAGTCACACTTACTGTAGCTGTGGAAACAGCTGCTCGCGTTTCCATCCCAGGCCCAAGGGAGAGCTCACGTGCACGGCTTTCTTTTCCTACAACCCCTCATGCTGCTCCCAAACTCCTTCCGCACAGGAGAACCACTATATTTCCCTTTAACCTCTCCCCAAAAGATGCAACTTTTAAGTAACATTTGAAACGATGTATTAACAAGAAAGTAGAAACTAACACTGAAAAAATCCAAACTTCACCCCAGGGTGTCACCTTAGCACTGATATCCATGGACAAAAGTCTATCAAACACCAAAAAAGGCCAAGAATGACAACAAAAGTGCTCCTATCATGCACTCATGTTCCCCACTATACTCAATACCCTGTTTTGTGCTATAGGATAAAAATCTAGTATTCTTTTTAGAACAAGATTTGGCACCAACATATCAGGAAAGAACCGGGACAATTAATACATTCTGTGGAATTCTAAATCTATATGCCACTTTGTGGGAACAACTGAAAAATTTGGCTTGATAGGTGATTCAAGAGAATCATTTGGGAACTCAAAAAGCAAACAAAGGCCAGGAGAAAAACACATCACAGTAGTGAAAAGCACTACAGTAACATTCTTTCACAAAAACAACTCTCAGTTTCACTATGCTAAGGCACCCATTCCTATCATTTCAAGCTCAAAGATCCACTAAATTCTTTTAGTTAATTTAAGTCTATTAGCAATAGGTTTGCTTATCTAGTTATCTTTCAGGAAACCCTTAGGAAGATTTACGGACTCCCAGGCAAGAAGCTGAAAACCACTGCAGAAAGTCCTCTAGACATGTATAGCAAGCCTCCCTACCCACAGAATTCATTACTTAGGTTTGTAGCAGTAAATGTGTTACCAAACAAAAAAGGAACTACAGATCTGATTTTTTTTCATTAGAAGGGCTTATTTCACAGCTGCATATGGGCTACCTGACAGACTGGTAAAAACCCTCTGTTCTCTTGCATATTACTGTTCTCCTTGATTTCATTTACATCAGCATTGCTTGATCACATAAAGATGCCCTGAATGAGACTGAGCTCTGCTCACTAATAAAAAGTGCTGGTGCAGTTCAGGCCATCATTACCAATCCAGGCCATACATACTACAAACCTTCACATTTAATTATATGTGAAGATCTCATAATTTGCAGCTCAAAGCAAAGCTAGGGCAAGTCTGTTGTATAGGGCAAACAATTATTTCAACATTTACAGCTGCTACAAAACTGGGCTTCCATTCAGACTGTACACAATACTTGCTTCTTTCAGTGACACAAAACTATTCAATTCAAGCATAACATATGAAAGCAAAGGCAAAATTAAGTCTGTGACACCTAATTATCTTGTGGTTTGTTGTTTACAATTTCAGCTGCTTTAAGAACTTCAACAGCCACTTCAAATACCATTAACATTGTATTTTCTGAGCAAAACAGTTTTTAAGAAACAGATCTGAAGTATTTTACTTTTGCAAGCATGTTAGCAGCAAAGCCCAGTATGTGCTCAAGCAACACACTAGACAGACTTTTCTGCTTTGGAACCCAAATGGGCAAGCCATAGTTTTCAAAATTACAATGTTAAGTAATGAAGCTCTTCACAAGAACACCTGGCTAATTTTCTTTTCCTGAACACCTCCCTCAGTCTGGAGGGACACAAGTCATCAGCACAGAAGCAGCAAGCAGCCAAGCAAAGAGGCCCAAGGAGAAGTAGCAGAACCCCTTTCAACTAGAGAAGAGATGAAATGTGCTGAGAAGAACAGGACATCATCCCTGCCCACCACAGAAGAAACTGGAACCAGAGAGAAAAGGCTGTAATTAGCTATTTACAATCCCACACCTTCCTAGCAGAAGCAGAGTCAAGAGGCTGCAGAGTCTCTCATACCCTTTCCTGGTCCAGTACAAGGTGACTAACTATGGGCTGTGCTGCAATCACAGCTCCACATCTTCTGCTCCTCAGGGAGCCTTTACTAACACACATGCAGCTCTAACCAGTGCTGTGCTGGCTCATACGCAGACTTACCTCAGCAGAAGGAAGGGCTGGTACCTGTGAAAGACCAAGAGAAAAACATTAGTCAGGGTCCAAACAAGTCACACTGAAACACAGAAAACCTTCTCTGGCATGTGGCACAGCAGAGAAGATAACTGGCTGCACAGAGCAACACGTTCATGTAATGTTACATCAGAAAACCTGAATCTCTAAAGCACTAAAAAGTCACAGCAACTTGTGGTTTGAAAAACAGGAGACTCTTCCTCTCACCTGAATGCTTTCTTCTTCCTCAGTTACAGTATCATGTTTCATAGCTTCACTGTCTAGATCAGTGCAAACCAATACTTCAGAGCAGTCTCCTGTGTTTTCACTGCTACCAGTGTCATTATCTTCAATAACATCATTCCTAAAGATAAGAACAGAAACACCTTAGGAATCTGTAATTCTTCTCTTGAAATACAAATTTAAAAAAAAAACCCCAAACACCCAAACCCCAGACTCTTTTTGTCCTTAAACAGTATCAAACATCAGGGTGGGTTGTTTTTTTCTGAACAGAATTATTCTGACCAAAGATACTGGTAGTATTTACAATTCCAACCACCTGCAGGCAAGTTTAGTTATGTAGTTTACATATACTTGTTTTCTACATCAGTAGGTGACAGACATATTAAAATGTATTTCCCTTGAGTCTTGCATTAAAGGGCCAGGTATACACCCCACACTTAGCATGCTGTCCTAAGGAATAAAAGCACACCAGCCAGAAGCAACCACATACTGAAATTACAGTGACCTGATGACACTGCTGTGACCACACTCCCCTCAGTACTGAAGCCAGCCAGTTTATACCTACTAGCACTGTATTCCCCTCCAGGGAGAAATCCCCTTATTTCTAACATTTAATCTTCCTAGAATTCAACTTAAGGCTTGTAACAGTACAACTAGATTGAAATTAATTTACACTATATTTGTATTCACATATACTCTTTATGTGCCACCATCCCTGTTCCCACATGATTCTGTCATTCATCACAAGCCTTTGCCTTCCCTCTCCTCACTCACAAAGAATTCTAACCACTTTTAAAAGGCTCCTCTCTATTAGACAAAGATACTACACAGGATGGATTTGAAATTAACGTGTTCTCTTAATTCCAGCCATCGTTTCACGTTAGTTCTAAGAACTTTGCCCTGGATCACTGCTATCTCTAGTTGTTCATTTAACTGTGTATTTGCCTTGTGCACAGTCTTGCTGCTTTAAAGAACCCGGATAACCACTTAGAAGAAGGATATCAGGTAACCTGTCTTACAGTTAATCCACAGTGGAATGATGATCAGAAGCATTTGGAATAGTCCCTGTGCCAGAAGAGGATATTGGTTTCAAATCAGCACTGATGGCACTTGGAGATTCTGTCTCTGAAATCAGCCAACCTTTAAAGCACTTACGCTGTAACTAAAGGAATTCAGCTACTCCAGGTCTTCCAGACAATTACTCACTTGTAAATGACTTCAAAGACATTAAATCTCTAACACTAAAACTCATGTTTAATTGATCATTGCCACTAATGACTATTGCTTTTATGATCAACTGCTAACTTTATTCTGACCTCTTGTCACAAATGGGACTTCTAAAACCAGTAAAGACTGAACACCCTAGAAAACAGCATTCAAGTCTCTGAACATTTAAGGTATTCCAGGCTCTGTTCATGTATTCCAGGCACTGAGCAACCAAGGAATTTAGGTATTGAAGTCTTAACAACACATTTTTGGAATCTGGGTATTAATCACAACTATTTATTTAAAACAGAGCACAAAACTGTACCAGCTTCTCAATGTTGCCATGGCAATCACTACCCTCAGACCATGGCATGAGTTACAATAAAAATAAAAGCTCATCAAATGAGGCTGAAACTCTATGCAAACAGACCCTACAGTGCTCATTCTATCCATTTCTGGCTGTTTCATTGACACTGGCGGCCAGAGCAGCACAATATGTGTGCTGACATGGAAAGACAGGGTAAAGAAACTGCAACAGCACCTGCAATAGTTTTAATGTGGTAAAATTTTGCCGTAAGTCACATCAGCGAGATAAGAATGAAAGCACCTGGACAAATTTAAGTTCCTGTGCTACTTGCACAGAATTCAGCAATAAAGTAGATACACTTCACAGCATTTTAACTGCTAGATCAATTTAAAATACTTGCTTTAAGAGCTGTTGATTACTGGCAACAGATGGAAGTCGATTTGTTTTAAAATCAAAAGTCAATAGTAGAAGGCATAACTTTTAGGTTGAGCTGGGGGATTCGGGTAGGTTTTCTGGAAGAGTTAAGATATACAGTCCTACAGAATTCATTATAGACAAACAAAAATCTTACTGGTTGTTAGATCCTTCCTCATCCCCACTGGGATTTTTTTCTTCATTGTTACAGCCCAGTCTGTGTTGCTGTATGTGTTTCAGATCATTATCTAAGCTGCTCTGCAGGTCGAAAAGATGCTGTTCCACAGCTGCTCTAATTGTTCTTTCTAAAATGCTAAAAGGAAAAACAGGCAGAAAACTCTTATTAAAAGCTCTCCTTTTGCATTGACCAACTACGCAGAAAGGCAGACATAAGCTTTACACAAAAGAAATCTTTGATAACAAGTACTTCAAGCCAAAAAAAGACAAACTTTTCCAAAAAGGCAATGGAAATTTCTACACTATTTTTTTATTTCCTAAGTTTTACATAAAGTATTATGAAGTCTATCAACAGTATTTTAAGAGTAATCAACATATTACAATGACTAACCTATTTTTTAACAACTATACACAAAACTTTATAAAAGCCTTAATATATTAATGTGACAGTAAAATCCTGTGTCAAGCACCTGATGAAGGACACAGAATACACCCAAAGATTCACCAAGAAAAGAACAACATTCTTTAAAAACAGACTATTCTGTTGAGTGCTTCTTAGCCAGCTCATTCCAAATACACAGAGCCCTACAGAAAATCCTCCTGTAAAAATCAAACTATTTAATCCCATTTGAACTCTGAAATAGTGCTTTCATTTCCCCTCCACGCTTGTACACAAAATTCCACGGAATCGTACTCAGCAATTAGAAATGGTGCTAAAAAGACAATGTGAATGTTCTGATAATTTTCAAGTCACCCACCTATGACGGATCTAAGAATAAAACCAAAGTGTTTTGGACTCTGGATCCTACCACACCACACTCTCCTTGCTCCTGCAGCCAACAGCACTGACAGACATTAGGTTTTTCCTACATTAGTGGGAAATGCCATAAGTGAAACACTTCACACCAGAATATGTTCATTCATGACTATAACCATTAAACCTACTGCATTTTTTTTGAAAGAATACATAACTTGTATGCATGTTCTGGTAATATGCACACTTTTCATTATACTTACTCTGCAGAGGCTGGCAAGATACTTATGGGAGAGATATGAGCACTGCAATAAAAAAGAAGTAAGTTAATGTAATGCAAAAACTTACCACACTAAATAAAAGTCTTGGAAGTCAACAGAAAGCAACTTAGAAAATACTCAGAGGTTGCGTGTGATGCAGCTAATACAAGTAGAATAAATATGTAAAGAACACACTGATTAGAAGTCCCTTTATTATTTAAATGACGAAATCTTAAGGAATGCCATCACAAGACAAATTGTACAAGTTGCAATGCAGATTTCAGTCTCTCAGGAGCCAATACTTGGTATATTATGAAGCTACAAGCTCTCAGATGTATGGTCTTTCCCATGGGAAATATTAATCACTGTGTAGTCAAACATTTTCCTGACACTTTGCTTAAGACTGCAGATTTTAACCTTGCTGCCTAAAGCAAATTCCAAATGACTCTGCTTTCCTCCACAGGTTCTTCCCTGCCTGTCAGACTGTTGCATAACTTGATTCTGCAACATTCAACAGATCTACAACACCCTGAGCACAGAAGTTCAGCACAGCTCTACTACTTGTACAAACGAAATTTTTTGATAAACACATTTTGTTTTGACAATACTTGATATTAAAAAATGAAGATGTGAAGTTGTAACTTCGGCTCCATGAACAAGATGAGAGGAGCATGAGCAAGAATCTCAGCAAAACCCCAGTAATATTTCAAAACACAAAAAAAATGTAGTTTTAATTATCCATTTCAATAAGTTCTACAAAAGCTGCATTATAAAAGGTATCCTTACAGTCTAAAGGTGCTAATACATAACTGTGTACATTGAAATCCATTTACTCTTAAAACAGTCACTCCTAGGACATATTGGGAGAAAAAAAGAGGCAATCAGAGCACAGCACACTGCAATACTCTAGTTGCAAAAGAGAGCAAGAAAAACTCAAGTCAAGGGCGCAAGTACAAACACTATTTATAGGAAACTGATGACCTGAAATCCTTTTATTCTACCACCTGAGACAATAAGGAACTGTGTCAGGAATGGGGAGAATCAAACTCATCTCTCCAAAGAATCCAGATGATTCCAGACATGGTACACAACAAAATTTTCCATCTTAGTGAGTAACCTTCAGCCCCCAGCACAGGACGGTTCTCCAGTGCCTCGATTCAACACCTTCAGGTACATTAAAGGGACTCAGCAAAAGCTGTGCATAAACCACCAGTATTTAAAAGCCTGGAGAATCCTCTTACTACATAAAGACTATCTCACATCTTCAGCTAATCCCTTTAGCAATTAAGCACTTTCTGAAAGAAATGTGTCAGCCTTAGCTGAAAAGCCATTGCAACTCCTGAGCCCACATACCACAGTTCAGGGATACTTTTTGAAAGCTGTAATTTATACTGCCAGACAGAGCCTTCACGCAGCATGACACAGCAAGACACAGAAAGGTAAACATCTTTGTTTCATAATGCTAACCCATTCCTGAGAATCCCTTCTGCACTGTCTCCCTACTAACAAAAAGTCCCAGCAAAAACATACCTTGAGTAGAAAAATATATTCACTAGAGATAAAATACATCAAAGTTTTCCTTAGTAATTTCCTGACTGTACACAGATTCTTCTTTCTCATTAAAATAACCAGTTCTGACATATGAAACAAAACAATCTCCAAAACGCATTAAACCTCACATAATTTCAAAGTTCAAGCCTTACCAGCAATCACATCAAAAGGACATTTTTCCTTTCATAGATTTACCTGTGCAGGAGAACTTTACAGGCCATTCTGATTATCTTTGCTATCCCAAACGAGCACTTCATGTAAAAATGCTTCAGCTGGAAGGCAGCAAAGCGAGCTGTTGGCTGCTGGCTGTGCATGGTGCTCGCTGGGCTCCGGGGGCTGGCACTTCTGGAGTGCTGCACTAAAGCCTGCAGTCTAAATAGAAATCGACTGCAACATGAGGTCACTCCTGACAATAAGCTGCCCAATCACCACTTGAAAGCTTTCCTAACACGTTGTTTACAGATTTTCCGGGATGGAAGCAGGGTGTTAAAAACGGCACTACACTGAAATAATATATTTTCCAGCCATTCAGGCAGCTGTTCTATTTGGTCAGCCTTACTAGGCATTTTGTCTCGCTTGGTAGCTGGTAATATTATCAGTTCTCTCTGATCAGAGCTAATTAAATCACAAAAGGGTTAACAAAAATACCACAGAAGCAGTGAGGATGTCGCCCTTGTCACTGCATTTAATAGGAAGAAAGCAAACTGTTTATACAACTTAATTGTCATATCTTGTATTTTTACACACATAATTTTGAAAAGCCCCAAAACAAAAGGTTTTTGTATCAGACTTCTGACTGACAATATTTGAGATGAACTGCACAAGTACAGCAAATACCGCTTGGCAATGTACAGTGATGAAAAATTTGGAATAGTGACAGAGAAGGAGTCTGAAGTAGTTATTTCAACAACATGTCTTAAAACGCATCTGCAATGCCCAGTCAGTGACTCTCTTCTTCAGAAGTCAGGACACAAAACCTAAAGAGCTGTGGGGAAAAGGCTCCTGGTAAAGGAGAACAGTTTCCTTTCCATGCACAGTGCCAACCTGTGTGCAACAAATGCTCCCTGGCTGAGGAACGGGCTCCAAGATCACTCAACAGGTTTCTTTTAAATACCATTTGCAAGCAGCCACTAAATCAAACTGCATTAATGATTATCCACATTCTCACCAGATCTCTAACTCGAAGTCAAATTAACACCGTGCAGCGCAGGAAGGTCACAGGTTTCAGAAAGTACAAACAGAATGAGTAGAGAAAAAAAGGTAGTGAGCAAAATTACAAGCAAGATTAGCCCAAACAGCCAGGAGGAAGGTCAGATGCCCCATTGCAGAAACCAAGATAACCAATATTTAACATGCAGTCTCAGCATTCTTTTCCTTCTCTCCATAGAGAGACCAAAGTATACAGATACTCAGTTCCCAAAATTTAACAGTAAAAAGGTAACAAAGAACCTGATTAGGGAACTACAAGAATCATGTCTAAGATCTGCTTCTCCTATTTTATATATAACCTGCCACAGGCCCTATGTCAAGACAAAGATAAATAATCCCAATAAAACCTGAAGTTAACATTTGCTTTATTTTTCTTTTAAGTCAAGAAACTAAAACCAAAAAAAGCCATTAAATACATACATAAAGCCTTTAGGTTTGAGAAAATATTTACAGCATTTATAGTGGTTAATAGTTTAAAAGTTTAATAAAACATATTTTCTCATTCACTTTATTTTATTCTAAATGTTTCATGCAGTTGTTCTGGATTTACAGTCAAAATTCTTCTTCTTATACAGGATTCCTCCTTATCCTTTCCCACAAATTATGTAAAATGCCAACCATAATTAATGCCTATTCATTTTTAATTAACCTTAAACATTGAGTAAAAATGTTTTTCTCTTCAGGCTATCCAATTTAAACTCTCAAACATGTTGAGTTTGTCACTACTGCTGTGTTTACACATTCCAGAAGCAACCTAATACCTGTGAATAGTTAAACTGCAACCTTTTTTTAAATTTAACTCAAACTAAAATTACACAGATTTATTGCTGACAAAGACAATTAACTATTAAAGCATAATTTAAATTACAAACCAGAATGTTTCTCTCAGTATTTTATATTTTACAACTTCTTGCCCTTATGTAGAAGGAAGTGTGCAGCCAGCAGCTGAACAGATTTCAACCCAAAACATACATTCTTGAAACTAATCATTCTCAGGCAACAACTTAATTGTGATTTTCTCTACATTTCTTCTGCTTTTAGTCACCCTTTTATTACAGATTCCTCCTCATCCCTCCCTACAAGTCCTTACATGCAGTGCCCATACCAAACACATGCTGTAGATAGGAAGAGGTAAAATTCACCATCTGTGAAATGTAATCTCTAATAACAAGAAAAGCAGACTTAAAAATAAAACCTTGTGTATTACAAGCAAGTGCAAATAAGCTCTCAAAAAGAAGTATTTTATGTTTATGCCTCTCCTTTATTGAGGACTGGTCTTAAAAGCTGACTCCTCCCACTCCAACATTCCTGCCTGTACCGCAGTTTGCAGCTTCCAAACCTGTCCACAGCTTTCTACTGGCACATGACAAGGATTTCCCACTGAAAGGGACTGGTGGGAAAATGGTACAGAATGGGTTTGCATCTACCCTATGCAGACTCTTTGTTTCTGCTACAAAACTTACTGTTTAAATACCACTTTAGAGTTTCACTAAAATATGCCCTTTTTACCTTTCTCTGCATAAATCACCATATTTAATCCAGTCTGAGTCCTACAGGCATTCCTCTGCTGAATTTGGGAACAGTTATTTTAACCCATATTTTACCAACTTGCACCTACTTCTAAAGCTTGAGTTTGTAGTCACCACCACTTATGTCAAACTCCTGACAGCTTCCTTCTTTGACAGAATAAATTATAACCCAGACTTTAAATCCAAACTCCAAGGCAGGACCAAGTTACCTTGTTGATGCTGTAACACTCCTCGAATCCGAGAGACTCCCTGTCATATCTAGATGCACCACAGCTGGCCTTTCAACAGCTTTCTCTGTGCCATCTTCTGGAAGTTCTTCAGACTGTTCAAGCTTTACATCTTCCTCTTCTTCCAAGAGATCATTGATCTAAAAAAGATTTAATCCAAGTTAATGGATTGAAAAGTTCCTTTTAAGAGGGTCAGGGAATGAAAAAAACATGAGAAGTGTGGAAGTAGCATGTAAGAGGAGAACACGCTTCAATTTTACAAAAAAACTAGACTTGGGTTTTACATAAAACAATAAATTCCACACCATTAAATAGCTACATTTGAAACACTGGACAAAAACTGAAAGCAAGCACCACCTCCAATGCCATAAATGGCACAAGAAGGATCAATAAACAACTAAATCCCAACCATACTGAAGTCACAAACCACAGAACCTTTCTTCTTCTTTGTATAAAACAGATCATTCTCCTCTATTCCACAGGAAGCCTCATTCATGTACCAGAAGCCTTTTCAAACCCTTCTAGGGAAGGCAATACAGAGGTCTATGAATCCAAACTTTAAAGCACTGAATGAAAACTTACAAAGTTTCTGTGAAGCCTCTTGTCTATTTTTGTTTCTTTGTTTCCAAACACAGATGTTTTTACTGAAGCAGCAAAATATAACCAATTTAAAAAGTAAAACAATGTAGTCAACTGGCAACTCTAGACAGCTGCCTTCATTTTTTTGAAAAGCAACTACATCTAAAATACGAAAAGATAAACAAAACAAAGTGATTCTTTGACTCCCAAGGCCCCTCTGTGATTGATTACTGATCTCCCAAACTTGCAAACCCAAAAATTAAAGGAGCAGCCAGCCTCAAGAAAATGTGCTTTATAGTACCTGTCACTTGAGTGCAAAACAAAAGCACTAAATTAAGAAAAATTCAAACTGTAGAAGTTTAAGATCACAAGGAAGACAGAGAGGAGGTATTTCTTTCTAAAAGGGGGTGTAATGTGTTATATGGCACTACATTCCAGGCAAGAAACACGTTTATCCCTGGTTTTCCTCTGTAAATTGCAAGAGGATGTGCCAGTGAAGAGAAGGCAAGGCCACCCACCCACTGGGGCAGCTGCCAGTGGGGCTGTGCCCGGCAGGGACAGCGGCCCCTCTGTCCCCACCACACCAGCCCCCGGCAGAAGAGCACTGTTGACATCTGGTGGAGACACCAGGAAATTAAAGGGACACCCCACCAGCCCTCCAATTGAGGGGAAAAAAACCAAGCAAAACCACACGCCAAACACACTGCTGTGCTTGGGAAACCCTTTTGCTAGGACACATAAGGACACACAGCCAAGTCAGTAATTTCAGAGCCCGAGAGCACACTGTAGTTGCAGAGCAGATATGCCAGCTCAAGGACTGCCCTCAACCTCTGTCCAGCAGGTCCCTGCAGCAGCAGCAGGGCTGGGGCAGGTCCATGTGCTGGACATGCTTGAGCACAGAGCTCGGGAGGCAGCAGAGCTTGCAGAGCTGCAGCCTTTGCTCCAGGAGCTCTCACAGCACACGCTGCTCCAGCACAACTCGCTGCCCACGCCTGGCAGACCAGACCAATGTCTACTGCAGGCAAGGGCAAGCAACCAGCTGCCCTAGTACTGGCCTTACCTGTCTTGCTAAATAGGAGGGATTCACAAGATAGACTTCATTAATTCAGTATTTCTTGTTACCTTTCCTCGCAACTACTTGTTATTTATCCTTTTGCCTCTTTACAGAAAATACATAATTTTTAAGTCTTTGAATCACAAACACCACGCAAAAACTTCGGCCTAGGAAAACACCCCTGATAACATCAAGTGGAGTCCAAGACCCTGCATGTTTCTGTAAGACACACCCACAAATACTGTTGACCAAGACCAGTGGTGCTTCATTTGGTCCAAAAGCAGTTCAGTCCTAAATAGGTTCTTAGAAAGCTGTACTGTTTATACAGCATAACAATGCCTGTGTTGGGCAGGATATCAATGTTGGTTTAGTTTCTATGTATTTTTCAACACAGCACAACTACACTTACTACAAAAGCAACAATTCCACAAGCATGAAGAAAATTAGGAAAATGCCAGGTTTTGTCAGTTTGCAAGAAACTAGGCAGGCTCAAGAAATTATATTTCAATATATCTTTCACAGATAGGTAAGTGATAACATATTGCCACTCAAAATATTCTTACCTGCTCAGTTATTGAGCTTAAATCATTTGTAGATGAAAAATCTTCCTCTTCATTTTCAAAAAATTCATAGTAGTTCTCCAGAAGTCCCGCCATTATTCTGCTAACTATTTCTTGTTCTTTCAGATCCTCCACATCTGTGTAAATGCTGATGATTTAAACACTGTTTTAGTTTAAAAATCTAAATCAAACTGCCTCCCCAAAGAACCCCTGTTAACAACTTCCATGACTAAGGGCTCCATTTCACACCATTATTCCACATCCATTCTGAATACACAGAATTTCAAGCATCCCTACAATCTCCTGCATTATAGAGCTCTATACTATTTCATACTTAAAAATGAAGTAGCAACTATTTAGTCAAAGTTTTATGAGGAATACTTAAAATTCAAGTATTTTCCTGTAGAAAGGAAACACCAGGAGAAGCTGACACTTTAACAGCCTTCTCCCAGAACTGTTTTCTTGCTACAAATAGTAACCTTACACACTATCCCTGAAATATTTGAACCTCAGAATAAATAAGTAAAGCAACAATGAAACCCGTGGTTTCTAATGCCATAGCTCATTGACAAGCTGCTGTTTAAACACAAGCAACAGTTGTAAAAATACACTGAGTACTTGCTACTGTTGCTCATGGACTAGGAAGGACATTAAACTACAGATATGCACTCAAGTTCACGCTGAAACACTCAATGAACTTTTATAATTAACTTACTGAAAAACATCCGGGCCAAAGACTGCAGCTAAAGAACTTGCTGACCAAATTTCTTCATGATGCGATGCTACATTAGCTAAAAATTTACACAGAAACTTTAACAAACTGTAATTAACAGGTGGAAGCTGCTGCAAGAGGAACCTCAGCTTTCTTCCAAATTCATCTTCATTATTATAATCTGAAAAAGGAATAAAAATATTTTAATCACAAATAAGGTATCTGCTTTTTCGTATTTGATACTGATCAGCTTTTTTCTGACAACACTTACTTACTTCTGAAGTGTAACTAATAAAAAAACCACAGCCTCAAATGTCAGAATATACTTGCATTTGTTCAGTAATTTCCACCATATTCTCCTCTGAAGTCCAGTCAGAATTTTTCAGCACATTTTCCCAAATTAACACTCAGTCAAGTTTCTGATTTCATGGGACAAACTCCTCTGTATGTTTTTGTTTTACCAGTGTTATATAACAATTGCTTTGCAGAAGAGCTCCAGAGACAGCAACAGCTCCAGAGACAGCAAGCCAACTTCAATCCAGTCAAATTTGTCTTCTATCAGACAAGCTACCCTGACACTTTTTCCTTTACAAGCATCTCATTCTCACCACTCTACTTGCTTTTATAATACTTAATTGATAAATCCAAGCTATCTCAATGCAATCATCTCCACACATGCTTAGCTTGAAGCTTGTTGATTCAATTTCAGATTTGAAAAAGGGTCACCATAAAACCTCTTCATTCTCACCCCACTTAAATATACCCTTCATCAAAATATCTTCCCATAAATCTCATTTGTTGCATCATCAGCCTTACAGACAACAAGGTTCAAGGAGTTTACAACCATTTGTACCTAACGGAAAAATTCCATATATAGGAAAAGAAAGGTCAGGAAAGCAAAATGGGAGAAAAATTGATACAGAGAGGCCTCCCCTTCTTTCTCAGACACTTGAAAACTCTTCTGAGATCAGTTAGAAAGGGAAAGTATGTTTGAAGGTGATGAGCCATCACGCTGCCTCTCCAGACAAGAGCTAAGGCATTTAAGTCCTTAATATCAAAGCAAAGAGTGAGTAAATTCCCTGTTGTGTAAGCACAGTAACACCAAGCAGTAACTGCACAGGATTTCGTTTGCTCAGACACAGTCAACACCTACAGCAGCTGAATACAGGCAACCAAGCACAGAAAAATAGTTGTCTCAACACAGTAACTCAATAAAATTAATATCTCATTGTCAGTTTTCATTCCAGAAACGTGTTTTGGTAACAAAACAGAAAGAAAAAGAAATACTTTAAAAAGTACTTTCACAATGTAGACCTTCAAAAAGAAAGGAAGCAAGAAAGAGGCAACACTCAGACCACCTTACACATACTCCATGTTCTGTCTAACCAATCTGTCCTGAAATTTAAATTCTAAACAACAACCACAGGCCAAAAAGGAGAACATTCTTACCTCTACCTGAAGCCCTCTGACACTAAGGAATGAATACACACTTCTGGGACAGGTGGCCTTGAGCAAGGGGGTCAAATTCACACTTCAATTACCAAAATGACCTGTCTTTGAGGAGCCACCTGCATGCAATGAGCCTCTAATGATTTATAGAGGCCACACCCTGTTGTATCACTAAGTTGTTTTGAGAGCTAAGCCTGACTTAACAATACAAAGGACTGCTAAGAGGGAAAAGACCAGAACTAACATATGGATCCACAATTACCACCACCTTCTGCACTTGTGTGAGCAATTCCTCCTAAAATGCAGCTGATTATGTAATTCCTGAGATATATCTATCACACAGCCAAAACCCAATTAGAGGAAACCAGGATATTTACAGAAGAAAATGAAGCAGCTTCACGCTGCTGCAGATGATACTCCAGTTTAGCACTCAGTAAATACAGAGCACCAGCAGATGAAAACTCTGCTGAACCTACTCCTCCTACAAACCAATTCCCACTTCAAACAAACAGGATTATCACAAGCACCATCAAGTTCTTATCAGGAATAAACTCAACAACAGGAAATTAAACCAAATAAAAATGTGTCTTACAAAGCCAAAAGAGCCCTGCACTCAAAGAGAAGTATGAACTGACACTGGAACAGGAGCAACACTCCTGCAGAGACACAACCAGCACTGGACCCTTTGAGGAGGTTATGGAAGCAAGACAAATGTTTCCAATAGTCAAGTAATGAATCAACTCCAACATCACTCAACACAGCAGAGGCCAAAAGACCCAGGAGAGGGGATACAGAGACACAAGCTGGGAATTGATAAAGAAAATAACTGTGCCATATGGGTGTCAGTTTGAAAGGGCAAGTTTCTCCAATATATGAAAAAACATACTTAGCAGTAACAATATGCTGATGACAGGTGGTTTTTTCCTCCTACAAATGAATTTGAAGCTGAAAACAATCCACAGTGGGAGAGCAAATATGACATGAGTATAGGACTTGAGATCCCTTTTCCACTATACAAAACTTTTAAGTGCCATGAAAGCACAGGCAGAGTAAGTGAAATTCAGAGGAAATAAGAGAGAAACAAAGGCATTCCCTAGCACTTTCAAAGCATCAGTGGTGGAAAACTGCCCAACAACTTTGATTCCAGTAGTTGACACTTTGACCAGTGTTCCAGTATTCTCATGTAAGAACATGGAATATTCAGAACTAATGAGCAGGATATACAGCAGTTTCACCATTTTCCTACATGACAGATGAATGGTACCTTTGAACCCAGACTGAGCTTCCTAAAAAAGACCAATTCTTGGGGGGTTTGTGCTAAGAAAAGGTATCTTTGAGTGCCTCCTGATACACACATTATTACACAGAGTACCAAAGACACCCTAGTGCCACTACAAATCCCAACTCAATACTGGGTTTTACTCTTAAAACCACAAAATAAAAACACCAAATGAAAAACTTAGTACCTTGTGAAAGTTGCATCAAATGTATGTGCAAACTGCCTGGGATAACTGGCTCTGGAAGTTCTTGAAGAAAAAATCTAAGAAGGCTAATAGCTGAGGGTACATCTGCTTCTTTAACCAGGTCCACGTCTTCTCCGTTATCGTATCGTTGCCGAAGCCACTCCACCGTCTCAGCATTCCCATTGACTTGAAAAAGTCCTTCTTGTTCCAGACCCCCTGAGTCAGAAAAACAGTTGCAGAAACAAACTTTTAGATCCAAGTGTACCAGAAAAAGTACTGATAATCAGATATGCACAATTCCCACACTGAGTGAAACCCTTTCCGGACAACAGTTTTGCAAGACTTCCAGCAGTCCTTTTCCCAACACACACATTCTCATGCCCAGCTGACAATAAAAGAACAAGGTAAATGTTATCAGTGCCTAAACCACAGCATTTCCTATGAGATGCCCTGCTGAGCTGACTGCATTACTATTGGGTATAAAACAGTGATAATCAGACATAACAGAAGGAGTAAAGAAATGAAGTATCGCCAAAAAAACCCCAAAACAACCAAATCACATTCAATTAGTACTCTTCAAAAACTTCAAACAACTCTGTAAGAAAAACAGTTCAATGTATTATTGAAAGCACAGCAAGGTAGTACATACCATGTTCCTCAATATAGTCCACGACATGGCGGACTATGAATGGAACCTCATTGTCTGGTTGCCCTTCTTGCTGCAGCTCATCAAGTGGAATTCCAAATATTTTGTTAGCAAGAACAGAGTTGCAGTTACTCAAGGAAGGGGAGGAGCTCTTCCTCATATCTTTTTGCAGCCAAAAATCAAAGCTGTCTTTTCTGTCAAATAAGAGGAATTAAAAGAAAAAAAAAAACATACTTCAGTGTATGCTGTTGAAAGCATTGACCTGTAACACAGTGTTAATTACGAAATGCAAATACTCTCTAATCTGTTTCTATCAGTTCACTGAACTAATGAACATTTCTGTAATGACTCCAATCACAGCTAACTCAATAAATGATTATCACCAAGGTGTTCTGTCCAGTCCTCAACAGAGGACTGAGAAGAACTTACAGAGCAACAAAGGAAATGCAGAAAATTCTAGTTACAACATTGCAAATAAAGCTCTAAGGTACTCTGGGAGAGGTAGGTTCCTCAGTACATTTTCTAGCAATATTTCGTGCTCAGGCTTTCAGAACTCAACACAAAAGCCTCTCAACAGGAAACGAAACCAGTGGATCATACCAAACCCAAACCCCAAGTTTCAGTTACATGATATGATTAAGTATTTTGTGATACACAAGAGCACTGCAATCAGCTTCTAATGTATTTAGCATTTTCTGG
Source organism: Acropternis orthonyx (assembly GCA_035583155.1). Taxonomy (NCBI): domain Eukaryota; kingdom Metazoa; phylum Chordata; class Aves; order Passeriformes; family Rhinocryptidae; genus Acropternis; species Acropternis orthonyx. Next base: position 10,253,032 of record JAWWEU010000029.1, read on the forward strand.
TCTACATAATAAAGCTTTCAACACCTGCACCAAATTAAACGTTCTACTGAACATAAAACCCCCCAAACTAATTTCTAGATGCTCAGTGATACCATTCTTCTATCATGCAGAAGCTCAAGCTTTACTTGCAAGTCTTTGCTTGATAAAGGATCTAGACAGATAACAAAGGTATCACCAGAGGCAGTGTAAGTCACTCAGTTAAACTGTTATCCTGTCAAAACCAAAATATTTCTTCTAGCAGTGAAAAAACTGTCCTTTCAAAATAAATAATAAAAAGAAAAAAACCCCATACTTGTTTAAATACAAGCAATCGCTTTCATAGAGGTTGACACAGAAAACATGAAGTACATGCTGTCAGTCAAAGGCACTGAAACTAAACAAATCCTCTGTTTACTGCTGGATAAATTCTAATAGATTAGACATGAAATCCATACTTCCTTTTTTTATTCCAGTAAAATAATTTAAGAAACCTACCTCAGAGTACTTAAACAGCCGAGTTTGAAAAACGCTTTCTGCGCCAGCTGCCCTCACTGACCAAGCATTCTTTTGTCATTTATGGTTGTTTAAGATTATGGCAAAAGATCAGCCTGTAGTTCCTCATTGAAGAATAGCAGAACTCGATCAGTACTTCAGCAGTTAATCTGAAAATAAGGAAAATATTATTAGACCATAAAGTTTTCAACAGTTTTAAACTCAGTCACAAGTCTAAACATCTCATTTGAGGAATTCTTGTCAAATCATCACTTTCTTGTTCCGAACAAGAAAGCAAAAAGACCACATCAGCACAGCTCAGGACAGAGCACCCAAAACAGCAAATCCCTTTTTTCACTCAGGAGTTAACCAAACTCGAAGTGAAAGTTAGCATGGGGCACCTAACAACCAGGACATAATTTGCAGACTCATTCAATCTTCTTCCAAAAAAATCAAGGAGGGCTAAGTAGGTTAGACAGAAGTGTTTTAGAGTACCTACCATACTAAAATATTTAATGGCTAAAAAATTTTTAGAAGTATCTCAGGCTCTGATTTAATACAGCATCTTTAAACCGTAAGACCAAAACCAAAATCCTAACTAACAGAGTCAACCAGTTTCAGTGGTACTGATCATCTTGTTTAGGAAGTTGATTACGTGTCTTAACTGCCAGATCAAAGTCCAAGAGATCATCAGATCTTGATACAGGCAGCAACTTCCCCCAAGTCAGATTCCATAGAACCACCCACACTTTTGCCACCTTTTATTTAGCATCCAAATTATGTGGACAATTTTCATGTTCTCAGCTTTCAAAATAGCAACAAACCACAGCAATAGCTTTTATCATTTTCTGTGGTATCAAAAATTTAAATTGCAGCTTCATGGAACTGTGGAGCTGATATAAAGTCCAGAATCAAAGTCACCTCAACCCTTTGATCTCATTCATTACCTGGTCTAAGTGAATTCAAGCAACTGCACAAAACTAGCTTGTGACATGCATGCACAACCCCCCCACCAAAACTAGACAGTGGAAAGGCTTTTCACAACTTTAAAGTACATGTATGAAACCTTCTGTTTCATAACTGGAGATTGATAGGATGGACCGAGACAAGTACCTTCCCTCTCTTTACTCCCCCACACCAGCTCTTGCTACTGTTCTGTATCAGAACAAATCAACTTCATCCTTGCCTGCAAAGTCCTGACAACCCACCCCTCTCAGTACCAAAATGCCTATGACAACAGGAATCCAAGGTCCTTCCAATAGTTTGCATAATGCAGTTTTCCTGCTCCAAATCCTCCCCAAACTGCACCCGTGTGTTAGGAGAGGTGGGCATAAGCTCTATACAAGACTCCTTCAACCTCCTTAGTTGCAAGTAATTTCTTGCAAGTAATTTCAGGGGTTTTTAACCAATCATGTTCGAATCTGATATTGTGTACTCTTGGTTACTAGAAGATTCTGCCAGATTCCAGCAGTGAAGCAGCTGCAATTCATGACTCTCCTATCATTTATGAAGGCTTTGTACAGCCATTTTGCTTAATGTTTTGATATATTAAGCAAAAGTCAATACAGTCTTTGGGTGTAAGTAGATTTCAAAAAATCCCAATATATCATGCAAATTTTAAAATATGAAGATGCACAAAGTCTATTTTCTCAAGTTCTGCCAAAGTCAGCTTGTCCACAAGAAATGAGAACATCTCATGCTGACCAACTGTGGGGTTAAGGGCATCTGGGAGAAAACCTTTGATGGACCTGCCACAATGTTTCAGGCTGCCTTGCTAAAACCAACAAACCTTCAAAACAAACATCACCTAATAAAGGGGTCAAATTAGAAGTAACCACTTCTTTAGAAATCGGCACCAAATGAACATTCTTGAGGTCCAGCTTTACCAGCAGAGGTAACTTTGTGCCCAGTTTGCTGATGCGAAAGCTCAGCCACTTTCACCAGGTGCTGCCGACAGGCTGTCTGAATATTAATTTTATTCTGGAGACATAAAAAAAAAAAAAAAAAAAAGAAAAAAGACAGACTTCTATTTTAACTGGCTTGGCAACGTAACAATGAAGTTGAAACAGCCTGGTTGTCTCATTATTAGAGCAAAACCGGATCTACAACCCAAGCTTATACTTTAAACAAAGGCTTATATGGCTTATCATCACCTAGAATAATTAGTGAAAGCCTCATTTTCACCCTCTCAGATTCACACATACTTATACACACATTCAAATATATCCTTATAGGCAACAATTTATTTTCAGTGCATTTAAGTCCTTTCCCTTTTAGTTCAGGCTTTGGGATCTTCACAGGCTGTGATACAATGCATCTGGTATTTACCAAGTCTAGAAAAATCTGGAAACTCTTAAAAAAAGTTATTCAACTGGAGGCAAGTTTTATTTCCTGCTATTTCCAACACTGTAAAACTGTTAATAATTAAACATTATATCTCCATTTTTTATATGGATCAAAAGTTTTCCCACTTGCCCTCCCCTGACTCAGGAAGAGCAGCACTTCAATGCAGACATGTGAAAAAACTAGGACAAGACACGTAACCTTAAGTATTATTTCTAGAGTCTTTTAAGAATACTAAGCCTTGCTGTGTTTTTCACTTTTTTTTTTGCCATGATCAAACAACTCAGAAAACAGGAGCTGACCAATTCAGTCGACTCTTCCTACTTTTGTCCATACTACCCTGATCCTTTTGAATATGTCACTCCCCCTCCCAATCTAACAACCCAAAGGCTTCACAAGTCTTATCAACTAAAAGAAGAAAAAAAAAATAGCAACCAAAAAAAAAAAAAAAAAAAAAACCAGCTAGGTTATGTTTTATACAAATTTTCCAGTTGCATCCTTCTCAATCTACTTCCTCTCCTCATTACTACAAACATTTAAAAACATCCCTAAGCTACAATCATGTTCTACATGACTTAAATACAGAAAACTAAAAATACACCTTATTATAACTACATAGTATACCACAATTTTACAAGAGGCTGAAAAAAACCATACTTGTCCTATGTAACATGTTGGGCCCAGGCATCTTAAATGAGGGTAAAACAGAGTTCTGTTCTGTATTGAGGATTTCAGTGCTCTCACGCATTACTAAAAAACACTTGGTTGTGTTTTGGGTTTTTTATTAAGTTCTTCATAGAGTTTGCTGGGAAAACAGCACCAGGAGCTTCATTCTGCCATCATAATAGCATTCACTTAGCTTGGCAATTAAAGTAGTACTCACACCCACACATAAAATGCCACTAAAGAAAACAGAATACACAGCTGTTAATATTTGAGAACACTTATGAAAACTTAGACTTACATTTAGTTCAGCTTTTACATTACTGACTGAACTACAACTAATATACGGGTGTCATTTTAAATTAAAGGCTTCAGGATTCCACCACCTTTCCTTAAAACAATGGGATGAAGCAACAAGTAAAAATAAAGGCTGCAAACTGAAACCATGCCATAGGAACGAAAACATTAATTCTGCCTGTAGAATTTCTGCCACAAGTCCAACTATTCAAGCAATTCTTTTTATTTGCTTGTTTTATCTAGCAAGACATTCATATTGCCTCTGAAACCAAACCCAAAGCTAACAGCGACTGCTGCTCTGCTCTACTTTTAACATATTATATCATGGCATTAGCAGACATTGCCAGTGATTTTTCTGTAGTACATGTAAAGTAAACACTAAACGGAACATTTTTAAATAGGAAAAAAGTGTCACAGGGCAACAAAATGTCCCGTCCCTGTTGCTCAGGAAATATACCTCAAGCTTTTTAGCTTTCTGAGCCCGCAGTGCTGTGACCCTGTGAGCCAGCCACATGCTGCACTCCAGGTCCTAAAAGATCACGTACACATTCTCCAGTACAGAGAGGATCAGTGTTCCTTTGCTACAATACAAGGAGGTTTATTTACAAGTAAAATTCCACAAAAAACCATCCAAGTCCCGGTCGTTGCAGCTGCCTACTGTGCCAGTCCCTAATAGCCCCTGAGCAGACCTGACCCCTCAGGTGGGTGTGAAGGGGCTGATGCCTCCCCAGAGGGGAGTTATCGCAGCTGAGTCACTGGGGTGAAGGCCCAAACCCTCGCATCTCACAGGGTTCTTTAACACCCACCCTGTACCCTGAGGGCTCAGCTGTGCCCTGGGCAGCTGCTGCCAGTGATCCATTATCAACAGTCCATCAGAAATGACACACAGGGTGTAGAATACACAGTTTTAGTTATGCCCACAGAGTGATAAACTTGTCCCGACACCTGTAACTAGGACAACTGACAAAGCACATAAAAGCACAAAAAAAAAAAAAAAAAAAAAAAAGAGCATAACATTTAATAGAATGCAATTATAATACTATTTTTGTTTCCTGGAAATGCAGTAGCAAGTTTTCTAATTTACAAATTAGAACAATTTAAATTAAGCCTTTATGTCCTTACCATGGAAGAAAGCAACAAAACGCCTCATGAAAGCTCCTCTGAAAAAGGTATTACTGTAAGTAACAGAATTTTGGATTTTCTTCTTTTTAGTTTACAAAGCAAGAAACGATAATACTGATTAGTATTTAGTTTCCAATCAGTAAAGTTTAGTCTACAATTTCAGATGACAGAACCTGATCACTCTGTCTCTGAAAAAGCCCATCAAACGCAGATATTAAAGCCTCAAATACACTGACTGTTTTAAGTAACATTCCAAAACAATTCTACATTTTCAAAGCACAAGCTGAGTGGTCACAAAAACATTAGCTGGTTTTGATATGCAAAAATAACGTTTTATATTCACTTACTAGATAAAATCCAAAGGCTTTTTAACAGCATTACAGCAACTCATAATCCTTCTCCAACTATATTGTAGCAAGAGGAACGAAATCAAACCATCAGCGATACCAGAAAAAGTAGATGTTTGCTCAGTGCCTCACACCCACCAGCACACACTGCCAGATTTGCTCTCATCTGCTGCCGCCAATGCACATGTGCAGAATTATAAAGAAACTTCCTGCTCGCACAGATCTCATCACATTCTTAACAACAGTAGTTAATAAATAAAAAGGCTTTTGTATCTTGTGTAACAGCTAATTATAGTCATCCTACTCGCCACCCTCCAATGCAAAGATCTACTCCACCAACCACATATGTATAATTGCCTCTGCATCAGATAATACAGAACTTAAGTGCAGTGGCATTATAAAAGTACAGTAAGGTAACAGACAGGAGGAAATTAGCAGTAAAACCATGCAACTCAAGAGGTTCGTGTTATAAAAGCAAAGCAGTTTAACAACTGACCCTGTTGTTAAAACAGACTTTGGAACAGAAGTCAAGCGACCTCAGAGGCACCAAAAAAGCAAACTATAAATATATAATGCACTTAATTCATTATACATAAGTTATTGTATTACATACATTTATCATCAGTTTGTTTCCCCCTCACAAACAGGTAAGCAGAAACACACACTGGAACTCAGCAGATTACAAAGTGATTACACAGCCCATTCCCTACCCAAACAGTGCCTCTGCCATAAGCATGAACCCCCAAAATAAAGGGCAGGCTCAGCACCCCCACTGCAGGAATAAGACATTTCAATGAAGAGTTCAAGTCTGTAGCAATGACTCTTTGAATTACAAGGGAAGAAGGAGAAACAAAAAAAAAAAAAAAAAAGAGAAGACTAGCACTGAGGTCTCCTCCACAACCAATTCCTGTCACAACTTGATTATGACCAAATTTGAAGACAACGCCAGAAATCATAAGGTTAAAAATTACATCGCAGACTAAAATTAAGTAACCTGATTACATTACAAGAGTGCCAAGACAACAAAAGATTTCATTAAATGTGAAGTTCAGCAAAAAGGGGAGAAGACCTTTCAAACATACACGCTTGAAAAAAGAGTATAAAGGAAGAAAGCACCACATTCGTAAGATTCCAGCTCTCACCTTTTCAATTTTGTCCATGTATTATTATCCTACACAGCTGAGCACAAATTTTAATCCTGAACACACTGCAGGGAACACTGAACAGAAGAGACACATGGAGAGCCAGTCCTGAGACTGGAACCTGGACAATGAATGCAGGGCTCCCACCAGAGACTCTGCCCAGAGCAAGCAGCTGCCCCACCCAAACGTCCTCACAAATGTCCAGACAGTGAAGAAAATAAAAACCATTTAAACCTCTCAATAGAAACAAAAAAAAAGGTTCTGCAACCACAGCCCTTGTTACAAGCTCTTTGAACACAAACATAATGAACTATCTGTATTTTAAGCTAGTTTGGCATATTTTTCTTTTTTAATACACAGGATTTCACACATTCACCGGTGAAAGACCACAAGAGAAGAATTGTTTGTTACTAGCATAATAGAACTATTTGCACTGTACTCAGAATAGGGTCCTGCAAAATATTACCCATTTCTTGTAGTTAACGACTCCACCCATATGCTGCAGACCTAACAGGTTTCAGCACCATAGTCACTTTCTAAACTATGTTTTTAAGACTTCAAAACAAATTAGATCCAACAAAAAATAAAAATAAAAGCCTGGTAGAGGATGCAGTAACAAATACATTATGTTTTTGGCTGCAAGAATACACAGAATTAACTCGAATTGAAAGAACTTTCACCAATCCCAACACTTGGCTACCAAGTCAGTATAAAACTATGAAGACAAATCTGAATTTACCAAAGCCTTGAGACAGTCATTCTCAAACAAAATTTTTGCAGGTAAAATCTACAACTTACAGAAAATAATAGTCAGCAGAGACTCAAAACTGAATTGCTCAATTTTACTAACTTTCCAGGGAGCAACATAAAATTCTCGTATTCTCTTCCTGAATCCAATTTTGACAAGAGACATAGAGCCTCTCTGCAGAAAAACTGATAGAGCTATCACTTTACAAACTGCACGACAAGGAACAAATCTCCCTCTCTCACAGCCCTTCACAGAAGATTTAATATTCCTTCAATTCTGTACCCTCCTCCTCAGATGTTTTGAATAAAGTGTTATTTTCTGGTCCTTAAACAAGTCATCATGCCTGAAATGATCAATAAATACATAACCAGGCCTGTAATACAAGGGAAAAAGTTAAAAGGGTTTGCTATCTCTCATCCTTACAGATGCAAATGCTGAACTGCCCTGTAAGAAGTCAGTTCAGTCTCATCCACTCCACAAATGGCCACTAGATTTTTGTCACGGCAGCAAAATTAACCTGGTTTTATGCACCGAATTTAAGGACAACTTAAAGGCATTCTCTTACCGACATCACTTCCTCTTCCCTATAGCTGCAGCTTCTTTTGTGGGGGATGGGGAAAAAACCAGAACAACCACCCCCCCAAAAAAACCCCCTCCACACTAAAAATATCACCTCAGATTTGGCAGATTCCACTCACTTTCCTAGAAAAGGACATTACTGCTGAGCTACAAACATTCGACCAGAAATCAAAAGCCCGAGTATTTGAAAAGGGGGAAAAAAAAAAAACCACCCCAAAAAGCAGGGGCTCCCAAAAGTTACTGATGGCTGTTCCAAACGCACAGAACGTCTCTTCAGCCTCACCTGCCTTTGCGAACGTGCCGTGATGTGCATTAGAAAGTAAAGCCTAACTTTAAATGTGACCACAGAACGCTCTACTTTGAACGAATTTCCTAAAATAACACTGCAAATTTCCAGTTTTGATGCTTTCCAAACACTGCAACATTGTCAAGGCACGGAAAGGATCCCTATGGAGCTACACAATGTACAAAATACAGACAAAGCAGATTAAAACAGTTTCTAAGTATCTTCAAATCTATGCAACAAAGAAGACGTAAAGCAATTTACTAATTATGAGCAGGAAAGAAAAAAAAATAGCTAAATTTCTTATAATACAGGCCAACAAACCAGCTTTTTATTCTTTTTATGCTGGCAAGTCAAACTGCACAGGAGACAGAAAAACTTCAAACCTAGATGCTAATCCAGTTGAACAATTTGTTCCGAAGTCACATAGTAACAATTCCATCCCTGAGGACACTCAGGAATACGTGCCAGAAACAAAAAGAAATAAACAACTGTTGCAGGTTTTGATACCTTCACTTTCTTTCTTTCTTTTATTGGAAAGAGTCATTAGGCGGTATTTACTTTATTTGTGACCTCTTTTCCCCACCCTGACCCCTGACAGCCGCAAGAAACCTTGTTAAAAACTCACTAGAACGCAGCCAGACCTGAGCGCCAGAGAGCCGTGCACTAAAAGCGCGTGGGGGCAGCTTTCTCATCGCTGCGCTTCGCCCTGGGGCTGGGAGGCGCACCCCCCCGGGTCGGGGCAAGGCTGGGGGGTGTTTAACCCCCGGCGGAGGGTCCCTGCGGAATGTCCCGCAGCCTCCTGAGGGGACACCGGCCCGCCCGCCCGGGCACCCACCGCCCCCCCGCGCATGCGCCGCGCGCCCCTCACCGTTGCCGGGTGACTCGCCCTCCCCGCCGTTCCGCCGGCAGGTCCCTCCTCCCCTTCCTACCCCCCCGGGGGGGCCGCCGCGGGGCCTCCGCCGCCTCCTCCGCCGCCGCCTCCTCCTCCGCTCCGCTCCGCTCGCAGAGCCCCTCCTCGCGGCCCCTCTCCGGGCGCGGCCGCAGTCCCCCCCCCCCCCCGCAGCGCGGTGTATGCTCGGCCGCGGTGTGCCCTCCGCGTGCGCTGCTCCGCCGCCGGTACCGGGGCCGGGCGCGGTGGGTGCGCTCCGAGCCGCTCCGAGCCCAGCGCCGACAGCCGGGGCGGGGGACCGGGGCGGGAGGGGGGGGGGCTGGGGGAGAAATCACATACACTCTTTTTGATTGTTCCTGTATTGCTGAACTTTCTCTGCATTGTTCTAATGGTCAGGTGTTCATGTGATAGTACTACCTACACATTACTTTTCAGTTTCATTAAGTACTAACCAAACTCATACAAAATAGATGTTCTACCTCAGGACTTTACTCTTGAAAAATTAAAATATTGGCCAGATAATATCAGCTAAACTTTACATAATTAAACTTAAAATTGGCTTATGCTGTGTAAAGAACTACAGTAGAGCATTTTTACTAAAAAATTAATTGATCAGGCACTCACAGTGGAAAAAAGAAATCTTATTTTCAATTTGTAAGAGAACATGTGTAAACAAGTTGGATAGGCTTCTCTATGATTTTTTTAAGTTTGTTTGCATCCTACATACAATGAGATCTTTATACAGTTGAAGGAAATGCATAAACATCTCCTGAAAACAATTAATACAAGAAGGGATATGTTACTGTAATGAATATAGGATAGTGTAACTTCCAAGTTAAGCACCTCATAAATGACTGCAGCAGCAATGATGATCCCTCCACAGTAGCACCAGCTTTGGTAGTGACATAAATTTAGATTGACACAAAAAGCGGTAAATTACAATGTTCCTTAAGTAATTTTTGGCACCAGTGATCAAAAAAATTAGCCACTGCTCACCTTAGGATAGAGGAGATAAATATGGCCCTGTTTCCATACTGAACAAGTCCATTTCCTCTGAAATAAAGTGTTATTTCTAGGGCACTATGTAATATACAAAACAGCTGTAGTCACTGAATCTAGTAGTGTAATTCTTGTAAAACAGAGTTTAATTTGAAAATGTGTTGTCTTTTTGGGGGGGAAAAAAGAGGTGGTGGTTTTTTGGTGTGGTTTGTTTTTGTTTTTTTTTTCCCTGCTTGCAAATATGATTCCTGTATTTTGTGACAAAATTACCTGGTAATATTTGTTTGAAACATTTAAAGTAGATATTACTTGGAAAGCAGTTTTGCTTAACTGAGACTTTTCAGTCAGATCAAGTCATCAATATTGAAAAATGAGAGTGACATGAGAATTCTTTGATAATCATTATTATATATTACCATTGCCAGTAATGGCCAGTAATTTCTCAGTGCTAAGTTAGAGGACAATGATATCAGGGTAAGATGTACTTGTATAAAAAAACCTGGACATCTTTTGTACATAGACTAATCTTTTGCACATTAATAGAGAAAAGAGAACATACTGGGTAACAGAACAATTGCATGGAGACTTGAAAACATCTTACCATTAACAGTGTTTCATGGGGAGATATCAGAATTGTACTTTTAAGGAATGGAATTCAAAGGGGAATTTTATTTTACCCTTCTTAATGCACCTTTTACTGTGCTTAATTACATTTATATGTATTGCTTTATTAATCATGGTAATCACAGTCACAGTGTAGCATAAAAAGCTTATGCTTACAAATAAATGTAATGATTACAGATCTAATCAAATACCACTGATCATGTAAATGGAAAATTCTTTAAAATGAACTTTGATAAAGATGGGCAGAGTGGTGTTGCCAAAAGGTCTCATTGGTGTGAATGTCTTATGAGTGGGTTCCTATATATTTGGCTGGAAAAGTCGTCCAAGGAAAAATACATTCTGAAGTGTTAACTGATGAAGGACTGATAAATTCTGCAGGGTAGCAGAACTGCTGATTCTACATGTATCAGTAATCTGGCACTGAGAACCTGTTAAATCCCTTAGAGGGCCACAGCACATCCAGTACCAAAAACAGGCTGACTAGCTCAGATCACATTCAGGAGGGTGGTAGCTTCTATATGCATATAAAGACTATTGGATTATGATGAAATAAGGGACTGAGTTAGGATTTTCATGAACCTCTACCTCAGAAGCCACTGGTAGTTTCTAGGTCCAAGCTAGTCTACTTCAGTCCAACATTTTCTTCAGAGTATGCAGCTGCAGTTCATCTTCCAGCTGTTGTCCTATCAGTTAATGTGTGAGCAAACATTTTAAGTGACTGTGTTATGAAAACTTTTAATGTTTATGACAGCTTGATTCCACTGCTAGAGGCAGCTTTGCAAATAAAAAGTGTTCATAGAATTATCAGTTGTAATCTGACCTCTCTGAGCTCCTACTCCCTACCTTATTAAAGAAATGTAGAAACAAAGAAATATATATATAATATATATATATACATACATATACATGCATTTTTATACCTCGATATGAGTTCTGTAAAGAACTACCTATGCATGCCCTAACCACATGTGGAATGTTCAGAGCAAACATCCAGTCTTGCTATCACTGCTCAAATTTGGAACAGTGCTGCTACCATTGAGTGCTATTAGAATAGTTAAGTAGTTCTACAGAATAGATGTGGGTTTTAACTCCACCCTGGGACAGAACTATCTGCTGCAATAATTAACAACACATACCTCTTTGAGCAGGAATTATTCATTGACTGTGGACTGTGGAATAAAATCTAGGCTAATCTCAGGAACATAGAGTTGATAATCTCGTTATTTTTTCTCATGGCTTCAGGTGCTACCCTTTTGTTTACATTTCTAATATATTTTATTTGTCTTTTTATTTAATAATAACCTAACATCCTGAGTTCCAGATACAAACTACAAGTGGACTGTTTTAAATATTTTTTTTTGTCATGCAATTGTGTAAAGGGTAAATTAATCCCTGTCAGACCAGTTTAAAACATGGGAAGGCAGCCATCTCACTAATGGGAAAAAGTGAGTGGCGGAAGACAGGGTGAAAGCGGAGTAGGGATAAGACAAAGTTAGTAGCTTTGCTAAATTTTCCAGTTAGCCACAGGCTAAATAAAATGTGTAGTAGCAGTATGCTCCACAAAATAAGCAGAAATACTGTACTCATTCCCTGTTTTAAGGGATAAACTAGAGACCAAATGGGATCAAATCTGTTTGTTGTTTATTTCTGTCCTTTAATCAGGATTATCTGGTTTTATGTATTTTAACCTTTTACATGACCCCTTCTTCTTTGGGACTTAAGCATCTTACACCAATAAATAAGTCTCTGCAGAAGTGATCTAAAATGTGGCAGTACTAATTACTGTATTTTACAATTTGAAAATGTTTTTAATACAATTTTCTACAGAGAATGCAAGCAGAACAGAGAACTGATTTTCAAATGCCGGATAACAGGCTAATCAGCAGGTCATCCTTCCTCCATATATTGTTAAAGAGACACATCACTAAATGAATAAATATTTAAAAGCTAGCCTAAAGTGTCAATGAACTGCAGTCATTATCAATCTGATCTCATGTTTCTCACCAACTTGAAAAGGCCCTAACACAGTCACAGCCCCCTGAAAAAAAAAAACCCATATCTTGAATCCCTTCACTCCAGCTGGTGCAGAGGTTAGAGACGTATATATCAAGCATACACAGTGTGAGCCTTCAAGCATGGAACAATGGCATGTGTATTTCACCCACAGACAATTTAATTGTATTACCTACATTTAAACATCTGTTTCCTTCTAATTAGAAGTAAAGGAAATTGCATCAAGAATGAAAATATCCACAACATTTCATTAGATCTGAAAGGGTTGCTAACTTCCATCAAGCATGTCAGAGACACTTTCTGTTTATCTTTTATGCAAAATGACTTGCAGGTAATTGGACTCCTTCAACTAATATAAAAGTATTTTCACTAGAACTACCGATTGTGACAAGGGTGTCATACTGACAAATTATGTTTGACAGGAATTCAACATCACTTTGAGAAAGCAAATTTAAAATAAACCAGAGACACTGGTAGAAAGGCAGTTAGAAATATCTAGTTTGAAGCAGTCTAACATTCAACTATGAAGCATATGTTCAGGAAAGCTTAGTATGAAATAGATATGCATTTACTGTTTAAAGCTAATGACAATTTCTTACTGACTTCAATGAAAGAAAAGCGAGATCAAAACCAGAGTCTTCAGTAGCAATTTATTTGTATTGTGCAAAAAGCTGTCCCACAAAATCAGAGGCTGATACAAAATCAAAATGAAAGCAACATCTCACTGTCAAGAAAGAGATTATGCAGTGTTCTGATAATGAACCAATGGAATCAATGGATTCTGATACATAAACTCACCCTATCTGAGGGTACTTCCAGTAAGACCCTGGGATACAAGAGATTACTTGAGAATCAGTGATGAAACTTCACTCTTGGCTTTATTTTTTGGAAGGTAGAGAATACGACAACTGCATATCAGTAAATTTCAACACTGGCCAAAAATATTTAATAAATTCATCCTGTAGTTTTTAAGGTCAATGAAGCTCTGTCTGGTTTGAAATCCTCTCCAGGTACTGGGAAAGAGCAAAAAGCTGGGCAGATAACTTCCACAGACCTGTTCAGGTTTTTCTGCCCCTGTCTTCCTACTACAGATTCAGTTTATTAACCCACATTCTCAAGGTTTTTTTGGCCTGTTTCCCTCCTGCAGCTTCTCAGTTTTATAATCCTCAATTCTACAAGAGCATGACAATGATGCCTTTTTTCCTGGTTCTCCTGAGAAGAAGCTGCCTCAAATGGGAAGGGAAAACAGGTTCACATGGAGTGGCAGAGACAGAACTGGCTAGCACTCTGTGTTCTTTAAAAACCCCTCCAGTGCAGATTTTTCACAAAAACTAAATTACAACTTTTATTAGAAGTTTAATAAACTGTTAGGTTAAGATTACTCTTGCAAGAAGACTAAAGCTAAAAATATCTATTAGACCAATTAAACTACAGTGAAAGCCAGCTGAGGTCTATGGAAATACTCTTACTGATTCCAGTGGCCTTTAAGCTAAAGTCCATGGCAGTTTTCTACTTTCTGAACCATACACCATTTCTTGGTTAAAACAAACAAACAAATAAATAAATCTTAGCACAAAATGTCATATTTTCCTCTTTTTTTATGAAAAGTTTCTTTTTCAATTTCAGTTTCACTGTTAACACGTATAAAGCCTGATTCATGTAAAAACAATCAGTATTCTTACCGACAGTTTAGAGGAAACCTCAAAGCACAACTACCTACCATGTAAGTGCATGATTTCAGACTACCAATTCATGCACAGAGATACACTGTAAAACAAATGAAATGGTGAAGCAAAATATAGTATCATACTGAGAAAATATTTTTTCCAGTCAACTGAATACCTTTAGAACAGTTTTCCTGTTTCACCTGAAGACTCCCTCATAGGTTTTAAATCAAGATACTTCAACATTGTGTATGACCAACTACCTTATTAAAAAGAAAGAAACAGTGATTCTGTTTCAGTCTTCTCAACTGCTCCCTCACCAGACTTACAGACTTCTCTTCCACTTAATTCAACTCTAGCACTGACTTTTTACATGTAAACTTCAAATCAGAATTTTCTGCTTTTTGAATCCCATGAACGCAGCTATTTAGTTTTCTTAGCACACTTGGTTCTTTCCACTCTGGTCAGAATAGATAGAGTCTAATTTTGTTTGTTTGTTTGTTTTGTTTGTTTTTGTTGGGGTTTTTTTGGTTGGTTGGTTTGTTTGCAATGCTTTGTTGAGCCTAATTTGTGGCAAGGCAGCTACAACTTTATAGTTCTTAAAATAGTGCAAAAGTCTTTTTTTTTTTTTTAATCACCTTCCTACATGTTTCTAAGATGTAAGCCTATCCTTTAGTTGCTCCTGTAATTTAAGAGGTTGAAAAGAGGCAATGTCCTGTTAGCATTTTCCTGTAAATAGGACAAGATGACAAAAGCTGACACTTGCCTAAGTATTTAGGAGATAGTCTACACAAATTTGACCTTTCATTCTTGTTGCATCTATCTTCCTCTTTATTCCACTCTGGAATAAATAATTTTTTGCTGCAATTTATCTCTCCTTAAAGTATCTGATGCCTTTCAGGGCAAAACAATAAAGGTATAACAAACACTACAGAAGAAATTAAGCTCATTTTAAAGTTCCTTCATTGTATATTGCACAACAATTTCTCAGTAGTCATATTGCTGTCTTATTAGAAGAAATACTTGATTAATTTAACAACAGCTACTAGTACTACTTAATTTTATGAAGCAAACATTGCTAGAGAAAAAAAAAAAATCTGTGAGGTTCTTAGAAACAGCCATATGTGTATCTTATACATCCATAATGAATCTACATTTCAGGAGAGCTAGCTTTTACCTCTTCAGGGATCTTTTTGGAAGAATCCCATAGAAACAAACCCTGCAAGGAAGAGGGGTCCTATAAAGTTGGTTGATGTTCAAGGGTTACATCCTCCAGACTCAAGAACAATGCATCCCAAAGAGCAAGAAATCAGACAAAGTGGGCAAGACACCTGCATGGATGAAGAAGGAAGTCCTGTCATTATTCAAACATAAGTGGAAAATACATAGGAGTTGGAAGTAAAGTCAGGCCACTTGGAATGAATAGAAGTTGTCAGAGTAAGTAGAAATAATTAGAAATAAGACAAGGAAGGCCAATGGTATGCGATGGGCACATTAGGAAGAGCATTGCCTGCAGGTCAAGGGAGGTGATGCTGCTCCTCTACTCAGCCCATGTGAGGTCACATCTGGAGTGCTGTGTCCAGTTATGGGTTCCTCAGTGCAAGAGCTCCTGTAATGGGTCCAACAGAGGACTATGAAGGTGATTAAGGGGATGGAGCACCTCTCTTATGAGGAGAGGCTGAGGGAGCTGGCCCAGTTCAGCCTCAAGAAGAGACAACTGAGAGGGGACCACATCAATGTCTGTAAGTATCTGAAGGGTGGGTGTCAAGAAGATGGAACCAGGCTCCTCTCAGTGGTACCAAACAATAGGACAAGAGGCAATGGACAGAAACTGATGCACAGGAATTTTCACAGGAAAAAAAAGGAAGAACTTCTTTACTGTGCAGGTGACTGAGTTCTGAAACAGGTTGCCCAAAGAGGTTGTGGAGTTGCCCTCACTGGAGTTATTCAAGAACCATCTGGACACAATTTTGTGCCATGTGCTCTAGGATCGCCCTGCTTGAGCAGGGAGGTTGGACCAGATGACCCACTGTGGTTCCTTCCAACCTTACTCATTCTTATCAGCAATTTCTTCCAGAAGTAAGTTTTTGCATATACAAAGATAAGTACTTTGCCATACTTTGTGTTCCAGATCCAGCTGTACATTCTGATTTTTCATTCATAAAATAAAATAACTAAAATCAAAACTAAACTAAATCAGCCCAGAACAGACAAATTTGCTCATTTTATCCCTAAAGAAACCCACAAAATCTGAAAACATTATTACAACTTCCAGATTTTTTTTTAAATTTGGATTTTTCCCCCAGCTCAGTATTAACACTGGGTATAAAACTTGGCAAAACATTATGATATTTACTTTTGGACTTGATGGAAATGGCCACAATTTATCTTCAAAAAGAAAACAAATGTTATTTTTTTCTTAGTAAAAGGAAATCAGATAGAAAAAAAAAGCACAGGGGAGAAGAGAATTCTCCCTGCAGGCAGTTCAGGGTATAAACATCTACCAGTCCATTACTGTGACAGGAGAAATACAATTCACTTTTCAGGCTCTGCTTGTTTTATGTCAAGTGAAAAATTCACACCCGATACACACTTGAATAGAAGGTGAAAAGAATAATGTTTTGTCTTTGGTTTTAAAATTTTGTTTATTCTCCTGTCCATAAAATTAGACCAGTTAAAAATACCGTGTCATTACCTGATGCAGAATACACTAAGAAAAACTGCCAATGTGAAATCCTTATTTCTGATCAAAATCTCAAGTGTTCTTAGATTTAGGTTTAAAATGTGTTATCAGACTGAAGGTTGGATGAATGCCCATCCCTTCCATTCTTCTCCATTGCAGAGCTTGTATTTACTACTATCCACCAGTACTGGATCTTGCTTTCCATTCTCATGAAAACTTTTACAAACTTACTGTGTTCAAGCCAAACATTTCATCTAGGTTCAATACCAGGAACACTGTATATGGTTTTGTCTTGTGATACTGAATTCACCGTGGAGAGATGTGCTGCCTTTTTTTTTTTTTTTTTTTTTTGTAATTTCCACCCTTGTAACTAGTGAAATATTGATAAGACGTATTTGCTAAACTTGAATATCAATGATGCTTAAATGAGAACAGATTAAAAATGGACTACATTGTAACACTTGGCATAACATTGTAACATCCTTTCTATTGTTCCTAATACTCACATGAAAAGTCCGAACAGATCTGGAAATTTAAGCTTCATTATTTCTACCTTATATTTTGTAGATCTATTTTTTAGTTATAGTAATCAGGCTTTGTCCTAGACAGTGGTGTTACTGATTTTAATTGTTGTTTTTTTCTTTGGGGGGGAGGAAATTAAAACAAACCCCTCTATTCCAATTTTTCCCTCTTCCAACAAACTTAAAATTAAAAAGCAAGAAAAAGACAAAAAAAATCCTTCTCTTTAAAGATAACTCTTTAATTTTATGTTTGATATTTTACTTACAGTGATTGTGTCTCAGCTTGAATGTTTTTATAATGTTTTATATGCTGAGTGACCATAAAGCTTTGCATAAGTATATTCAAAAATTTGACTTTCCTCTTTCATCTAAAAAGATTTGAGAATTCCCACTAACATTGCTTTTAAGTTGGTATCACATAAGGTAGTTGGGCATTGTCAGTATAATATTAATACAATGAAAGTGTAACTTTGGAATCCTGCTGAATTCATCTCTTTATAAGAGACTTCTTGAACTGAGTCAGCAGAAGCCTGTTAATTGTAATAATTAATAAGCTGTGACCCTTCAGTTCACAGCATAGACTCTAGCTGGGTCTCCAGAGAAGGTAAGGAATGAGGGGAAAAGAAAAAAAAAAGCAGATGACTATCACTCTGACCTCACATTGCTGAGAGTTATGCTTGTTCAGAAACTATCACTTTTTGCTGAAGCACCAACTATATGGCAACAGGGACTTGTAAGAACAAATACTTTTATCTGTCAATAAGCCTAAGTATCTTTCGAAGTTTTTATATGAAATCAGCATTCATCATATCAAGTCTACTTCATTATTAATTTAGATTCCCCTCCCAACTTTTAAAAAGTACCTATAATAGCTAATTTGGCATAGCATTCAAGACACCACCATCACTTGCTCTTATAGCTAGGGTATGCTATAATAATCTGTTTTAATTATCTTCATTTAGACAAGGTGGTGGAGAAGAAATCTCTTTTTTTTTTTTTTTTTATTTATTACATTAATTGTGCCTTCATGCTTTCCCAGGACAACAACTTCTAGGGAAGTGGGAAAGCTGTTGGTCACCATGAGTGTCTTTCAGACCAGCACAGTGACCCTGGCTGGAAGACCACTGCACACCCAGAAGTTAGTGATCAACATTACATTTAAGTTGAATCTGCCCTGGCTTATGCTGTGCTACATGCAAAGCCTGGCACTGAGACTAGTGCTGCACATATTCCATGGTCACAGTATAAATTTCTCCTGTGATGATAACAGAGGAGCCTGTTGGCAACTCCATGGCAGTACCAGTAATTCCATTTCCTAATGGAAAGCCCATTCAGAGTGGCACAAGTTAGGGTTACGAGCATTTGAAGGAATGTAAGATTATTGACACTGTCCTGTCTTTATAGTTTTGTCTCCAATAAATGGTATTTTAAGCAATACTCTACAGAGTCTGAATGCCTTTTTTCACTTGGATGATACTGAAACAGCTCCTCCAGATGCAAAACAACCAGGTAACACATTTATTTACAAAGGCTGTAAAAACCGTAGTGCACAGGGAGTACCAGCAGGATACAGAGGAATATGCACAAACAGCAGTTCTGTTTAATTATCTCAGAATAGTTAGGGTTGGAAGGGACCTCTGGAGATCATCTAATCCAACCCCTCTGCCAAGGTAGGGTCACTAGGATTAGGTTATACAAAAAAGCATATAGGTGGGTTTTAGCCATGTGCTAATGCTATCAGATGGTGGTATGAAGGAGGGAAAAGAAGGGCTAATAGTCTTTTTGAATTTCTACCTTTCATTTTGTGCTAGAAAACCCTGAGTATAACAGTTTCAAATATGGACCATTTCCTTTCTATTTTTGGAGGCATTTGGGAAAAAAACTAGCACATAAAGAAAGTGGTAATATTCAAGTCTGAACCATAAAAGATGTCTTCATACTAACAATAAAATGTGGCTTTAAAAAAAGAAAAAAAGGAAGAAGTCACATGGTACCATCAAACTATTGACTGATGAGACAGTGAAGCTAAATGTGATAGCAACAGGAAAACAAACAAACAAACAAATCTCAATGACAAAAAAAATAAAAAAAAAAAGCAAAACTAAAAAAAAAAAAATCACATCCCCAAAAATACCAACAAACAAAGAAACAAAACCCACAAAAAAATACCCTGAACTTTCAATTAAAAGACTGATCTTGTCAGCAAAATTCCCATTACTGTTTCTCTCATAAAAACTCCCTTTTCCCCACTAGGAATACAATATCCGATTTCTCATTACCACTTTTCAGGCATAAAGCTTAATCTAAGCCTTTCCCAGGGGTTAGGATGAGAGCTGATCCTTTCTCTGCAATGTAGTGTGACATCAGGCTGTTGCAATCAGCCCCTGAGAGCAGACCTCATTGCCCCTGGGCTTTCACTGTGTAACCTAGATGCTCAGAATTGATTTTTAGTGACTAACACCAATGACCTCTGACACAGTGTTATTCATAAGTCTCAAATACTACAGTTCATACACTGAATGAGTAGTTTGGATTAAAATGCAAAATAAACCCTAAAGCTCAGCATGATCATCTCTTAAGCAAGTGCTATGTACTAGGCTCCTATGTGCATTTTCAACATTAGTGTTTCCAGGGATTTACTAATTATTATATTGTCATAAAATACTATAAATTATGTCTTTTTTTCTGGCAGTTGATAAAGCTGACAAAATTTTATCATCAGTTTTGGAAAACTACATATGTATTTTTCTCTTTTACAAAACTCAACAAACATTCACAGATAAGGTAATTGCAAGTACAAAACTTTCAATTAAATTATTCTTTTTATTCAACAATATAAAAACCCAAATAAAAATTAATTGTTCCAAATACGTTTAAATTTAAGATGAATGTAATGCTTGTACCAAAGCCTATTTAGCAGAATTCACCCTTTCACCTCATAAGCACACTTATATTCACAGATCTGCTGAATATTAACATGGGCTAACTTAGTCAGATATCCCTGTCTGGATCCAACACACCTTATCCAGTCACCAGTTCAGATCTTGGGTCTTTGAAGATTCCACATTGCCCTCCTCCTCTCTAGATAGCCTGGTTTGCAATTTGTTAGTGAGTCCTGTCTCTGCCATACACAGAATGAAGAACAAGGTCACATAGAAAACAGATAGGAAGAAAATAGTAAGAAGGGAGAACAGGCTACAGTAATCAGGCACAGAACTTGGCTCCACAGGTATACTGATCAATTGCCTACATGCTGCTGGCACGTTTTATCTCACCTCCTCTCTGATCCAACTCATTCTCCACCTTTCACCGCCTTTGGCCCTTGTCCTAAAAATCCAAAAATAGTTCTACATGTGCACACAATACCCTCAGAATATCCCTAGAGGCTTTATAAAATCTCACAAGTCCCCTCAAAATTCCAATAAAATTCTTTCCCAGGAAGTGAAATAATAGGTTTGTTTCCCCAGTTTCTTCTCAACTTTGAAGAAGTTCTGGTTGAACTTTTCAGAGCTCCAAGTGTTTGTTTCAGCTGTCCATTGATCAGTGACCAGAGAGATACGATCTTTGTTACTTTCTCTGTTATCTCCTCTCCCTTAGTTTGCCCATCTAGGTATCTAATTTATTACTTATCCTGTCTCTTGTCTCTGCTTCTTACACTGATGAGAGCCATCAACTATGTACTATTCAAACCCCGTATCCTTATGTAATTTTTAACAGACTGTTAGTCAGCTTCATGGAGTCAGACTTGCACTATAAATATCACCATAAGATTAAAGTGTATTACAAAGATTTTCTGACAAGAAAAAAGCAATAGTATATACATCAGTAAAATGCCAATCTGTAGGAATCAGTTAAGTTTCACTTATGTGAGTATAATATAATACTTCTGCTGCACACTGAACGTGCAAATGAAAGGTGCAGTCTACTGATTTACTAAACCTTCTTTTACTTACATGAAAAATTATTGTCAGTGCCAGGACAGGTGTAATTAAAGATGAAAAAAAATCAGACATGATTGTTAATTCTAATGTGCAACAGTGCAAAAGGCAGAGTTTTATCTTGCTCTTACTTTAGATTCTCAAGTAAATGAAATATACAGGATTGTTAAGTTACTCAATAGTTTTTGATCCTCCAGGTTATTATCAGTCAACTTTAAGTGTGGGCAGATAATTCAAATCCCACAATTTGTTTGAAAAAACACTTAGTAGTTACATATTGAAAAGAGATATAAACTACTGTCTATACTGAGGAAAGTTAGTAAAACCACACCTGTTTTACACTTTTAGTGTCTGGATAATGAGTTAGGCTCTGAATAACAGTCAGCCTGCTTAGCTCCCCAAAACTCTCAGTATTGTACCTTTTCCCCAGAGAACATCGCAAGACACCTGGGTGATTACAGAGTCGATGCAGCACAGGATTAAGGTGAAATGAAGCCAATTTGTACTGTAAGGGTAGAAGACCCTTCCAGAAGATTTATTACTAAGAGATTGGAGCTTATTTCCCTTGGAAAGACTTTCCTGCCTGGAAGAGCCATCTTTCCCAGAGACATGTTTTCTCCTCCTGCATTCCAGAGAAACTCTTCTGTGGTATAAGAAAAAGATTAGTCCTTGCAGACATGTTTGAAGGCCCCCACAGAGGCAGGAGAGGGTCAGGGGTGATAAAAGCCTGGAGAAGAGCAGGGAGGCATGTCTTTCCCTAGGCCTGGTATTTGCAATGTCATAGGTTAATGTTCTTTCAGTCCAGTGTTCTCAGCTTTGGAAGTAAACTTTCCTACAACCCTTCCACTGCCTGGCTTTTAGGGGGTACCTGTGCCTTACCTTACTACACATGTACCAAAAGAAGTTCCATAGTTTTTCAGATTGCAGAGTTACTCTTCAGTTAATAGTCACATTGAGAATTACAAAAACCCCAAAAAACCAAAAAACAAACCAAACCCACAAACAAACCTATTACTCAGAAGAAAACAACCAAGCAGCAACAAAAAACCCCAAGCAGCAACAAAAAACCCCAGCTTCCGTCTCCTACAAAAGTACTTCTTGTCCTTTCCACATTTATTGGGGGTGGGGGGGGGGGCGGTCTGTTT
>JAWWEU010000029.1:10282156-10406932 GCA_035583155.1 Acropternis orthonyx
TTGCTCTGGCAGGAATCTTCATCCGGATCCAATTCTGGCCCCCAGATGCCCCTTTGGGACCCGGGCACCACCACACCGAACAACAGCCCCTTTCCACCACTAAACGAACCCGCAGCCCTCGCACCCCACATGCCAAACATGCAGCCTCGGACACACTCCGAAACCCGCACGCTGACTCCGGGCACACCCGGCACATCGGCCCCTCTGGGCTCACAGTCAGACTGGAAAACACGTCCGAGCACACAGAGCCGACTAAGTTGAGAAAAGAGTTCAGAGACCGTCCAATCCAACCTCTGAGCAGCACCTTGTCTGCCAGAGAGCGGCATCCAGTCTCTTCATAAACACCCTCAGGAATGGTGACTCCGCCACCTCCCTGGGCAGCCCATTCCAATGCACAACCCCTCTCTCTGAAGAACTTATTCCTAATGCCCACCCTAAACCTCCCCTGGCACAGCTAAACGGTGTCCCCCTGTGCTGCTGCAGTGTCCCCGGGGGCAGAGCCGGGCCCCCCTGGCTCCCCCCTCCTGTCAGGGAGTTGTGCGGAGTGACAAGGTCTCCCCTGAGCCTCCTCCAGGACAGACACCCCACCCCGGCTCCCTCAGCTGCTCCTTTCCCTTCCCTGGACACGCTCCAGACCCTCAATGTCCTTCCTGAACTGAGGGGTCACAACTGGACAGGGCACTCGAGGTGTGGCCTCACCACAGAGGCAGGATCGCTGCCCTGGCCCTGCTGCTATTCCTGATCCAGGCCGGGATGGTCATCGAGTCCAGCCTATGGCCCAACACCCCCATGGCACTGAGCACCACGTCCACTCTTTCTGTAAACACCTCTGACCACCCTTTCTGTGAAGAAATTCCTCCTAGTGTCCAACCTGCCCCTGGCACAGGTTAAATCCCTGCCCTTTTGTCCTGGGGGACAGAGAGGGACCACAGCCAGGAGAGTCACTGTGCAGGTTTGTACCCTGCTAGCTTTGGCTGGACAGCAGGAAGAATTTCTTCGCAGAAAGTGTGATTAGACACTGGAACGGGCTGCCCAGGGAGGTGGTGGAGTCACCGTCTCCGAAGGTGTTTAAGGAAAGGCTGGAAGTGGCACTTGATGCCACAGTCTAGCTGACATGGGGATGTTTGGCCATAGGCTGGACTCAGTGGTCTAAGGCCTCTTTTCCAACCTGATTTATTCTGTGATTCTAGTTTTCCCTTTCTCACAACCGTATTCAAGTATTTCCTGTACGTTTCCTGAATTAAAGCATCGAGAGTGATCACTCCCAAACGTTCTCCGGGTGTAAGCGCGCCAGAAGTAACCAAGTGCCCTTTGACAAAGAGCTAATGCGTTTTGAAGCATAAAATTTAGCACCCTCAAAGTAAGTTAGCATAAGTTAGTGAGGAGATGCAAGTTTACACCCGAAGTGTTAAAACCCGTGCCTGGCAGTCTGTGGTTCCCACATGCCACACTGAAACTACAACAGCTTTTTCTGTCATGCAGTGCCAGCAGCCATAGGTGGTGGGTTTAATAAGGCATTTAAGGAAACTTGGATTTAGTTAGTAAAAATCCTCTCAGGAAAGGCTGGTTTTTCCCCCCCCCGTGAAAAACTGACAAAGAATATATGAAAGGGGAAAAAATCATACGAGTAGGATGGGACTAATTGAAACCTCTGTATTTTCAATAGCTGGGAGGGTTTTGTTTCAGGTTTTCCAACGTGGATTCTGAATTTTATCTAGAGATACATTTATAGGACTCATTAAGAGGTTTTACATCTAGAATCCAGAGAAGGGAGAGTCACAATCCCACAGTAAATTAGCCTGGGTTTAGTCAGATCTAAATCTCTCTTTTCCTGCTGGAAGATGTGGTGTCGTTAGGAGGTCCCAGGCAGCAGCAATGCACTGTGTCGGGTTGGGGAAGTGGCCTCTCAGGAGCCCTGTGTGCGCTCTGGCTGCTTCCACAGCAGACTTCCCCCCCTTGAACCGCTAATAAAATCTCCTCGCATCAGGATGAGGTTTTCTGACTTTGTATTTTGTATACATAGCCGTGTTCTTTCTGATTCATTTAGCCTCATCAACAACAATAAAGATACTGAATCAGAACAAGCTGGCAGTTTTGTTGATGAAACATGGGGGAGAGCGGACTCCAGCTGGCTCCTCGGCAGATACATTGGCCAGTTGACAGGAATAAAACTGCAAGGAACCTGACACAGAAAACCCACGGGGTGAGTGAGAGGGGACAGCCAGCAGAGGCAGGCAGGTAGGCAGGCGCTGCACAGCACCTGGTGGCTGGCTTTGAGTCCAAGGCAGTGTCTTCCCTCCCCTGAACTGGCTCTGAGTTTGCCATATCATGCCAGCTTATCCCCCCTCCTTTCAAAGGCTTCCAACGCTCCTCGCAGAGGGCAGACATATGCAGTCCCAGGCTGCCATTTTAGGCTTTTCTGCTCACTTTGTGTTCTCACTGTCTGTTTCTGAAAGGTTGAGGACAACCCAGGACTCACAGAGTCACAGAAGATCTCCAGCTGGAAGGGACCCACAGGCATCTTTGAGTTCAACTCCATGCTCCTCGCTGCACTACCTAAAACTAAACCGTGCGACTAAGAGCATTGTCTGGATACTCCTAGAACTCTGACTTGCTTCTGTGACCACTTCCCTGCTGAGCTTGTTCGAGTGACCAACCATCCCCTCAACGAATCACCTTTTCCTAATGTCCAGCCTGAACTTACCCTGACACAACTTCATTCCATTCCCTCGGGTTCTGTGATTGGTCACCAGAGAGGAGATCAGCACCTCCCCTTCTCTTTAAGAGAAACTGTAGGCTGCCCTTCATGAGACTTGGACCTTTTACTATCCTGGTCTGTCTCTGGAGCTTTAGCCACTTTCTCTAAGATAGTAAATACAGAGGGAAGGGAGGCAACAACTTAATGAGTGGCTGCATGGTTACACCCCCAGAATACAGCTGTTGAAGGCATCTGCCTCTCAGATCACTGCCAAACATTACAATGGAGCAGTGTCCTTTAGCTGTCCCCATCCCTTTTCCACTGTCTCAGGCACAGCTTAAATTTTGTGGCGGCATTTTGTAATTCTCCCTCGTCAGTGCTGTGCAGATGTGGAGCTCCCTCAGGCCCATTTACCCTCTCCAAACTCACGTGCAGAGCAGTCCCAGCACGAGCAGGGATTGTACAGGTGCATGGCTGCATCCCCACCATGTGGCACTGTCACCCACATGTCGGGACATATGACAGTGCACAGTGACAGTGCCCCAGTGTGAGGCTGCTCCTGAGCAGAAGGACCCGCTCCCCAGCTGCTGCACAGCTCCAGGAACTTGGCAGATAAGTCTGGTTGGCATCCGACTCCTAGGACTGAAGAGCCAGAGTGCCATGGCACCCCTGTCTCATGGGTAAATCCAGAGCCACACCGCGAAGGGTGGGCCGTTTCTGTAGCTCAGCGTGTTTCCTTACCAAGTCCAGCTACGTTGCTCAGCCTAAAAGTTTTACAGAGATTGTGCTGCCAAGTGCTCACAAAGTAACTCAGTAGATCTGAAATGATTATTAGTGTAATTCCCCTTTTTTCAGGAAAAGCCACTCATGAGCACAAATCATTATTACCAGTATATGTCACAGTAGACCTGGAGCCATATTTCCTTCCATGTATCCCCGATGTCTGTTCTGGCCTAGTATGACTTCAGAATAAAAATTCTCTGAAGACTTCAGCTTCCAATTAAGTCTAGTTCCAACAACAGTGCTGCATTACTCCTCAGGAGAAATTGAAGCAAATTAAGGAATTCCTATCCCAGCTGTGCTCACTGTTGTACCAGGCTCAGTACAAACTGAGCTAAAGTACTCCAAAACTTAAATCAGCTTTGCAATCCAAACCAGTGCTTGGAAGGTTGATAGCCTACCATGCAATTCCTTACCTTCATACTGGGTTATTATCTTACTAGGAGGAAATGGGAATCTGATGTGCAGCAAAACAAGACACTGTCTGCTGTAATCCCTGTGTATTATATGACAAACAGTTTTTACTTGGGGGAGAAATTATCTGTATGTCAGCAAAGTATTTGCTTTCGGTTTTAATTGTTCACCCATAAATGATTTGATACCCTCTCCTGAACTTGGAAGTGCTCAGTTTTTCTGTTAAATGGACCCTATTGTCTCTTGCAACAAATATTGACAAACAGGAGCCCTTTCAACACCAAAGAATTAGCTGGTTGCTTTGCAAAGTGCTTTCCTTTCCTGCATGTTTCATCCAGAAACAGAGACGTCACCAAACTGAGCTTGACTTTGTTCCTCTTTTCCAGCATTACAGAATTTTCTAACAAACATTTTGTTTCAGGATGCCCAGCACATGACACTTGGCCGTGTTGGACATCCATAACTCTCCACGGACGCTCTGGAATCTGCAAGTATACAGTTCTTCTGACTCACGGCATCCGAAAGGGCACCAAAGAATCAAAGTCCATGTTTAAAGCTATGCCCTGTAGTAACAAATGAGTCCTCACAACCATCAAGCAGACAGGTGAGAGAATCTATTTTATAGAAACAGAAACTCCAGCCCAGAGAAAACCATTCATCTTTTCAAAGACTGTCAGCCATTACTAGACACACATATGCAAGGATTTTTTAAAACTGAATTCAATATCAAAGGCACATGTTCTGTGTAAATGTCAGACATTTTTACTCATTTTGCTACTAGAGTTCTGTGATTAAAATAAGCATTTACAGCAAAGATTTTTTTCCCCTGCCTTTGAGCACTTTTTGGATCTGATTCCTGGTTTTGGAAGATCTGTCTTTAAAGTAGAAATCTAGGAATATGGGTCAAATGTGGCTTTTAAGGCTTGTTCATATTTTAATTGCATGGTTGCAGACTTAACGGGAGATAATTCTTCCCTTCTTGAAATTCAAGACATTGAAAGGTTAATTCAGTCTTCTCAGTTCCATTTCCTTCCGTCTGTTCCCCTTCCCACACTTCCCCCCCCATCTGTAGACAGCTGAGTTATTTGAATTTTATGCAAGCTTGTACTCATCCAACGGGAAAAATCAGTGTGTTCATCAGGCAAGCAAAAATTGCAATATTGCACACTTGCATTTTTTACTTCCTATTTCCTTTTCTCCGCATTCACCAGCTTGGGCTCTGGATGTACAAACTCATGCCCTAAAATAGTCCCCACTTAAAGGTTAACTTGAATCAGAACTTGAATGTCCCATCCCTTTTGAATTCCCATTATTTGCCCTCCAGCTGCTGTGGTGCTTTTACCTTGGGCTGAGCAAAGGCTGCAGTTCACGTTAGCACAATTTGTCTGCTGCCAACACAATCACTCTCTGCTGTTCCCATGTTATTTCATGGTGTGGCCACTCACACTCAAGGTACACTAATGCCAGAGGAGTCACTTTGACAGGGCTCAGGTTAACTCTGTGCTGAAGACATGGCCTTAATCCAGCAGATTTTGGCACTTTGTAGGTATTTGCTAGGAAAAAAAGCCATAAAAGTAGTCATTGAAAATGTCCTAGCTCAGTCAGGTTCTGAAGAAACAGCTTTTCACTTTAGATGCAGGGAGAGGAAAACAGTCTCATCTTTCTTTTTTTTTATGTTACTGTTTGGTTTTACATGTTAAAAAAGAAAACCAGCACTTATAACACACTTGCAGCTTTCATTTGAGCAGGCAGAAGTTAACAGATGTGGAACTTACTGATTGCCACTTTCTTACATAATTGTTGACCCTGTACACAGTATGGAATACCTGTGTATTTGGCTTACCCTGTGTAACAAGCTTATAAAACTGGAAAATGATTTTTGGAAAAGGTGATGTAGAAATACAAGTTTTATGTTCTGTGAATTGCTCATAGTAATCAGCTAGAAAAGATACTTGGCTGCCTAGCCTGTTCCTCTGCTTCAGCAACCTCATTCCCTCGAGCAGCTGGAAAACTTCAGGGTTTGTCTTCTCCCCCAAACATAAAACCACTTAATCTACCAGGAGGTCCCAGGCTATTGAAAATGGAATGACTTGGCAATGCAAAGAGAAGAGGTGGTTAGGCATCCACCAAAAGCTCCGTGTCCCAGGAGTCAATCCCACTCCTCCATAACTACCCCAACACAACACGGATTGTAACGACAGACCCACCAATTGTCCTTTTTTCCTCTGAAAAAAAGGAAAATCTGAATGTAGTTTAAATTTAGTAGATCTCTGGATTTTATTGGCCTTGGTTGTCTTCTCTTGGATTATTTTGGTTGTCTGTTTGCTGCACAATTTGAACTTCATAAGGAAAGGTGATGTTCCTCCCATTTAAAGCAAAGAGAGTGAGAATTGCAAGAGGGGATTGTTCGATACCAGAGCAGCCAGCTATGCTGAGAAGAGCCATGTTTGAGCACACTCCCTGTGCTCATCCAAGGCTTCCCTGTCTCTCTCCTTCTCTAAGAGCTGCTGCTTGCAAGAGATGCTTCTGTCCAGGGACAGGGAGGAAAAAAGGACTGTTAGTAAAGACTGGAAGTCCCGCTAAACTTGTGTTTCTAGACCAGCATTCATCACAAACTGTCATGTGCTCTGTAGCATTAACTAATGTGACTAATACATCACATGCTTCTTTCCCCACCCTGTCTTTGGGAGACATGCATGTGCATGGACATTTTGTATCTTTTTTTTTCCTTTAATAATGCACACATGGGTCACCACATTTTGCTAGAAAAGGCCAGGGCAAAGCCAAGTACTTTATGCTAGAATATACATTTTGGGTCACTTCTCAAGAAAGCTCTGTTGCAAGAATCTCCATCTGGTTAAACTTTTAAAAATTCACCCCCATACCAAGTTTCATAATACCAATAAAGAGGGAGAGAGGAAATTTCTACTCCCACTAGCTTATGTTTTCTCTTTTTGCTCTTTGCTGCAATGGGACTCCTAGTATAGATTGTCTGAACTCCTGAGCTATTTGGAAAACACAGGGTTGGAAAAAATAGCCCAAGCAGAAGGACTGTCTACAACTGCCTCTCTTCTTCCCTCTTCTTCTGTATGTCCCTACACTGAAGGTTAAATAGTCTCAATAAGGATAATGAAACACCTCAGGTGATGATAAAACATACAGCATAAGACAAGCATCAAGTATTTACTCACTAACAGTGCAGCCTTGCAGCAGAAAGTCTGCCAAAGAGGGATCAGTGCCTTCCTTACACCCCCAGGATTCATTGTCTCTTAGCCTGGGAACCTGTCTCCGTTCCCAAACATGGTTATTTTTTTTGGCAGCAAGACGGAACAAAAGGCACAAAGAGAACTAAGAAAACCCTTTCAGTGGAGCTGTAGTCTTTTTTTTTTTTTTTTCCTGTTCCCCTAAGGACGGGAAACCTTCTAAGGACCGCTTATAACACACACAATCCTGCTACCTGCAGGGAAAGGTGCTCTGTGCTCACAGGGGCCTCAAGGAATTAGGGCACGTGCAGATTCCAGCCCAGCTTTTGGCCTTGAAAAGCTAATCCCCTACCTTTAGCACCAAAAATACCACAACATTTTGAAAATGAAATCACTGTTATATTTGAGTGGGCGTGTTATTTCGAGACAGCACTAATGTGATTATAAAATCAGTTGTGTCAGCTTATTGGCTCAGCTACAGACACTGATCTGCTCGAGCGTCTGTTCCTCTAACCGGCAGCTCGTTGGGGTGCTTTGTCCCTCCTCAGCTCCCTGTAGAAATAGATATGATTTGATTCTCACTGTTCCACCACAGAGAAAGAAACCCCCCTTTTCCTGGCAGTTGCCCATCTTGTCTCCATGATACTTGGCATTTCCAGAGCACCTCTTGTGCCAAACATGAGCACATCATCCCCCAGCCCGTGAAAGGCTACAGCCCCTATATATATAAAATATATTTATTAATGTCCCTGCAGCCCCAGCCCCACACGGGCTGGGCAGGCTGCTTCCAGGTGACAGCAGCCAAGGGGAAAGGCCAAGTGGCAGCAGGCTGCAAACATCCCAGCCTCACTCTGCAGACTTTGCACTCGAGCTCCCTTTAAACGTTTCCTCTCACCTATTACCAAATCCTGGTAGCAAGTGTTTGTTTTCCCCCGTTTCTCTGTGGGTGTCTGACAGACACTCAGTGCCTTGTGCTGCCAGGCATGGTTTGCTGCTGTCAGTGGCAGGTGACTCACTGGTATCAGAGGTGTCAGTTTGACTCAGCCCTTCATCTTTTGGCAGCAGAGTGAAATAAAATGCGATTGCCATGGTATGAGGCAGCTTTTCAGGCACAGCCATACCAATATAGCTTTACATGCTTTATGTGTAGAGCACGTGTAAAGATCCCATAGTTTGCATGTTCCACTGGCTCCCTGGTTTTCCACATTTTTGTGTGCTGGATCATTCTGCTGCCTCTGTGCACCGCAAAGAAAGTTGAGATTTATGGCAACCACAGCCATCCCAAGGCCAGGAAAATGCCATTCTCCCCTCACTGAATGTGGCAACTCCAACATCTTGCCATTAAAGACCTGACAAATAACTGCTTTTGCTGCTCATATGGCAAGAATATTTCCACTCCCAGGGAAAGGAAAAGGCATCAGAGCAATATATTACCTACCCATCCTTCCCTCCTGTGCTCAGCCTCAACGCAGTATGCAGTGCCCTCAGGACAAATTCCAAACTTTCTGTAAGTAAACTGCATCCAGCTGCCTGTGCTGCACAGAGTATGTAAACATGAGGTTTGAATCCCACATGAGCTGTGTTCGACCACAGGACCAAACTTAAAAGCTACAGAAACCCGACAGGCACTTTCTGCAATGGTCAAGATTTTTATTATGGAGATGAGTATCTCCTGATTTCAACAGAGTGAGAGGTGTAATTTCTCATCATTATGTTATTTGGCTTAACACTGTTGTGCCTTCCTCACCAACCCAACCCAATATCAATTAAAAACCCGATCATCTTCAGCCTAAAACCCCAAGCAAAGTATCCCAAACTGTTTTTAATACTAGCTTTGCCAATAAATGGGGCAATTAAAATGGTGGTGGTGAAAACAAGCATGCTCACCCTGTCTTAGCATGTTTAGAAGAGCCTGAGCTCTGCCGTGGATCCTGGGGGCTGAGCCCATGACTGGACACAGAAAGCCAAACGTGAGATTCTTCTGCTTTGCTGTAACAGTTTGTTTGCTTTCTCCAACTCAGGGAACTTGTGCCAGTCTGAAAGTTGAGGAGGTTTTGCCCCTGTAGTCTCTCTTCATAATCAGAATTATATTTCTTATTTTTTTTAAATGGACAAACATTTAAAAAACTGTAAGTCATTAACTGCTGGGATTCGTGAATCACTCAGATTATGTTTTAAAGTCTTTTCTGATCTTCTAAATCTCATGTCCAGCCTAACAGGAGGTTAATGCTTTCTCTTTAAACAGACTCTAAGACTGTTCAGTGCCAAATCTCAGCTACAGCTTATACCAAATACTCACCCTGTGTCCGCCTTCCTGCTTATTCCCAAGGGCTTTCAGTCAAGAACACAGCTTTCCATTTGTGACAACTGGCTGGGTACGTGGGATGGAAGCAAAGGAACAAAGTCCTGACGGTAAATATGGTGCACACAGAGTGATCTTGTGTGGACAGTCCCTGCAGATGCAGAGGTAACCGAGCCAGCCTGCACCAAGCATTTAGGTTGGGAAAGACCTTTAAGATCATCTAGTCAAATCACAAACCTGTTCATTACTTTAATTTAAACAAACATTGGAAGAAGAGACCCTTAAGACACATTTAAACACATTAAAACCATGTTCTCCATGCACACACATCAGACTCAAACCCACTTTACCTGAGCCTGTTATGCCAACAGAAGGATCTGCACACCTTCCCGGGGCTCTCAATCAGCTGAGAGACACCTCTGTCTCCCTGAGCTCATTGCCCAGCCTGCCTTACAGTCAGTAGAGAGAACCAGGTACTCCTAGGGCACAATTAATTTGATCCCAACTTAGTTGCCTCCCTTTTCACTTATCACACAGTCTAGACAGGTAATTCAGATGGAGACATCCAAAGGTACCGGAGAGGAAACCCACACCAGGATCTAGGAGGATGTGCACAGCCCTTCCCTCCCTTTCCCTTGGAAAGTGATTCCCCAAGTAGTTTTGTGCTGTGCAGCTGGAGCCACATCACAGCCACAGGGATGTCACAGCCACACAGATGTCACAGCCCTCAAGAACAGCAGCTCTGGGATGTCACTACAGATCATGCCCAAATCTCCTACCCAAACATGACTTGCAGACACAGGCAAGGGCTAACAGCTGTTTCAGAGGGTTTTTCTGAATCACATCACCTGGCACCTACACAATTCTTCCTTTGCTGCTGCTGAAGAGGTTCCCTGCGAGTGAGTGCAGTGCAATCCATGCCACTGGCACGGGTGGAGAACAGGGAATGGCCACAGAAGCCAACACAGCCTCTTGCACAGTGAAGGCAGCTGTGGGCAGCTGTCTGGCCTGTATTGCAGAGCCACGGGCTGAAAGAGACACCAGCAGGTGGGTTGGTGGCTACCAAAACAGGAGGGAATGGAAGATCTGTCGTCCACCCTTTCAGGACACATTCCTGGACATCAGCGTGGTGCTCAGGCCGTGCTAATCTCAGATGTGGCCCTTGATCATGGCAATGGTACCGTGGCTGTGCTTAGAGCCCTGCCCAGCCCCAGACTTGTGCTTCTGTCAGCCTGGGCAGGTGGGGATGAACCCCAGGCACGGTGCTGAATACACCTAAAATCTCCCCAAAAACTAACCTGGCAGCAGCAGCCCCCCAGTCTCATCTGTACTCCAAACTTCAGCACTGGAAATGAGGGAAGGGAAATTTCAGCATGATTGTCGTGGTAAATGAGGAGAAAAGAAAGAAAAACCAAGATGTATTTTGGCAGTTTTCCATGTCAGTTTTCCCATTTCCCTCCCTCATGCACTTTCTGCAGGAGCAATCTGTCCTTTCCCTAAACGCTGAGCAATCCCAGCACTAAACTAATCAATATTAATAGCGATGGGTTTGGGAGGGGGGAGGAGGGGAGAGCAGAGCAGAGGAGAGGAGGGATTACCCTGACCTTTTTCAACTCACACTGCCTCAGACGGCCACCAAGCAGCTGAGGAGAGAGCAGCCAGACGGTAATGCCATGTGGTTTTAGTAGCTTTTCTTTTTTTTTTTTTTTAATTTTTTTTTCTTGTGAATATTTACTTCTGTTGTCTCAGTGCAGATAGCAATGAAATCTGATTTTCTGCAGGAAGGAAAAAATATAATTATATCAGCCATCTCCAGGCCAAACCTCGCCTTGATGGGAAACTCTACTGAAACAAGGGGAATGACGCCCAGGCTGGATTTTAACTGGAATTTCTGATTAAAAAGAGGAATTGGATTAGGGAAGTTTTGACAGGTGAAGGGTTGAATGCTGGTGTGCTTTGTGGATTTCTCTTTATTGTAATAGAGTATAATCAAACCCATTGAGCTGTGACTGGGATATGGAGCGAGAGCAAACAAAGGGCTGGGGGAACCAGTCCTCTATTGTTACGCTGAAGTGTCCACAGCAGCTCAGGGGATGGATGTACTCAGGACAGGGGGCTCCGAATTAAAGACAAATCCTATTAATTAAAGGAAAATCATAATTGAGGCTCTTTGTTCCTATTGGATTTGGCGTTTATTGTAGATTTTCTGGTTAGCAGCATTTCTTAAAACAGAGGTTTACGTCAGGAGGCACCGTGGATTACTGGCAATTAATGCATTGTCTCTTCAATACTGAATATTCTTGTTGCTGCATGCAAAAAATGATTTTTAGAAATTTCATCTGAGAAATATAGAGAAAATTCTATTTATGCCTTTTCCCTTTCGCTCTGAAAGAGCCAAGCCTTAGGGGAAAGGTCCCAGATTGAGCTGTTACATTTGTGGGGGTTTTTTGAATAAACATTTTCATGGTATTTTCATATTTTTTTTCGTTCGAGGAGCAAATGCTTTGCAGATGGCTGATATCACAGCACTAGCTAATGAAGCCATGGGTGTGTTTTCCCTTTCTTTGTCAGGACCCATCATGTCCGACAAACCAGATTTTGCAGAAATTGAAACATTTGACAAGACCAAGCTGAAGAAGACAGAAACCAGAGAGAAAAATCCATTGCCCACTAAAGAAAGTAAGTGCTTATGAGGCTATTTGAACTGTGAGCAGCAAGGACACAATCTGTATTGCAGTTCTTATGCAAAATGAATACTAATCATAGGATTACAGGCTCAAACTCATCCCTGACTTTAAGAGGGGATAATACTGAGACTCATAGTCTATGCTGGGCTTCCAAGGATACAAGTAATTCTAACCGACCGTGCATTTTGTCCGAAAAACCCTTTCTGATGGGATTGCTCCTGCTTCTGTTAAGAGCAAGACCAGTGTTCCCACTGGGTGCTGGTAACAGGATCGATCTGTTTGCAATTACCATGTTACCAGCCTCTCTGGAGGCTCAGGGCAACCCTCGCCCATCCCTGGCAGGCCAGGCAGCACCCCCAGAGGGTGCCAGGGCTCTGGATTTAATGTGTTATCAGGCACATGAGCTGCTGCCTCCCACTGGTACCTGCTGCCAGCTCTGGCCAGGAGACCCCCAGGCACCTTCTCTGGGAATAAGGCTGCAAACAAACCCCATCATCATCCTCATCTAACAGCAAATCACCTTTAGCAAAGCACCCCTGAGCTTTTGTTGTGCAGGGCCTTTTCCCCCACATGCACTGTGCACAGGCAGCCAGGTGAGGTTGGATTCACGTTCAGCTTCAGGTATGAAAGGGCATTTGGACCAGATTTTGTGAGCAGTGTCCTTCAGAAGAGCATTGCTAACCCCTTTGGGTGTCTGTGCTGATAGCCATGGAGATGCACTGTCCCTCGACATGCTACCTGGGGTTTTTCCCCTGTTTTATTATCCTTACCGATGCTGAAGCTTTAAATACAAAGGGAGGTTTGCACATCATGGGCTGCTCCCTTCTAGCTATGCAGACATGGGAATGAGCTGGCATTTCCAGGGTGACCAGAACAAGCAAGTGTGGATTTAAAGCCATTCCCTGGCTTTAAGAATGACCGTAGAAATCTGTATCCTGCAGAACCATGATCACAGAGTCACAGAATGATTTGGGTTAGAGGGAACTTTAAAGCTCAACCAGTACCACCCCCTGCCATGGGCAGGAACTCCTTCCACTAGCCCAGGTTGCTCCAGCCTGACTTTGGACACTTCCAGGGATGGGGCAGCCACAGCTTCTCTGAGCAACCTGTGCCAGGGCCTGCCCACCCTCACAGGGAGGAATTCCTTCCCAGTATCCCATCTAACCCTGATCTGTGGCAGTGGGAAGCCATTCCCTGTGCCCTGTTCCACTATCCCTTGTCCCCAGTCCCTCTCCAGCTCTCCTGAAGACCTTTAGGTTCTGGAAGGGGCTCTCAGGTCTCCCGGGAGCCTTCTCTTCTCCAGGCTGGACACCCCCAACCCTTTCAGCCTGGCTCCATAGGAAAGCAAAGTTCCTTGTTCATAAACAGTAATGTTTATTGACGGTGTTTTGGTTTCCCCTGTTTCTCTGCCAGCCATCGAACAGGAAAAGCAAAGTGAAAGTACAGCCTGAGTGTGCAACTGAAGATGTGACTGCTGCTTCTTCAGTGGGGTTTTGGATTCTGACTTGGGTTGTTGTTTTGTTTTGTTCCCCCCACGCCTTGTTTGTTTCCCATTTATTTTAGTAAATATTTGTTCATTTAGTGTTCCCTGGAGAAGTTTGTTTTGTGTTTGTTGAAGACAACACTATGTATTTGTATTCTTAAAACTGTAACTCCAAGTTCTGTATCAACCCCATTACTTGCCAAAAAACCCCACAATTTTGCATAGAAATTGTTTTCCTAAACCTCACAATAAACAGGTTTCCTCTGATCAGCGGTCTTTGAGCCTTGCAAAAATGGGGTTTACACTGCAACTCTTCCTAGCATCCTTCCCACTTTGTTCGCATTTCCACAGCTACTGGGGAGCATGGTGAGGTTGGGAAGGGTTACCCCAGACACCCACGGGTTCCTGGACCAACACCCCCCTCCATCAGCACATTCATCTGTATCCTGCAGAATCCCAGAGCCCCAGGAGGCACCAACCCCCAGGAACCCAAAAAACTCCCTCCACAGCTGCCTGGAGACTTCATTCCCATTCCCTGTATCACTCAAAAGAGTGTACCTGTGTAAGGCGAGGCAGAAAGCAGCTTGCAGGCATCAGAAAACAGAGGTGAGGGGTTGGGGTGGTGCTCAGAAAGCTCTCATTTGCTTAAGGGTTGTTTGACACTTGACATTGAGTGTGAATAGCCAGGACTGCAATTAAACAGCAGCAGCAGCAGAGCCACAAGACAGGTGACATTTGTTGGCAACAGAAAGTGACCAGGAGATCAAGGGAGAACACACAGCACACAGGACTGGTGATTTCAGTCATTAATGTCAGGTGTCCAAAGGACTGAGACTGCTGTTTCAATCCCAGTTCATCAGTTCGGCATGTTTTCTTTTCATAACTAAGATTTTTGCACATTCTCCTTTGAGGACCTCGTCCCCTGTCACCTGATTTGAAGGGGTGAGGTTTTTTTCAGGTCAGCTAGATTTATTAATACTAATTTTTAATTTAAAAGATGAGGAATCTGAGAGTTGAGCAACAAGGAAAACAGGGCTATTTTCTTTCTGACTCACGCCCTCCACACACACTCGGGGTCAAAGAGCCTTTGACATTATTTAAATATTTGCTTTGATGGTGGTTCCTTCATGGAGAAAGCATTCAGAGGTAGCACTTAGAGCAACACCACCTATAGAAATCTAGGTAGTTCGTACAAGATTCCACCAGCCATTGGATTCAACCGGATTCATCCGACCCATTGCTTTTCCAGGGTGATTTTTAAGCACCGTATTGCACTCAGCAGTGAGCCCACAGACCAGACTTTCTCCTTGGTTTTGCCAGGAGACAGTGCTTTGTTCCACATGACAATCTCCCTCCTTCTCTGCCAGCTCAGAGCATCTGCCAGCTCGCTCAGCACAATATGCTATAAATCACCAAAAACCTCTCTGGCATCACCGAACCAGTGGCCATGTCTGTCCCCCCAAGTTCTCCCAGGAACCGAAGGTCTGGGCTGTGTCCTCAGCCTGCACTTTTTGGCCAGAAGGGAAGGAAGATCTGGGCAAAGCAAGAAAACAACAGAGCTACTCTCCTCTTGTGTTTGCAGACACAGAGGATTAGCAGCACAGCTCTAGGGAGTGATGCAAGAGCCAGGTTTGCCCAAGCTCTCAGCTCAGGGCTGCTCCTGGTGCCTCTGCAGGGCTCAGTCTGCCCCCAATTTATCTGTTTGCATTTAAGGCCTGACACCGAAACCCAAACATCTCAGTGCTTTTTATCCACCTGTCTCACCCCACTGGAAAGGCTGAGAAGAACTTTTGTCCGCAGTTCCCCACCCCTGGATCTGACTGCAAGAGCTGCCGAGCTGCAGCACCTGCACGCCAGGAAAAATTCCTCAAGGTTAAAGGCCAGATGTTCCCACATTTCTTCTGCCTGCCTCAGGTGGAGCACAGCTTCATGGCAGGGCTTGGAGGCTGCTTCTTCCACAACCAGCAGTTAAGAGAGGCTAAAAGCTAAACCCACATAGCTGCAGTATTCTGATTTGAGAAGCATCCCTTGCTGCTGCTGTGTGAGGAACTGGATCAGGAGATTAAAGTTTGTAGGTTTGGTTCCCTGTTATCTTAATCAAAGAGCATTACAGGCCTTATCTGTGGGGCAAGCTGGGAACACAGACCAGGAAATCTCTCATCACTTCAGGCCAAGACAGTGAATTTTCATCCTTCCAGTCATTACACTGAGGAAATATTGTTCCTGCCATTGGAAAGGAGCTACAAGCCAAGCCAAACCAAAGCAAACACCTTACCCAAACTTAGGAAACACCTTCTGGGTGTTAACCTGACCTTCACCCCCTGGAAAAGCATCCTCCAGCACCAAGGTTCTCCAACAGCCATCCACTCCAGGAGCCCTTCCCCAGCCTCTGTCCTGGAGCTGGAGACAATGTCATCAGCAAACAGAACCAGCACCAGGTGGGAAATTTAAATATTTCTGCCAGTTAGCAGCAGCCCCTTGCTGTTATATAAGGGCATCTAATGAGATGTCACCTTGCGACTCCTCCAAAGGAAAAACACCTTCCATACTGATGCAGTTACAGCCAAAAAATTATTATATTCAGATAAAAATTATATGCAGATAAACACCCACTTTCTTGGCACCACCATGAAACCAGTCTTGCCCCCTGGATCCCAGGGACAGGGCCAGCCCTCTCAGGATCCTGGCCAAGTCCACCTGCCCCTGTGAGTCACCTCTAATTGTTCTGCACAGTCACAGCAAGCCCTGACTGAGCAGAGGAGATCTGCATTCCTGTCGTTGTTATACAGAAGTTGGTTGATTTAATAAATCTCATTAGGCAGGCATTTGATAGCAGTGAAAGCCAGCGAGAAGAAGCTCTAAGCCTAGCTCTCCTAGGAAAAGGGCACATGTGTGTTCCACCTCATTGAAGCCCAGCTAAAAGCCCTTGGAGGATTGTGCCCAGCTCAGATACCACGGCCAAGCCTCAAAGCACGCGTAGTGGGTTTTTTTCCTAATACATTTGGGTGTTCACTCCTATTTGGGTCATTAACCCCGTGGTTGCTGAGGAATGTCACAGCAATTCTTTGGGTCCAGCTCTCCAGCAACGAGGGCAATTGGTCGTGCCCACTGGCTTGGTCACCACAACAAAAGCTGGGATGCCCATGAGAGGCCGAGGCTGGAGAAGCCTTTCCTTTGGGAAAACACCTTTGTGTGTTTGTTCTGCCCTCAGTGCTGCTCCTGACGCAGCAGAGACCTCTCCTGCTAAGAGAGGATCAGGGAAAGATGTGGGGGAAGGAGGACTCTGGCACAAACTCTGTGGGATCAGGGGTCAGAACCACACGGTGTGGGAAGGAGGAGGTCAAGGGCTGGGAGTGCAGCCAGGGAGGTGCCCACGGCAGCAGAAACTCCAGGCAGAAGAAGCCAGGGCAGCTCTTGTGCCTCTGCCTGGCTCACCCCTTGTTTTTCCAAAAACACAGGGTGAAAACAATAGCCTTTTAAAAAGCACTACCCTCGCGGTGCCAAGCTGGGGGAGCCTCCCACACGGTGCACAGGCAAACAAAGCTGCTGTGTTCTCCCGGAGCCCTGGCACGGGCAGCCAGGCCTGGCCACTCCACCTGCTCCCACCCGGGGAGCTCTGTGTGTCCCAGCCCGATCCTGGGCACCAAGCTGTGTCCCGGGAGCCAAACCCGCTCAGCCTGGGACGTGTAAAGCACCAGGGGGACGGCTGGGGCTGAGCCAGGCTTTGCGGGAGCAGGTGTGTGAGCGTGCGGGGGTGTTTCTCCAGCTCAGACCCCACACCGCTCAAACTGACAGCAGGGAAAGCTCTCGGGTTTGGTGTCTGTGCCGGGAAAGGCGGCTCCCTGTGCTTTCTGTCTTGTCAGGAGAGCTGGCTTGGGAAGGAACAGTTGCTGGGGATGGTTCACGCACATCCTGTAAGCTGTGCTGACAACAGCTCCTGACAACTCCTACCATCAACTGCAAACCTCCCAGCGCTGCGAGTTTGCTTCAAGGCCCAGGTCCAGAATTCATTCAATCCACGGAGAACCAGGAAAAAAGGAGGTGGAGGGGAGAGCAAAAGGGAGTTTCTTGCTGCTCTAGAGACCCATGAAAACGAGGTCTTTTAGGGCTCCAGGAGTAGGCACTGATCAAAAAGAATGAGAATTTTGAAAATAAAAAAAACAATCTCAGGAATTTTAAGCTGGTCTCATGAATTCAGAGGCCAACTAAGTATCAAAATTTTTGGACTTGGCAAAGTTGCAACAAACAGGGAGGAAAAAAAATGATATGTGACTCCAAGTGGGTGTTTTCAAACAGCAACTTGTTTGGGGAAAATAATCCCTCTTGGTCTGCTTTGTTTTCTCATGATGCTGGAAATAATTCTCCTCAGAGAAAAGAATCAGGGTTTTATTTTTCTGTCTGATCATGGGAACTACCTCAGGTCACGCCTGACCACAGCTGGTCCCTCCACCCCTGCTTATCACCACCTCAAAGTGTCAAAGAAACAGGTGTGCAGGTCCAAAACCACACATTTTCTTTAGCAGTGAAGAAACCAGGCATGAAGTGCCTTGGCTGAAGGTGTGTGCTTTGGGGGCTGAGCCCAAGGGCAGGGATGGAGGCAGCAGGGCTGGAGGGAGCAGGATGGAGGCAGAAGAGAAGGAAGGAGCAGGATGGAGGCAGCAGGGATGCCCCAGGGCAGAGCATCACTCCCGGGACCCTTCTCTCGGGGGAGCAGGAGTAGCAATAGCTGAGAGTGCTGCAACAGCTCCATAATGGCTTTATAATTGCTCCAGCCTCTCCACTGCTCCTCCTGACTTGTAGCATTTTATTTCTGTCCTGTCCAGGCTCCTATTTCAGTGGGATCTGGGTAATCTGAGCCCACAGGCTTCATGCCAGCTCCTGCCATCAGCCACATGCACCAAGCCCAGCAAGGACCTCTCCTGGTACTAGCACGGGTGATAAGGAGTGAGGGCATTTGGAGGCAGAAGATGTCAAAGAGCTTGTGCCAGCTGCAGTTCCCTCACTCTGGCAGAGATGTTGTGACCACACAGTAAACGTGGTCCTGCCAGATGTCCCCGCTCCATGGGGCAGCCCCGGGGGGCACAGTGTGGCAGCATCTCTGCTTTAACACGCCCCTGGCCCCATTTTATTATCATGCTGCTTTAACATGCCAAGTGCAATGCACATGGCCAGGGCTCCATTTTAATTTTATTTCTCTTTTAATGTGTTTCATGAATACCCAGGGAATTGGAAATGTCAGGACATCAGCATGGCTGTATCAGCTGTGGGAATCTGCCTCCCTGTTCCCAATAGATAATTGAGGACCAATTCAAACGGGAGCAGCCTCAGTGTGAGCTCTGGCTCCTCACAGTGCTGAGCTTGCCTTCATTCCTTTTCTAGCTGTACAAAGGACCAATAAAGCTTTAACTTACCTGCTTTTATAAACTTCACGTCTGAAGTATTGAGTGCTGCATGGCCAAAGTGGCAATAAAAGAGATTGACCTAAAATAGCTCTCCGTATTCAGAATGGGCTAAAGAATATAAATCCCAGAGCCACGCTCCGATGGCAGGGATGTTATTCCTCTGTAACACTGAAGTAAATGCATCAGCCAGCAACAACCATCAGAGACTTTGATCTCTGCATCACTGAGCACCAAGACCCTGCAGAAGGATCTTGCTTTGGGTGATGGTGCCACACTCAGACCCCTTGGAAAGGAAATTTGTTGAGATCAACCCCCCCCAGCACTCCTGCAAGCCAGGCAGGAACAAAACCAGCGATGGGAGCAGGGCTG
Organism: Acropternis orthonyx; assembly: GCA_035583155.1. Classification (NCBI taxonomy): domain Eukaryota; kingdom Metazoa; phylum Chordata; class Aves; order Passeriformes; family Rhinocryptidae; genus Acropternis; species Acropternis orthonyx. The sequence continues at coordinate 10,301,495 of JAWWEU010000029.1, forward strand.
CTTTCCCCACTGTGTGTCTCCAGCCAGGCCTGGCAGTGCTCAGGGCCAGCAGCACCCAGCTGACCTGAGGGTCATGCATTTTAGTGATGCCAATGGCACTGTGGGAGATTTAAGTGAAGGGGGGCTGCCAGTGAGATGAACCAAAACCTGTGCTCCAGGCCCCTGTCCTTGAACAAGTCTTGTCACAGAATCATAAAGGCTGGAAAACATCTCTAAGATCAAGTCCAACCATTAGCCCTTCACTGCAGCCTTCACCACTGAGCCATGTCCCCAAGTGTCACTTCCACGTGCTTCTGAACATTTCCAGGGATGGCGATGGTCATCTCATTACGCCTCAGTTTCACCCGTGTGAATCAGAGTGGTGACACCAACCACGGCAGCGCACGAGGGGCCCCTGGGCACGGCTCCCTCCCTGCACACCGCAGCACGAGGGCAGTGCCACGCAGAGGCCCCGGGCACGGTGTGTTACATCCCAGCAGTTCTGGGAACACAGGCTCTTCTGTCCCCCAGAGAACGTTTTGCTCAACTACTGCTCCTTGTATCTCCAAGCACGGCCAGATCAACCACAGACCCACAATATAGGGGGATTTTTTTTCTCGACACAGCTTGAAAATCCCAGGGCTGGCCCAGCCAACCTGAGCACTGAGCATGGAGAATTCCCCATGTTCCGGCAGTGGGATTGCTGGACAGCTTTTGTCGCAGCTGCCACTTGAGGTGCTCAGATGGAGGGACTCTGCAAGCCTGTGCCATCCCTCCGTGTCCACCCACCCAGCCTGCCGCTGTCACCGGGAGGGTGCGGGACGGGCTGCGATGGGTGTGCGGTGCGGGGACGCCCCACAGGGGGGAGCCTTGTCACCGGCCTGCGGGGACACTGCCCGGGACACCGCCCCGGGCATCCCGCCCCGCCCCAGGCACCCTCGGGGGTCGGTCCCGGCACTCTGTGCTCGGCTCCATCCCCACCCTTTCGGAGTGTGAAACGCTCTGGTTCATCCTCGAGGGGCTGGGCAAAGCTCCCTCCTAAACCACCACAGCTCCAGTGTTCAGGGCTGGTCCGGGAATTACCCAGGGCTTGTGATCAAGGAACTCACCCCTTGAAGGATCCTGACGGGTCTGGAGGATGGTGGTGAGCCGGATCCCACCTTACACATTCCCAACTTTACACTGAACAGCAAAGGTCTAAAACCGGTTCAGTAAAGCCAGAGACCTTGCCAAGAGCTGTCACCTCGCTCTGACCTCAGATAACACTGGAGATGTCTCCTCCCACCTGAAAGATGAATAAATGCACGGCACTACCGGACTGATTGAAGTGATACACGAACATGGCAGCGCTGCCCAGCTGCATTATGAAATAGAAATATGCAGCTCAAGCCCTGTGAAAAGATAGGCAAGGCAGGAGGAGTTTCCCCGGGGGGGCAGAGCAAAGCGCTGCAGCCCCAGCGGGCACCACGGGGGCAACAAACCCCACTGCAGTGCAGGCTCCCTACTGCCACTTCCCAGGACCAAGATTTCTCCTCACTTTGTCTCTCCCAGCAAGACTCAACTTTTAAAGTCGCTCTCAGCCCAGATTCCTCCAGAGGAAGCCTCAGCTTTCTGCATTGAGAATCACCTCCATTCAAAGAAATAAAGTCGAGTTTTCAGAAAATATTCATAGCTCAAATCACCATTTTCTTCCGTGAGTCTCAAAACCCCCCACACTCAGTGTGCCAGACACAGCCAGCAACAACACATATATCATCCAGCTCAGAAATTAAGATCCTTGGGCTTCATCTGTTCCCTGTGATGTGAAATGGATGGGGCACAGGAGGGGTGACAGAGCCACAGCCGCAAAGAGATAGTGCAAGGACCCATGCTGGGAAAGGACAGGGAGCACCGCATGAGCCAGGCTGTAATCAGTTAATTTAACTTGAGTTTGGGTGGGAATAATTAAGAAGGAGGTGATAATTTTCCTCTGTATCAAGTGCCCAATCTCTTCCTGGACAGGCTTTACCTGGGAGGTGACACATTTGCCAGGGCAGAGATCTGGCCCCACATGCAGATGCCCAGGCAGTAACTTATCTGCTGCACTAACACCCTTTGCATGACACTTCCTCTAAAGGTGAGAAAAACAAAACACTTGTCCCTACTTTATAATGCTGCTGTGTAAACAGCCCTGTAGGTTTTGGGGGACACACCTAAAGGAGGCAGGTGAGGTGAGGCTGGTCAGGTCACGGAGCTGCCTCTCCAGGGCTGACTGGGCACCCAAATTCTCTCAAGAGCTTTCCCAAGAAAGCCGGGCACTGCTGCTCGTGGGGTGAACATTCCCCCTGGAGCCCCAGTCGGGCTGGAGGGGCCCTGACCCATCCCCCAGCCCATCCTCTCCACAATGGCCTGGCTGAGCTCACCTGCTTCATTCCTGACACACCACGAGCCCACAGCAAGTTAAATTTACCCCTTGGACAGCTTGTTCTGCCTCTCGTTGGCCGAATAAAAGAGTTTTTTCCTCCCTCATTTGCGCCATCTTCTTATTTCTAGCCTAAACACAGCATCCTGTGCACACAGAGAGCTCCTGAGAGCTCCACAATGCTCCAGGGCCATTTCTGCAACCCCCATCAGGACATTCCCAGATCACCTTGACAGCTCAGAAGCATCTATATTCCCAGCCAGCTCACAGCTGGAAAGATCAGAATTTGGTTCCAGACCTTGATTTTTTTCCATCCTGAAACAAAAAGATGTAAAGCCCAAACAGTGCAACTTAGAGCCTCCCGTAGTCCCGGTTTCTGGCATCCCAGTGGTCCTGTATTCTATTCCAAGATGTTTCCCACAGTAGCAGAGGCTCTTACCTTGGCCTTGCTCACTCGTGGCCTCCGTGATGAAGTTCACTGCTCACCCCGTCACACTGCACAGGAGGCTGTGCTGGGAGTCAGGATTAAAACTGAGATGGAAAACCTGGCTGCATTGGTACAGCTGAGAGGGACAAAGTGCTGTGGGGGACAGGAATTCCATGGGTGGGAAAGCACACCCCAAGCTGGCTCTGTTTCCAGTGAACATCAGGCCACTTCTAACTGTGCCAAAACAGGCATGAAGAGGACTAAGCCCCTGGGGGAGGTGTGGCACAACACCTGATTCCAGTTTCACCTCCATCCCCAATTACCATTCATTAATCAAAACATATTCGTTATACAGGCAAAACTCCCAGCAGCGTTGCCAGGCCCAGGGCTCAGGTCCTGACTCTGTTTGCTCCCACTGGGAACTGCCACAGCCCACGAGGGACAGAACAATGGGGACGCACTTTCCCCACCACGGGAAAGTTGAGCAGGCTAAACCCAACAATTCCTGGAGGAGCTGGGTGTGCAGGAGGGCTGCCCCAGGGCTGCACGATGCACAGGGACACAGCTCTCTGCTGTGTACAGACCACGGGCACGGCATCACCCACCGGGGGCTCGGGGGCTTCCCGGGGTGGGAGAGCACCATAAAACAGCCTCCACCTCGCCAGCCAGGGGGTGGCTTTCTAATTACCCGGGTGGGTTTCTATTGTAAGGAGGGCAGCAATGCAGGATTTGACGCCAGGGCTCTGAATGTGTCACCTGCAGAGGGCAATTTAGCAAGTGGCCTGTGCTTTATTTCCCTGATGTCCAGCAGGCTCGCTGCCCTGACAAGCCAGGACCCCATCCCTGTGGGAGCTGCTGCCCTGATAAACTGATTTACCTCCTGTGTGCCCTCCCGTGGAACCCACATGGTGATGTGAGGAGGGTTTTATGGGTGTGTGTGGCTGTATATACCATTGTTCCTTTACTCAGGGTAGATACCAAAATGCTCCAGGATTTTGGTCATCCCATGAAAAGCACTGGCCGTTTGGTCACATAGCAAGAAAATGAGAAACAAAGCATCAAGATTTTGTCAGCAAAGCCAGGAGGCTCCAGCTGACATTTGGGATGCTGCTTTTCCAAACAGCCTGTCCCTCAGCAGCACATGGAGCCAACACAGGCTCTGGGGGTGCATCCCTGCCGGGTGGCTGATGGCTCACTGCGAGGTCCAGGCTGCCCAGAACGGCTGGCAGTGCATTTTCTGCATAGCCAGGTAAATTCAACAGAATTTTCCTTTCACAGCCTGTTTTTCCCCCCATCCAAAACCAAACCAAAAGTGATTTTCCAGGCACCACGAAAACGCCCTTTAGCATCAACACTACCTTCAGGATCAAAACTACCTTCGGCATCATTTCTCAGACGGAACCCATGGCTCAGGAGTCCCAGGGGGCTGTTCCCATGGGTGATGGGGGAGCACCCAGCCCTGCAGCCCCCCAGAGCCTGGCTGGTGACTCGGTGACTGACAGAGCAAAGCACCAAAACCAGCTTCTGAACAGCCCTGCCACTGATTCACCCTGAGATCCAAAGACCACCCATCTCCATGCCTCAGTTTATCCGACCGTGAGAGACATGTATGTTTAATCTCTCACAGCAAGGACACCGGACGAAGCGCTCTGTAAGCGCAAAATTTACTAACACAGCAAGACCAAAGCCTGCTTTTGCCTAAGGTGGGAAAGTCCAGCAGCAACACACCTGGATCCCTGCAATCCTTGCTGGATGCCCTGCAGAAGTGCTGCCTCCCGCTTGCCCAGGGCAGAGCTGGTAACGTGGAAAAAAACCTGCTGTGGCGCGGGAAGGCTCGTCCCAGCACGCTGCTTTGTTTGCTGACAACTAGTGCAAGTGACAACGTTATGAGTGACTTTTAAGATCCCTGTGGCTTTAATTGGAAAGGACATTTTTAATAGCCCAAGAGCTGTGCGGTCCTGCCAGCGGCTGCTCACGCCCAGGGACGCTGTTATTCTTCTGGCATGTGATAGGAATGTCATGTGTGAACTGACAGAGCAGACACGCCAACTTTTTCTCAGCTGCACAAGTTCTCTCACACAAGTAAAAAAACCATCAATATGCCCTCAGGGACAGCCAGGCACAAACCCCAAAATTTCCTGTGTGCATACAGAAAATGCACAGAAGATTTCCAAGCTGTATGAATGAGCTTCCCTGATACATGGGAAACACTTCATTCCCAGTAATTGTCCTTTGACAGCTCTAACAAGTTTGGGATGGTAATGATTAAAATGCTGACTCACAGAGGGTTTTCCACGCTGGCGGGACTGCACCAGCTTTGTGCTCACTTGGAAGGTATTTTGCATCCCTGCTTTTCAACCAATCTGCAATTTTAATCTTCTGATTTCAAAGGGGTTGTTTGTGGCTTTGCCCAGCTGACTCCAGGTTTTCCTTCTGCGGGGTCTGGAGGGAGAGGGCTCTCCCCTCGCTCACGGGTGAGCAGCAGGACAGGGAGAGTGCCTGTGCTTTCTGCAGCCTGGAGCAGTGAGGAGCTGGTCTGCCTGCCCGGGACAGGAGGCAGAGGAGTGACAGGTCCCCACAGCCCCGTAGGCCTGCACTTCAGACACCAGCACTGCGAGGTGTCAAAGCCCAGGGCAGGTTGATGGCTCTGCAATGCTCTGGTGCATTTCACGGCAAGAGAGCACAGCACTTCGCAAGCATTATTTGAGGTGCAGCCTCCTGCCTGGCCACAGTGCCACTGGGTGCTGCCGCTGCTGCTCACCTGCATGCGGAGGTGGGCTGTATCCCCGTGGGGCAGCCCCACAGGTGCCATGGGCAGTGCAGTCCCATTCCCCTGAGCCTTCGCTGCTGCAGCCCCTTCACCAGTCCCCCTGCAGCGTCAGCCATCAACACGGGGGGATGGGTGTGCCCAGGGGGCTGAGGGGAGGAGGAGGAGGAAGGCAGCACCTCTGCCCTGCCCCAGCCCCATCACTGGGCAGAGGCTGTGCCCATGTGCCATGGGGCAGTGCCGGGGTGCTGTTGGCACTGCTGGCACAGCACTGCTTTGGAACCAAACACCCACACTGCCCCATATGGAGCAGCCAGGATCCCTGCCCAGGGCGAGCCAGCCCCCAGCGGGACCATCCACCCACAGGAAAACAGACCCAGAAGTTTCCATGGACACCATCTCCCCATTCCTCCATCTGCAGCATCACAGCACCTCACAGCCCTTAATGACACTGGCCATAGCTATTAGAAGGCTTTTTGGGGTTTCCTCTGTTAGGGATTTTCCTTTCCCAAGCACAGCTGATGGCTCAGCAGTGGCAGAGGCCCCTCGCTCTGCTCTGCCTGTGGAGCAGCAGCAGCGGCCGTGCCTTTGCTGCCGCAGCTTTTACCGTAAGGAAATTGCCAACCCCAGAAAACTGTTCCCCTAATTACAGCGTTGGAGCATGGAGAAAACCACAAAAATGATTCACACACGGTTCCCAAGCTGCAGCCGCGTAAATTAGAGAGATTTCCAAACGCTCCCGAGCCGCGCTCGCTGTTATCAGGATGGAAATGCAGGATCTTTCATCATAAAGAGGCAAGAAGGGAGAAAAACCTGCCGTTAAACACACCTCTGCAAGCCAAGGAGAGCTGGGAGGTCTATCCCCTACAGATCTTTACAGGAGGGTTGTTGAAACTCCTCAGGGAGTTCTCATAGGAGGGAGCAGGCAGATAGCAGGGAAACCATAGAAATGCATCAGCTTGTTATTTCCGAGGGACAGGGGGATGGAGCCTCTGCTGGCAAGGAGAGGATGAAAAGGGGATGGCAAGAGGACTTGGGGCAAGCAGAAGGGGATGGCTGGTGGCAGGGAAGAGAGTTAAAAGTGTCCCATTGTTAGGGAAGTTTGCTCTCCTTCAGACCATCCCGCTCCCAGGGACACCACGCTGCCTTTTGAAGTGCAACCTTAGGCGGTTCCTTGTCACCCATTGGAGAAGGAGCTTTTTTACCACATTAAGTCATTGGGTAGCAAATGAATGGGGGTTTTTGACTATTCACAACTTCACCTTATAAATATCAGGGTTGGAGGTTCCTGCAGCTTTCCTCCATCCCCATAGCTCACCTTGGGAAGGAGCAGAAGGAGCCGGCCCTGCTTGCTCGGAGACCTGCGGTGCGGAGAGCTACGGACCAGCCAAAGGGATCCAACCCTGCTCCCTGTGACAGCCATGAAGAGAAGCACCTTCCTCATCCTCTCCATCACGGGGGTCTACAATGCCATCCTCCACACAGCAGCATGGTAGGGTCCAGCCCAGTGGAAAGGGCATTTTTCAGGGATGCACTCCAGCCTGTGGTAAGCTGTGTGATTTCTTTTCTTTGTTTCAGGTCTGTGAATAACTTCCTGATGACAGGACCCAAGGTAATTAACATGTGGACCGTCAGAAATTTAAGTGGAGTGATTTTATTTAATTTTCTTTTTTTTTTTTTTTCAAATGGGAAGAAGGAACCAGGCTTCCCAGAGCATAGCAGTTTCAAGTCCTGACAAGTTTAGAGGGAAAGGACTCGCACCCCGTTGATGTCTGTTTTCAGCACTAAATGGTAAACCAGGGTGGATTTTAAGCCGGGTGTTTCCCATGCCAGGCTTACCTGACGTTCTCCAGCAGCGTGGCAGCCGGGGCGCACAGCGGGATGGAGGAGTGCAAGTTCCAGTTCGGGTGGGAGCGCTGGAACTGCCCCGAGAGCGCCCTGCAGCTCTCCACACACAACCGGCTGCGCAGCGGTGAGTGCCCTCCGCCTGCCCCGGGACGGGCTCTGCAGGGACTGCTGCTGCTAATTACACTGACAAAGGGCTTTGGTGTCCCAAAAATAACAGCTGTGTTCCCTCTGTCTGCATTAATCGGTGTCATAATTAGCACTAACCTTGTCCCCTGCTCGGCTAGAGCTCAGTCCTTCCCACGGTGCTGCTCCATGGGTTTGTTGCTGCCACTTTGTGTGCAGCATCCCGGGCAGTGCAGTGTTAAGAGACACCTGAGCTTCCTATGGGGAGAAGCACAGAAGAGACGAAGGGAGAAACCAGAGATGTGCACTAAGAGACTTCCCTCGTAAGCAAGTTGGGGATATATTTCAATATTGCCTATTTCAACAGGTAGAAATCTCCTCTTCCCCAGAGCAGCATCTGTATTTGGGTGGGTTCAGAAGACCAAAAAGAACTAAATTAGGAGTGTGGTGCAGACAGCTGTTAGCACAAGTTTGAGGATCAATGGTGATTTTCCCCAGCAGGCAAGATGAAAGCACAACATTCCCCCGGGCAGGGAAGGACAGAGATAAACCGAGCGCCAGCTGAAGGGAGCAGTAACTCACCTTGGCCAGAGCAGGACAGGGGCATTGCCTTAGGATCCTACCCTTGCTAAGAAGTTCCATTCCCTGCATGGACACCTGCATAATACTCTACCAAACTGCTGTAACCCGGGATGCTGAAGCCTGAAAAGATCCAGTCAATGAGCATTTAATTTCTGTAGCACTTCTACCTTTTGCACAAATTTGGGAGGGAGGGTATTCTTTTCTTGCACCTTTGCAGCACAGATCTTCATTCCTGATAATCTGGGGCTGATGTCTACGTTTGCACGTGACAGCTTTTCCCTCCTCTCCCCCAGCTACCCGGGAAACATCCTTTGTACACGCCATCAGCTCGGCTGGTGTCATGTACACCCTCACCAGGAACTGCAGCCTGGGCGACTTCGAGAGCTGTGGCTGTGACGACTCCAGGAACGGCCGTGTGGGTGAGCGGCCACCCCCGGGGGGGGACCGACATCCCCTCCCCAGCCCCCCGCAGCTCAGGGCAGAATCTGCCCCCACGGGGCAGCCCCGTGCTCAGCCTGTGTCTGTGTTGCAGGTGGCCGAGGCTGGGTCTGGGGGGGATGCAGCGACAACGTGGAGTTTGGAGAGAAGGTTTCCAAGCTCTTTGTGGACGCCTTGGAAACAGGACACGATACCCGTGCGCTGATTAACCTGCACAACAACGAAGTCGGGAGACTTGTAAGTCAAACTCATAATAATGCTACTAAATAATAGTAATATCTATATTGAAAACAAGATCTGAGCGACTGCTAGGCTGCTCAGGTTCCTGTTTCCACTCCCTTGTGACAATTTAGGCCCTGTAGTGTTTGCATGGGGGGAAAAAACACAGCCAGAATCTGGCCTTAAACCTGAAAGCAGACAACCCCAGCAAGAGCTGTTCCACTTCCAGCTCCTGCAGCCGTGCCCCGCACTGAACTGCTGGCACACACCACTTAGTCAGAAATGCATGGGGTTTGTACTCACCTGGGCTTGTCTGCTCTGTCAAACAAAGCCAGAAACACCTTCCTTCCTTTCCTGCAATATGCATTTCCAAGGTCCTTGGCTGGGAAGCCAGGTGTGAGCTGGCCCTGCTCACCAGCGGACCATCAGCCTGCCCTGCTCCCACCTGGGCTGGTGGGATCCCAGCATCTTACCAAACCTTCTTGTCTGTAAAAACAAGGACTGCAACACTTAACATACCTATCTCATAGGGTGTGTCCAGGCTTAATCCCACATAGATACCAGAGACTGGGACCTTACACATACCAGAGGGAGATAGGCAGATAATATCTGTGAAGTGCTTGGCCCGGAGGAGATGCAGAGAGGTCGGGTATGATTATTCCAAAGCAGTTTCACACGTTTTGAATGAAACCTCTGAGAGGGTTGATGGGTTGTTGCTGTGATGAGCCAGGTGAGTGACGTGAGAAGGGCATGACCCCACAAAGGTACTTTTTCCTCACCACAAGGACTGGGACCACTAGTTTGTGCCCACTTGTTACCTTTGCCAAATATTTTCCAGGAACTAAGAGCCTCAGCTCATGTCTTGGAAGGACGTGAGGTCATGCCAAGCACGGGCCACTTGTGGCCCGCTCTCCCCAGATTACAAGAGCCTGATTTTGAGGTTTAAATGATGATGCTCTGCTGCTTCTAATTTCTCCACCTCTCCAACCAAGGCCGTGAAAGACACGATGAAACGAGCCTGCAAGTGCCACGGGGTGTCGGGCAGCTGCAGCATCCAGACCTGCTGGCTCCAGCTCGCCGAGTTCCGCGAGGTCGGCAACTACCTGAAGATAAAATACGACCAAGCCCACAAGCTGGAGATGGACAAGAGGCGGGCGAGAGCCGGCAACAGCGCCGACAGCCGCGGCGCCACGGCCGAGACCTTCCACCACGTCCACGCCACGGAGCTCGTCTTCCTGGAGGACTCCCCCGACTACTGCACGAGGAACGCCAGCCTGGGCCACCACGGCACCGAGGGCCGCGAGTGCCTGCAGACCGGCAGGAACCTCTCCCAGTGGGAGAAGAGGAGCTGCCGGCGGCTCTGCACCGAGTGCGGGCTCCGCGTGGAGGAGCGCAGGGCCGAGGTGGTGTCCAGCTGCAACTGCAAGTTCCACTGGTGCTGCACGGTGCGGTGCGAGCAGTGCCGGACGCTGGTGGCCAAGCACTTCTGCACCCGCCGCGACGGCGCCGCCGCCCCCAACCACACCAGGCAGAGGAACAGGGGCCACAAGAGATAGGGGGCAGCCACGGCGCCCCAGGGGGATGCTCTGGGGTCGGTACGCCGGGGGAGGAGCGTCCTGGGGCCCGCAGGGCTGAGCGGGCACCGCGTGGGGTGACAGGGGCTCCTGGGGATGGATGTGGGGAGATCAGGGAGCGCAAGGCGCGGGCGCTGAGGGACCACGGTCTCTCTTGCTTCCATGTTTTATCCTCAGTATTTACCAGTAGCTTCTTCCTTCCTGGGAGCCGCTTCATCTGTGTTTGAGACAGAGGGAAGAATTTCACGTTTGAGGCGGGCTCAACCCCCTTGTGCCCCTGCCAGAGGATCTGCCAACGCCAGTGCTGGGGCTCCAGCCCCACAGCCAGAGCGCTGGGAATGGGTGCTGTGGCCAAAGGTGTGGCCAGCGGGGTGATCTCATCCCAGCAGCCCCAGTCCCACAGCTGGGACAGCCCCAGGTCCTGGCCATTCACGCACAGAGGCTGCTCGGCAGCATTTCTAGAGGAAACTTAAGCACTTTCGGATGTGAGAGAAGGTCTGGCAGTGTCATGGTGTGTATTACCACAACTGCAGCCTTCTGAGGGCTTTGATAAGTTTACAGCCAGTGTTTACAGATTTCCCTCCCCGCTCTTCTTTTTTTCCCCTCTCTTCCTTTTTGAATTTTGTACTTTGGCACAAAAAGCCCTACCCCCAATAGACAGTAGCTTCATGTATTTCTGCTGGAAGAAATTAAGCAGTTTACAGTTCCTATACTTTTCTTTTTTTTAAATTAGCAGTTAAGAATTCAGAATTCTTTATGCCTAATGTTGTTTATTAATAAGTTGTATTATTGCTTAGCACAATCTGTTTTCACTATATATTTTGAAGTTATCCCTTAAAAGTTAGATTTTGGACTGTATTTTGCAATAAACACCACGATGAAAAGAATTGCCTTTTTGCTTTCTGGCTTCCTCGCAGTGTGACTTTAGGTGCAAAATTGTCTCTTTCTGTGTAAAACCCAGCACTTTCATGAATTCCTCATCATTAATCCAAAAGCCACCAAAGCCAGGGAGAAGGTTGCTCTCCTAGACCTCCGTAAATTGGCTCCAGCCTCTGGTCCCTGGAGGCTTGGCTTTAGTACCTATCACCACAATCTCAGCCTTCCCAAGTGCTGAGTATGCAGGCACAGCCTGGCTAAAGCTGATTTTGAAGCTCCCAAAGCCTCTTTAATTTGCCTCAACCCGACATCCCCCAGACAATGCGAGGCTGCCCCGCTTTGATGTGGAAAGCATCAACATCGGCACTCACTGCAAATTTCTTGGAGGCACGAGAGGAACCCTTTGAACTGGGGCGGGAGAGAAAACTTGGGGACAGTTGTGAATGTGTCTGCTGGTTCCCTGCTGGTTCCCTGCCCCTCCGGGTGCCAACAGGCAGGGAGGGCAGGACGGGACACACACTCGCTGCTGCTGCTGCTGTCCCTTCTCCTGGAGTCCCCGAACTGTGCCGGCGGGAGCCCGAGCTGTGCCATCACCCGCACCCAGGACGCAGGGCTGAGGATGCTCCACCAGGTTTGCTCTCCAGACAGGGGGAGGAGGAGGAGAGACAAGTGAAAAAGCCACCCTGCAGCTCTGCCAGCACACTGCGCCCACAGTGCACATGCTTCGATGCTATTTTATCCAGGTCCCCCCGTGGCTCCTCGTGCAAACACAGCCTGGGCACACAGGAGAGCCAGATCACTGAGCTCAAGGTGCAAAACACACGTTTGGGAAGCACAGCTGACTCCCACGCATTTATTTTATGCAAAGAAGGTCTTATTAAAGCTGGAAGGGTGATGTCATCAGTTAGGGGGGCTTTTTTTGCTGCCTTCAGAGTAGCTGTTTCTAAAATTTCCATAACTAATAGGCCACCCCACCTAAGGAAAGAAAAAACCCAAGATTTTTGCACAATGTTGTCACAACAGCAGTTGCAACCCAACCAAAAGTAGACTGAATTGGAAATTATAGAGACAGACAAACAAAACCCCTTTCCTGCATCTTGAGCATTGGCTGACTTTACACAAAAAACCCCCCAGAATCTCCTTTTGTAACACCTGTTGCATTTGCTCGGACTGTGCTTCACAGCCCCGGGAGCTGTGGCACAGGATACCCCCAAAACCCCACAAAACGGGGTTACACAGAGCACAGGACAGTCGCTGTTGATGTGCTCTCAGATGAGGGGAACTATTTCACCAGGATAACTCCCAAGCACACACAGAAACCTTCTTGCTGTATACCAACAGCTGGGTTACCAAACCACACAGGTAAATCCCGGGAGATGAGGGCAGGAATGGTCAGGACATGCTGTGTGTCATCTTAACAGGTTTTCAGGTGCCCATAGCACCAGAGCAAACCTGTCCCAAACAGGCTCCATCCCAGGGGAACAGGGATGTAGGCAGGAGTAGGGATACCACTGCCAAGACCAATCCCATTCCCACAGACCCACAGCCAGGGCCTTGTCAATTCAGCATTCCTATCCACCACATTGCATTTAAATTCTGCAGATGAACTGTTCTTCCTTGGATTTGTCTAATTGCTTTTTAAAATCCATTTAAATTTCTGGCACCGGGCTCTCTGAGGCAACGAGTGTATTGTACACAAAAGCCAGAGAGCAAATGCAAATCAAAGCAAACTCAAGAGAAAGCTACATACCATGGCATGACACAAATTTCCATTCTCTTTTTGTACCTTGCAGAGACAATACCGAGACTGAGCAAATACAAAAATCAACTCTATGGCTTAGAGTGGCACCTTGCCAGAGATATTACAGTCCTGGAGAAGCTGAAGCTCCCTCATCCTCCCCCTTGTTGCTTAGATACAACAGTCATCAATTCTCACTACATTCAGTACAAAACAATGGAAATTCAGGATCGTCTTAATCCATCACGGCACTGTCAGGGCGCCCCGGCACCCCTGCCCACCGCTGTGGTTCCTGCAATAAGCACACAGAACTGCCACGGGCACGGGGGCACGGGGCAGCAAACCCCAAGGGTGCCACGGGACCCCATCCATCAGGCTGAGCTCGTCACCTCAGCCGAGGTTGTACCTGGGCAGCAAACTCCTGCAGAGCACACACAGCAGAGCACAGTCCTGTCAGCAGCTGCTGTGCAAAGGCTCCTTCTCCAAATGCAGCCAAGGAGCACTCGCAGGGACTGGTGATGCCTTCAAACCTGCAGGTGTTTGCTCATGATCACCCAAACACAGCTGCAGTTTGGGATGCTGATCCCAACCACCTGTAAGTCACTGCCCACCTGGAGGAAGGGGTAGGATGGCCCTGTGAAACCTCTAGGAAGTACCTGACAGCTGTCCCATGGTAATATAATGGTAATGCAACAATCCTAATTACAATGAAAAGGTGAAAATCTCAGTCTGGGCCAGGTGCTGTATGAACTCCACCCAAAATCCTGCTGCCTGTCCCTGGGCATGCCCTGGGGCAGGGACAGCCCAAGGGGGCACTTGGGGCAGGGCTGTGGAGCTGCTTGGACAGTCCTGGAGCAGCACCCTCATGTCTGAACAGCCACTGACAACAGACAGAGCAGTCCCTGTGTGAGAAACCTGCGGCACATCAGTTGAGTCGGCCTGAAATCGCTGTTGCCCTTGTTGAGATTTAAGATCAGTGTCCCAGCAGCGTGTTTGTCCCTTTATTGTGGGAGAGGGCTGGTTTATAGTTCACTCTTAATGAGAAAGGGAAACACATTCCAAATTATGAAATAATAGTCCAGCTACTGCATTACCACAGAGCAGGGCAGGTTCATGTCAGAGGTGCCTGTTCAGCTAAAAGAGTGCCAGAAAATCAGTGTTGGGGTGTTTGTACCACGATGTTTGTACCCAGGCTAGGATCACAAGCTTTCCCAGTCCTTCCCATCTCACCCAGATGCATCACTGTCACTCTTTTACCAGCTGCCTCTTGGCCGTGCCGTGCTGCTGTCCAGGCGCCCATCCCAGCACCCTCATCAGGAACAGCAACCACCAGTTTGCTGCTTGTTTCTCCTTCCCAGCACGGCAATGCCCCCGCAGCCTAATCCCCCTTCAGGCAGGAGTATGGGCATGACTCCACACATGGCCTTGGGGGGGTCACCTGCATGGAGGAGGTGGAGTTCAGGTGTGCAGAGCCTGCTGTTGGCAGGGTTGGATGGCACGTCCTCGGGACAGCCCCAGCACACGGGGGTTTGTGTGGGCAGACCCCCCATGCCACTGCCACAGGCTGAGGAGCTCACCCAGCACAGAAAACTGCGTCTGTGCTCTTGCTTTTGCTCCTTCTCCCAGGAGAGAGTGCCGGGATGGCTCTGACAGGAATTCACACCATCATCCCCACGGGGTGCCTCCGCAGCCTCACCCCACAGGCTGGCACGGACACTTCTGCTCAGGGAATGAGGGACCTGCCCCAGTGCCCCTCCCCTCAACAGGTCACATCGCTGCACAACAATCACCAGCTAACAGAGAATCAAATTTATTTAATTCACAACGTGCAGGTTCTGCAGCTGATCTTTGCAAAGCAGTTTGGAGGTGGATGGATTTTGGCCCAGCACTGCTCCCTCCTGCCCCGCTCCCACCCCAGCTGGGGGCTGCTCCCTCCTCTGAAGGCCCACCACAGCCCGCACTGTATCCCCCCAGCATCCCTCCTCTCCCCCAGCCTGCTTCCCTTCAGCTGTTAAACTCCCTCCCTGCTGGATTACCTTTAATTTATGCCGCCAGTGCCCTTTCATGGATTATAATTCTGCATGAGATGTTTGTGCTGTATCCTCCCCCCGTATTAAAGTGTCAGGAGTATATCCCCGGGCCATCCATCTTCAGCACTTCCGCACGGGCTTGGCAATTCTCTGACATGAATATTATGGCTCTCCATGCAGAGCCTCCATCACTCAAGCTGACAAGTGTTAGAATCTCCTCTCTTGAACAGGGTAAGTGACCTTTTCATATGCAGCGCAGATTCCCGGTCACACTGCATCTGGTGCAGTGAAACCAGCGAGCGCCAGCAATTCCCTAAAGTCTTAAAAAACAAGTCACAGGTCCTTTTCGACTTGCAAAACCAACCCTTAGCATGACAAAGTTTAAGGGCCTTGAGCAGCCCCTGGTTAGCTGCTTCTAGTGCCAGTCACAGAGAGGATGAAAAAGCACCCGTGCAAATGCCTTCTGCGGGATTTATTGACAGGGATTTTCAGGGAAGATAAGGGATTTGGGTGTCTGGCTTGCTGGAATGTATAGGAAAGATTTTTGTGACCAGTGAATCACTTTAGTTACCTGGAAACCTCAACTTTAGTTTTAAACAATATATTTTTAAGTGAGGTGCTAAAAGTTAGATCCCTAAACCCTACCAGCCTGGTTCTGAAAGCTGCTAAACACCTGGGCTACCCACAGCGAGGGCAGGAGCTTCCTTCTACCTGTGCTAGAGAGAAGCAGAGGGAGAAAACAACCTGTAATGCCCTTCCAGCTCAGACTTTCACAGCTGTGCTGCCGCGGGGAGACTCCAGTCCACATTGCTCGACAGAAAGTGAATCCCTGGAAGGGAACTGTGTGGTGATTCAAGTTAAATCCCTCCTACAAAATTCACGTGTTACCTCAAGTCTTTGGCTAAAGCGGTGCCTATTTTTTTTGTTTAGAGAGCAAAGGTACTTTCATGGCAACTTTGCCACCTTCCCCCTACAGAGGGACTGGTGGTGGCTCCTCGCCAGCACAGAGCAACAGAAACTTGTTAACACCTTTTCGGCTCCCTCTTAATAAAGTCAAGCCAATTAACAGCTTCTCTATTTACAAAACAAATCCTCTTTGCAACACCTGAGAAAAAGAGTTACAAGTGTTTCCCAAACATTTCTCAGCTGGGGAGAACACCTACAGTAACTGCTGGGATGTGTTGCATCTGCTCTCCCTGGAGAGGAGGAGTCCACGCTCCCCATGGAATGCTGCACACACAGCATGAATTCATACTGAACTTCCACCCAGGAGTTCTGGTCAGCAAGCACAGGTCTGTTGGGAAAGGTGGTTCTCCAAGGAGAAAGAGGTGTACGGGGAGCCAGGGTGTGGATTTATTGCCCACTTGCTGGTTCACACCTCTGGTGTGGCCACTGGTGTACAAGAGGTTGGGATAAGGTAAGTTGGTCCTCTCCAAAAATGCCCCCAGGGATGGATTAGGAGTGGGTAATGCACAACATATTTACACAACTGCAGAGGGATTCACAAGCTCCCCCACCTCTTTTTCTGGTTCCCTGCTCTCTCCTAGGATACACTCCATACCCCCTGCTTTGCAAATCACTGTCCTGGCTTACAGTGCAGTAAATTCCCCCTTTTCAAACAAACCCCAAGGAGCTGAGCCATATAACAGAGGATTGATGGATTAGACAAAATCAAATAAATGTAACTTGCAATGTACTTTCAGAATTAATTCTTTCCTTCTCTTTTCCTCTCCCATCCTGCTCTCCCTTTTCCGAAACCACACAGTGACACATATTTTAAAAACAAGCAAGTTGAGGTGCTCCCTAATGAAACTATTATTTAGGTGTAGAGGTGACTGCTGGGACAGTTTCACACAAGAGCTCTCCCAGACAAAGTGGACTTGGTCCAAATACTTCTGGAGATTAGAAAAGACCCTGTTTAAAGTCTATACCAGATCTTGGGCCCAGACTCGTCCCTCCCAGAGGGTCCAAAATGCAGAGAGGAAAGGAGAGGGAGCTGGTGGTAACTCCAAGCACAGTAAGGAGCAGAGATGGATGGCCACAGCTAAGAAATGTTCACCAAATGTATTTATGATGCAAAGAAGGGTCACAATCACTTGGGACAGAGTGAGGCAGCACCAGAAAATGAAAGACAGTAAGTTTAAATCTGTCATAGAAGGGGAGTGTGGAGGTTTACAAGCAGAAAGACATTGACGGGAAGTAGAGAGGAGGATCTGAAGTAGTATTTTAGCTTTTTTTCTTTCTCTCTCTCTCTATTCTTTCTTCACTATCCCACACAACATTAACTGAAGCCCCTTGTGGGCACAGCCAGGGGAGAATAGCTCGTCAGGGGACATGGGAGCACAGAGCCTGGACAGTATAGGGGGCCCTTCATTTCCTCCTCTGACGCTTTCAACAGTGCATGGGATGCCATAAAAGATGATAATGCCGAGGTCAGTGGAAAGACTGTAAAACAGTGGGGAGAGGCACAAGTGTTACCCCTCTTGGGCTCAAACTCGGGCCATGCACGGGGTGGGTTTACTGGTTGTGAGCTCTTCTGGGAGAGAGGCTGCTGCTCTGCACATCCCACCACGTGTCCTGGCTGCCACCACCCAGCTCTGCTGTGACGAGGAACATGGTCTGAAACATTGGGTTGTGGTGTTGGTGGGACTCCTGTTACTTAGACCAAGCCTGACGGTTCAGCTGGACAGAGGCAAGGGTGAGAACAACTGTCCTCATGTTTCTTCTCAATCCCCCAGATTTTTCTAACTCACAGAACTACAGCCTGGCACTTGTAGAGGATCATCCATCAAGACTCGAGTTGGCAGTTTGAAATGCAGTCATTTCTATTTCTCTCCCTTTAGCCCAGTGCCTTGAAGCTACACCTACTCTGACCCAGCTCTTCATTCCCACCCCTGGCAGGCAGAGACTTCTGCTGGCCGGCTGCCATCAGCTGCGACAGGGACAAGACACCTCCCTCCCTGCCACTAAGTGGATTTTGCAGGCAATGAGCAAGAGAATAATTAAATTAACTCAGTCCTGCACACCTCCCGAGGTGCCAAGCATTCCCAGCATTACAGCCACCCCACAGGTGTCTGGAGAGCAGGTAATTCCAGTCAGGGGCAGGCTGCAAATGTGGCTCCCGGGGGCATCTCTGCTGGCACAGGAGCACGAGCAGCAGCCGGTCCTGCACAGGAGCACTGGGAAGAAATTCTCAGGATGGCTCTGCTGGAGCCAGCTCGGGCCCAGCAGTGAGGCAGGTATGTTTATGCTTTGATGTGCTTAAGTTAATAAGACTTATCCCAGGGCAAACACAGCTGTGCTTTCCCTGCTTGGACTACTTTATTCTCCTGGTTCTTCCCTGTTCCATGGGCTTTCCCCTCAGGCTGCTGGGTCTGTCATCTCAGGTAGCAGCCTCTGCTTGACCAAACAGCCTGCTATTTGAATCCCCTGTGAAACATCTGTATGATTTTGACTGCAGCACATTGATTTTTTCCAAAGGCCACGAGACTTGAATCTGGATTTGAGACAGCCCAAGTTTTGGGAGTGATCAGGTCACAGCCTGCCCCTAGCTCCAGCCCCAAGGTGTGCATGGGGAGCCAGGGCAGAGGACATGCCCACTGCAGAGCTTTATCTCACCCATCACCAGAGAGGTCACTAATCACTGTCCAGTCCCTTTTAAGCAGTTGGAAGCACTAAATCGTACCTCTTGTATCCAGACTCCATCCAATCTCCCAGGACCAGGCCAGGTATGTTGATAAGGAGATAGTGTAAATGGTCAAACAGGATGGAGCCAAAATTCACAATTTCCTGTGCTTTAACTTAGCAAGTGCCATATTGATGGGAGAGTCTTTTTTTTGGATTATCTCCCTTTCCAAAGCGGGCTGTTGTGGCCAAGGGATTTGCCACTGTACTGCTTCAGTGAAGAGGATCTCAGGTTTCCTGTGAAACCAAGTACAGGGTGCTCTGTACATTTTCAGCACAAATTCAGTTACAATTTCGATCAAATAAATATTTGGGAAGAAAAACAAACAGTACTACAATGAGAACAGATCCTGGATGGTCTTAGGGGCACTTCCACTCTCTCTGTTCTGTGCAGAAGATGTAATTAATTTCCACATCACCCTGATTTGTTCAGTATCATATTAACTACCCTGCCTCATAACCAAGCAAACCCCTTCAACTCATTCCATTGAAATGTGGCTGTGAGAAGACACTGCTCTCACCCCAGGGAAGTATTTTCCTGGAGATGACTTTGGGCACTAAAACACACTTACATCTTGGTAGGCTATTAAATCCACATGTGGAAATAAACTCATCTATCATCTTGAACATGTGGTTTAGCTTCCTTTTAAGAAGACATAGATGTATTAGAGCACCCCATTAAAGCAATTCACATGTCTTGCTTTATTTTCCCACACTGGCCATTTCTTCCTTGGAGATTACTGGCTTCTGGGAAAAGGTATCAACTAAGGAGTCATGGAGTAACCGACTTCAGGTCCATGTGGAGAGTTACACTAACCCAAGTTGTTTAAGCTCATCTTCTCCCAGAATTTTACTAACTTAGCAGAATAGGTTAATTGTGACTCATCTTATTATTTCTTCCAAAGAAAAGATCCAAAAAGTTACTGCATTGCCCTTAGATATCTGCACCTCCTGCTGTGGCCTGAACTTAGGACACCAGAGGAGCTGCAATATTAGCTGCACTGGAATGTTTTGATTTTCCCTTGTAAAACAGGCCCATCTTTCCAAGTGTGAATGTGCTTCAGTTACCTAAACATACTTGAGGGGGGGGGAGGGGAAAGAGAAATTTCCATTTTTTTGTATTTAACTGAACAATTCCCATTGTTGTTGAAAGCAGACAGAAAAGGAAGTGCCTCAACATGCTCCTTTTGCACTCTGTACCAAGTCAAGGCAAAACTTTCAGAACACAATTCTTTCCTCTAAAGACTAAGCAAACCCCCATCACTAATGTGTCATCTCTGGACCAGCGTGCAAATCCTACAGCCTCCATGAGCAAAACCCGTTTAATGTTACACATGTATGCACATAAAACACAATCTGTTTCTGGAAAACTCACACGGCACCAGATGCAGCCATTTCACATCCACAGGTGGGCTGGCACATACAAATGGTGACTTCTGAAAATTACTCTGTATTTAAACTTTCTCAACCACAAGGAAGAAAACCTGTAGCAGAACTGTAAATTAATACTAGGTGACAATGAAACTATTAATTTTCATTGGAACTGGATAGATAGATAAAGATTCAATTTCTTGTCAGTACAAGGCAGTGAAAATCAAAAGCTGCCAGTTTATTCTGTCAGGATGTCACAACCTCAGGTCATACCCAAATTGACACAGTCTGTCAGCATTCACCTCAGTAGAATTACACCAAATTACAGTACGTAAGCACATGGCCAAACATCATCTTCTGAAGTAAATCTATAAAAGCACACAAAAGATTGTTGCCTTGGGTGAAGCGAAAGAAAACTGGCCACTAATTTTTGATCACTTCTTTAGAAATCCAGAAGACATTAACAGACTTGCAACAGCATTACTACATTGACAGCAGCTTTCCTTATTAAATCATCATACCACCCAGAAATTCTCCACACGTATTCAGGCAGCAAAGCCTCCAAAGAAACAGTTCAAAACACGAGATGTCAAGTGATCCACACACCAAATGACTGACAAACCTTGAGAACAGAGGTGTTAAACTTCCCACTCCTACCTACCAGTAGGTACTTAACCAGTGCATGTGCAGGAACCATCTGCTTATGCACTTGTCCATATTTTCCAACTTAAACAATTCCATGATTCTAGATCGTGCTCCAAAGGATGACCCAAGGAGAGTATTTTCACCTTTCGGTCCCTGACCTTCACACCTGTAGCAGTTCCTTTGTACTGCATTGCCTCATCTACTGAGGAGAGACATTATAAAAAAAACTAGGCATCGTAATTAAAACCATGTTTATGGATTACTTAAAATTATTCGTTCCAGGAATCCCATGTAGTCTTAAAAAGGAACATTCTGCAGAGAGAAAGAGCAACTGGTAAAGATGCATCATGGCTGCTTTGAGCTGTGGTAACATCCTTTGCCACAGGTAATGATGAATTAATATCAATTATAACACAAAGCTTGGAGAGTGCCTCAGCACTGAGTCAGCACTCAGGTAAGGCAATGTTTTATTGCAGCTCATTAAAGGGAAAAAAAAAGCAATAAAAGGCTTAAGAACCATCACAGATCCTGACTACATGGAGCTAATAAACAGTATGATACACTACCATTTACATGAATAGGAAAAGGGATGGACAGTTCATTTCCTATGCCTTTGTTGCTCCCATTCAGTTGCGCTGAGGGGGCTGTTCGGGGGTGCCTGTTTACAAGAGAACTTTGCAAAACAAAGACAGTCACGGTCAAAACTTTGCTGGTTAATTCAGTATATTTACATGGAAGAGCTCTGAGAAAAACAAGGGTTCTGAAATAGTCTCATGGGATAGTTCAGTTAGAAGTGGTAAGTAGCAGGGAATGATGTCATGGCTATCCAGATGCGTGGTGGCCACAGAAAAAGCATCTGGTTTTCAAGCAGAGGCTGGATCAAACCCTCTTCATCCACACAAAAATACCATCCCAGCACTCCCTGAGCACAACAGAAAACACCAAAGTGTTCTGCATGCAGGAAACAGTGTTGTCCAAGCCTGGCTCCTGGGAAACTGGGCACAAGCTCTTTGTAGGAGTGGAGAATGTGCCATGCCAACACCTTACAGTACATTCCACACGTGCATCCACCACACCATCTGAGCAGCTCCCAGAAACGACCTGATTTTCCCTCTTCCTTTCAACTACCAGAATGGAATTGCTCCGGATTTACAGCAAAGCCAACCCAAGCACAGTTGGAGCCACTGTTTTTAAGAGGACCTTGCTATGCCATAACTGTTCACGGTTCAGTTGCTAAATTACACATTATAAAAATAAGTAAGTGCAATTGGGAGACTGTGTTAATCTCAGAAGTTTAAACATCGCCCTGTAATGGCTGCTTTATAGTGGCCCACAGTAAAGTGTTTTATGGGGCATCCAGGAGGTTTGTCCGCACGCGTCCATTAAACACTCCTGGGAATTTTCTCACATGGAGAGGCCTGACACAAACTAAATAGGTACAGAACATTGCCGTCATTCACACGGCAACAGGAATGCCACCCAGTAAGAAAACACTTTACAAGACCTGAAAGAGACAAGAGCCACTGGCCAGAAGAGCAGCAAGATGCTGCTTTTGGAAGTGCAGAATTCCCAGTGCAGATTCTGGAAACATGACAAAAACACAACTGTCCCCCTGCAAGGAAATGAGAGCTTAAGCATTCGTTATAAATAGATGATAATGAAGCACGGGTGGTTTGCAGATTAGTTTACTAAAGCCGAGAGTATTTAGAGCCAAATTAGGTTCTTGCACAAAAAAGTTCCCTGGAATTTAGAGTGAGTTCATTTGTGATTCCTTGCTGAGGCAGTTTGGGGCTCACACACTGCACCCAACTGCCTTTCCTCTGCAGCCAAACAGACAATCCATCCAGGCTGACTTGGAGACCCCAGGTGAAAAGACTTTTCAATAAATTAAGTATGATGGTAATGAAATTGCAGACATCATACCGGTGTTGTGTTTGAGGGTTTTTTAAATTAATAATCATGCTCACAACAGCACCACAGCCAAGCAAGGATGAGTCAGTCTGGGGCTCTTGGGGTACAAAAATCGATGCTACACAGGACAAATGTAACAACACCAAGCAAGGCACTACATGAGAATCTTTGTGCGAAAGTATCACTTCCCTCAGCCCTAAAACACTCACAAGTAAGTGAACTGAAGAGAATTCTTAATCCTTCAGTGTTGCCATTATTAGAGTATCATTCACCCACTTGTATGCAAGCTGCCTTCTTCTCCCACCAACTGCTCCATCTCACAACAATGCCTCACTTCTGGCTCAGAAGAGCAACAAAAAGCTCTCCCCTGAGCTTATGGCAGTGTCCCCGTGATCGCTTGGCAGGAGGCAGCATGACAATGATTTGACAGGCATCCTCCCAAGGAGACTCCACACATCAGTCACGCTGCTGACACGCTCCACACCCAGAGGAGCTCATCCAGAGGAGACATTTCTAGGTACAGGCAGCTGCTCCTGACTGACCATCCAAAAGGAGCCGGTTTTTCCATTTCACTAAAGGCAGAACCAGAAAGTTCCTCTTTCCTGTGATGGTCCTGGTGACACTGCCACATTGGTTTGAGCCAGAGCAAAGCAAAGCAGAAGGTAATCACTAGGGAGAACTGAAGTCCTATTTCTAGTCCAGGAACAAACCTACTGACTGGCATCTAAATACTGCAAAAACAACTGCAAGTTATCTTTATATGATGATCTTTTCATGATGTTCAACGAGCCTTTCCAACAAAATAATTGCTCTTCAGATTTTTTTAAAAATAAACTGAATAACCACAGTATTTTCAGAGGATGTGCTGTTGTTGGGTAGCACTGAAAATGACCAACATTTACTGTGCAGAACACGAATTACCTTGATCTGACTACTCCAACTTAACGAATTCAAATTAGCAATGACCCTTATATCTTAAATTTACTGAATCTAAGACCTAAGTTCTGATCAGTGACTCATTTCTGGAGCTCTGCACACTGGAATGCTCTGACACATGTAGGCAATGGGAAACTGGCTTTGATTGAGACTTCTGCCATCTTTAAAGTATGTACAAGGTTCCTGGCAGTTTAACTGTTCTTAAAGGCAATAAATCCCTTATTAGACAGGAAGGCTCAACAATCACACACCTCAAAGTAGCCCAACCTGTGTAGCTCCAAGAACAACTTCCAGTGCAGGTGATAGCAAGCATATGATACGTGAAGTTCCAAGAGAAAGTCAGTTGAAAAAACAGAATTATGGGAAACAGGCTGAACTGCTGGTTTTATGGACACAGCTCTATTCTAGCACTCAGGCAGTAAAACTAAAATGAACTCCCTCAAAGTTAAAAATGCCCAATAAAACTCAATAGGCAAGGTAATTATTTTGCCTTGACAGAGGGAGAGGACAGGCCACTTGTTCCCACAGAGAGATTCTCACCTTGCTGACATCAAACGGCAAGACATCTTTCAGTTCAGCTGGGGTTTTTCCCAGAGCTACATTTTCTGTGCTATGATTTATAGCACTGGCCAAGCCTGTACCACTCTGGGCTAAAGAAGAACCTAAAGACCAAAAGAAATGCAGCAGCACCAACAGCCTCTCCCGTGGTGTCACAGCTCCCCCACAGGACCAGGCTGGTTGTCCATTTCACATTCCCAGGACTGACCCTCTGCCCACATCCCACTTATTAATGCAGGTTCCTCACGATCTCAGCTGTGAGATTTGCTGGATCAATACTTGTCCGGTGTGCACAGAGTCAGGATGGCACCCATGGGATGAAGGTAACTTCTCTCTTTCTACTTTTCCTTGGAAAAATGGAAGTGAACACCAGGTGTTAGCTCCCGTATCAGAGAATAATTCCATGATAGATGAACACCTGAATGACTGAGAATTTATATTATATGGGTGATAAAGGTGACATTTGCAACATCAGCTGCCCTTGCCCTTTCTCCCACCCTGCCAGTGAGGACCTACCTACTCTCCCTGGAGTTACAATCCTCTGTACACAGCACAGCTCTGGCACAAAAGCAAAACTGGAAACTCCAGCCGTATTTCTTGTCAAGCAGTATAGCATCAAAATACGTGAGCAAAGGCCATAGTAACTAAAAAAATACAGGTTCAAGGAAAACAAGAGAAATCTGCATACCCTTAAGAGCAGGAGAACACAGAGAACACTCTTAAGGTGAGCTGTTCCAATTAAGCACTTTTCTTGCCAACAAATGTTGGAAGATAACCTTAGTCCTTGTCTAAGATACATTTTCCTGGGACTTTTAATGGAAATCAAAGACTGATTTATAATCACTGTGCCTTTTGCCACCAAGATGGGAAAGAAGTATTCAATGTACCTTCAAGGAAGTCCTTCAAATTACATTCTGACAAAATAAATCATCATCAAGAGTAACCTTAGCTCGGTGATGTAATCAGCAATTAAAATTCCGAAGTTGCTAATATACCCCTAGTAATTGTTTTCTATGTTACATCCAAGTACCTCCCTTCACAACTGAATTCATGTCTGCTAAAAAAAAGCTGAAACACAGCTCTTGGTTTCAGAAAGCACAGGGCAGGTGGATGTCATTTGGGAATCCACAAGGCTGTAAACAATTTTGTTCTCCCCACACCAAGAAAAAGGGGGGAAATAGCAGTAAGCCACACCTGCTGAGAATGTTGCCTTTTCTAATCGCCCATACATTACATATATATGTACACCCATACACCCATACACACACCCATACAAAAACCATACATTTACTATGTAATTCTACGTTCACTTAGTCAATAGAGAAGCTACTAGAACTACTAAATCATGGTTACGTGTAAGGTTATTTATACCAAGAAGACACAAGTAGTTATGGTAAATGCATTTACTTCAGATAATATTGGTTACATAGTCAAGGGACACATTAAAAATTATAATATAGATCTGTAACTTGGAATGCCTGAGATGGTTTCCACCAAGCTCTCACCCCTGATGCTCTTCCTCAGTGATGAAATTGTAGTTTAGGTTTATTTGGATTGTGTTGAATCAACCAGTCAGCAAGCCAAAGCTGTGAACAAAAAACCCAAATGTGGTCAGTTTTCTGTTGTTTTCTATGGAGTGCATGGGAGATTATTAAAAGCACTATTTGAAACCTCTGCTACAGATACTCTCCTACTGTGCTGCAAAATCAAGACCTTACAGAAAAAAAATGGACATACAGATAACCTGTTTTTTCAAAATGTTCTTTTAAATGTTCACAGCTTATATTACTTTAGAACAATTCACACTGACCTTTAGAAGACAACTTTTCCTGGCAATGTTTATCTTTTTGTAATTATAACAACTTTTGAGCCATACTTCAAATAATCAGGCCAGCTCTGTTTTGGAATGAGGCTACACAATACACACACAACGGCTTAATGAAATATTACTCCTGACAACGCTGACAGATACTTCATCTAGTTATCAAAATGCCAGCCTTCTGCACTCAAATCACTTTACAATACCTAAAACTTAAAAACAAAACGTGGTTACTTTTTGAAATTCATCCTGTAACTTTTCCAGCACCGTACTTGAATAAGAATGTGGGAGGCAGGAATGTCCTAACTCCATCTGCCAGTCTGGGCCTGGCCTGAGGCAAATTAACCTTTTGCCTCGATTTCTCCACTTGTAAAGCAAAGTTTTTAACACATCCTTATTTACTTCACAAGGCTGTTGACGATTAGTTTCTGGAATGCTGAATACAACAAACTTCATACCACACTGTGAAGTTAAAGAACTGGTGGAATGGCACACCAGGAAGGTCAGCAACACTCTCCCTTTATTACCACATACGAAAAGGATGGTTTGCAAAGGCAGAGCCAACAAGCAGAGCGCTAGGACAGGTTAGCCAGTAGCAGCAGAACAGTAAGAACCCAAGACAGAAATGGAAAACAAACAAACAAAATATGCCAAAATACAAAAGCCCTTAGAAAAACGACTGGGGAAAAAACAAATTTTAAAATCATTTGAACCCAATTAAATTATCCCGGTTACTTAAGGAATTGGCTGAGACAAGCCCTGTGCTACCAGCAAGTATTTCTGAATGCACAGATAGTTTCTGGAAAAAAAATCTTCAAAAAGAAAGAAGAAGAAAAAAAAAACCCGATAGTGTAAACCCCAAAACATTCCATTCCCTGTGAGTCACCTACCAGACACCAATCTGAAAAGCAATAGGCAACATATATTTCTGAAGCAGTAGCAAATCAATATTATTTTCCTTCTGTTACAAGTTCACAGACATTGTGGACAGTGAAGAAGGTGCAGATACAATGTTTTTAGCAAAGCCATTGACACTGCTTCATATAGCTTTCTTATAAGCAACAAAGGAAAGCACTGGCTTGATTAAGTTACTATTAGATACCTCATAACTGACTAGAAAACTGTGCTAAGAATGCAGATTCACTGGAAGCCAAAACAATGCGTTAGAATAATGGGACTTGTAACAAGAAAAAAATCAGTTTTTAATACAGTGAAGAGATGACTGAAGATGAAAGAAGATGGTAATACTCTTCAAATATGCAATAGGAAGCTGCAAAAAAAGGAGGTATTACATTGTCTCCAGTGTCTTCTGGGGATAGTAGAAAGGGGGGAAAAAAAGTAATGGGCTTAAAATTGGAGCCCAGGAGATTTAGGCTATCTTTTAGTGAAAGCTTTTAACTAAGTATAATTAAGCACCGAAACAGACTGCCCAGGGAGAATGTAGATTCTCCATCATTTGTAGTGCTAAAGAACAGGCCAGACACACTTTTGTTAGGAACAGATACAACTGGTCTGGCCCTTGGGCAAAGGAAGGGACTACACCTCTGTTTTCTAGATTTCTATGGTAACAGTGCCAGACATACAGATAAAGTAAACAGGTTATAAAAGCTGGAACAACTCAAAGTGCATTTAATTTGACCTCCTGTACATCACATGTTCCTAGAAACACCCCAAGTTATTTTTCAGCTTTTTTTTCCCTGAAATGTATCTTTTAGAAAAATGCAATATTGATTATAAACCTGATAATGATGTAAAATCCACAACTGCCAGCAAGTTGTCACATGGATTAATTCTCTGTATGCTTAAAGAAGTACTAGTGTGAACTAGTACTAGTGAACTTTAAAAGCACAAAAACACTTTTACCATATTTTGTCAGATGAAAGAAAGTTAATATGGTTTACGTACTGAAAACACACTCTTGTTTCATCTCTAACAAACAAATCCACTTCTTGAAAACAAAAGGTATTTGATTAGCTCATTAGCTGGTAGCTAAAACAGCACAGCTCTTCAACAACAGAGTAGTTTTCCTGTGTACAAGGACTTTACTAACAGAGAGTACCCCAAAGCTTACACCACAGTGCAGGTGCACAGTACCTACCATTGGGTCTGCTGGCTTCTCTTTGCACAGGGCAGTGAGCCCAGCCAGCAATGTTGGCTTCACATACAGGTTCAGGTAATCCCTTGCTCTTTGTCCAGTGGGAACTGGCTCCAGGATCGCTGGGAAGAGTAACCACAGGTGTTAGAAAGCAGCTTGTGGAGTGATTAAAACTGGCTTTCTTTCAAAGGTTGTTTATATGTGAGCTGCTCTTTTCCTTAACAAGTTAATAATACAGCATGGGTTTTATAGCTTCTCCAACAACACTGCAAAGAAACTCCCTAAACCTCTTTACAATGCCCCTGAGGTAATCTTACTAATTACAGTCTACTATGAAAAAGGAGGAAATCAGATCATCCAGGGAAAACCTGCATCCTTGAAGATGCACTGGGGACAGAAGAGAAACAATATATCCCATATTCAGCACTTTCTTCTTGAAGTGTGAAGTTGGTTTCTGAAGACCCTGAACATGCCACCCTAAGCCCTGCTTTGTTGTCAGGGTGAGGAGAAGAGACATAGCTTACAATGGGTAAGGTTTGTAGGGAAGTACAACATCATCTGTTAAACTCACTGATACGGTTGATAAAAGCACACACATTTTTCTAGCAGTTTCGCTTGCATCTTTCTGTCAAAGAGACACCTGTGACAAAAAGAGATCCTCTCCCAGCCTTTCCAGGTTCTAAGGCACATTTCTCTGGCACTCAACTTTGGAATTGCACTGTCATTTGAGCATCCAGCTGCTTTTGAACAGGAATTATTCAGACTGAGCCCAGGAAGAGAGTCAGTTGAGAATTCTCGAGTCAACAGGAGTCTCCAGGGCTGACAGCGCCAGAAGCACTTGCTGGAGTGTAATAGCTTCCCATTTCCTCTCATTTACCAGCTTTGTCTGCTCCAGTTCCTCAGCACAGAGTTTGAAAAGTGGAAGCAATCCCCGTAACTGTATTGGCTCTTCAGATAGATTTGCTAAGGCTTTCATAGTAGAAAATACCAGCTTATACATAAGGAGACCCACAATCTTACACAGCAAACACACACAACCCCTTCTAAATCAATTGTAGCTGGAGTCTAGGCAGATTCAAGTAACACCAGGGAAGGACATTTATCCTCTCCAAGACTGGCAATATATCAATTGTACAATTTTACCTTCCGGAAACATGAATCGAATCTCTCTCTCCGCTGAGGAAATGCTGAGGCTGCCATGAAGCCCATTCCTCAGCTCATCAGTCCCATAGCGAGCTCTTAAGCTGAAAAACAAGAGAAATAACTGCTTGGACCTTGCACATCTCTGCAGTCTGAGAGCATAGAAATGCCATATATGTGGACTAATTAACAAGACAGGCTTGATTTTGTTTTAAACATTAAGAACCAGCTAAAACTTGTATTTATGAGCTTATCATTCCCCATAAAATAGGTGAACTTGACATACTAAAAAACAAAGATGAAAAGCTGTTACACAAAACTGAAGAGATAAGGAGCCACTCCAAGTCTGTGACTGTACTGTACAAACAAACAAAAAAAAGAGAGGAATTCTGGTCTCAACTAAGAGAATGACAGAGTCCTGCTGGCTTCCCCAAAGCCAGTCAGTGAGTTACCTGTGAGGGTGAGTTAGCCTAGCTCTTAGGCTGTTGGATGGTCCAAGCAATTCCTTCCAGTATGAGACTGCACAGTGTCTGGCAAGAACCATAGCAACTAAAGGGCCAGAGCTCATATAGGCTGTTAAATTAGGAAAAAACACTTTTCCAAATTGGTCTGCATAAAAGTTGCTACATTGCTCTGGGCTTAACTGGAGCCTCCGTTTCTACAAAGTGCAAAAGACAAAAAAAATAATTAAAAAATCTTGGTACAATAAAAGGGCTTAGAGCATTAAAAGACCTCAGACAGGATACAGTCCTCTGCTGCAGTCATATCTTCAAGTACAGAACACAGAGCAACTTGCAAGCCTAATCTGATTCTCCCAGATCTGATCCTCTTTGAGATACAGACTAACAAAGAGCACGAGTTTTCCAACTTAATTAAGCAAACAGGCCATTTGAGTAAGATGTGATTTTAGCCCAGGCAAACTACAGCATTTTCTAACTGCTGGATGACAGTCAGGCCACTGCAAAGGAAAAGTGAAGAGCATTACAAGGGCAGGATTTTATTATTCAGCTGCTTGAGCATAATGTTCCACTTTTAAACAAATTTCTCTCCGGCCCACACTGTTAATTATGCAATTGTTCTATTTTTCATTCTGTACTGATGCTCTGTGATTCTCCCAATAGCTGCCTAGCCTGCAGGTGGCCAGGAGCAGGACAACCCTGGAGGTCAGCAGAAAGCACAGGGCAGTCAAGCAAACCACTCTAAAGTGCATTCTTCAAACTCAAACTTATACAACACAAGAGCACCGTAAAATGCAGAGTCCTAACAGTTTTGATGTCAAAAGTCACTGGAGACATCAGAAGTCTCTATATTAACATATCAGAATTACATAAAGAGGTCTAATTTGTCTCATCTTCTGATACAGATCATACCAATTAGAATCATGGAATGCTTTGGACTGGAAGCGGCCTTAATAATCTTCTTCCAAAGCCTCTACCACAGACAGGAACACCTTCCACTAGCCCAGGTTGCTCCAAGCCCCATCCAACCTGGTCTTCGACATTTCCAGGAATGGGGCAATCACAGATGCTCTGGGCAACCTGAGCCAGGGCCTCACCAGCCTCACATTCAAGAACTTCCTCCCAATTTCCCACCTATCCTTGCCCTCTTGCAGTGGAAGCCATTCCCCCTTGTCCTGTCACTCCAGGCCCTTGTCCAAAATGCCTCCCAAGCTCTCCTGGAGCCCCTTTAGGCACTGGAAGGGGTTCTAAGGTCCCTCCAGAGTCCTCTCTTCCCCAGGGCTGAACATCCCCAGCTCTCTCAGCCTGTCAGCAAAGCATAGCTGCTCTAGCCCGCAGAACATCTTTGTGACCTCCTCCGGAGTATCTCCAACAGGCCCATAAATAAATAAATGCAACTAATAAACACAAATAAATAAAATAACCAGAAAGGCACGAAAAAGCCCAAAACAATGAGGGGGGGGGGGGGGTGGGTGGGTGAGGAGCCCCCGCCGCCTGCACGCGCGAGGGCACAGCGCGCCCCAGCGGCCAAGCTGTCGGGTGATTTAAGTATTCATGAACCTTATGTAAATATTCATGATAATTTAAATATTCATGAAGACCGACGTACTGTAAAAACCGGCGGAAACGAAAAATAAGTCAGACCGCAACTGGCCAGCTATCGAATTCAGTTAATTCTCTGCTATCCCCTGGCACGCTGCACAAAACCTTGTGAGACCGGAATGATGTGCTCTCCAAACACTTCAGACACCCCACACATCTGCACCTGGCACTTGCTGAATCTTTTACTGACAAAGGTTGTGATTTCCCGTGGTCAGCAAAATGGTTGGTCTGCTCTGTTCCATCCCATGCACCCAAAAAAAAGCCTCCTTACAGAATCTGGCAGGTATGATTGATGACATATGAAAAATATAAATTGAGGTTTGGACACAAAAGCTTTTCATTACTGACTTGATTGCTGAAAGTTAAAGCAAATATTGTCCTGACTTATAAACACCAGTTATTTTCTCTGGAGCACAGCCTGTTACCTGAATGATCATGAATCCTGAGCGGAGAATGATATCCTCTATTTCTTCTTCTTTATCAATGACATCAGGTTTGATGAGAGCCAGAGTTTTTTCCACATAGATCTGAGGTTCGGGCATTAACACCTGCATCTCGGCTTCTAAATTAGAATTCAGGTGCCACTTTTGTACTGCAACGACACCAGTTCATGACATTTGGAGTTTGTCTACTTCACAGTCATCTGTGGTGACATTCACCAAGTACTCCAGGAAGAGACGGTCACCCCCACCTCGCAAAATCCACGTGGGATGTTCTCTGGAATGGTCAGCCCTCTGCAGTTCACATTGCCACTTTCAGTGCAGTAGCATGTTGTGGAAAATAGGGAAAAACCTGAACGTTGTTATTCACTAAGTGGGACAATGTGTGAGGAAAGAGAAGCGCTATCACACACCTCACTGTGTGCAAGGGCGAGCCAGGCACTTGGGCTCACCCTACCCACACCCTCCACCCACCAACCCTGGGCTCCTCCAGACCTCAAATCTGTAACCTCACGCATGAAGACTGTGGAGCCTGATCCGCCTGAGAGCCTCAGGGTATTTCTCAATTCTTATTTAATTGCTGTATTTATGGGCTCAAGACAAAGTGCCAGTTCTCTCACTGAGCAGATCCGTGGGCGAGCTGAGAGCACGGGCTGGGAACGGGGGACAGTTGTGGGGGTTGCCTACAGACCTGTGGCCACTTCTGACCTTCTTCTCATCACAGAATGGTTTGGGTTGGAAGGGACCTTAAAAATCAACTTTTCCCACCCCCTGCCATGGGCAGGGACACCTTCCAGTAGCCCAGGTTGCTCCAAGCCCCATCCAACCTGTCCCTGGACACTTCCAGGGATGGGGCAGCCACAGCTTCTCTGGGCAACCTGTGCCAGGGCCTGCCCACCCTCACAGGGAAGAATTTCTTCCTAATATCTGATACAACTCTGCTCTCTATCAGTGGGAAGTCATTCCCCCTTTATCCTGTCCCTCCATGCCTTATCCAAACTCCCTCTCCAGCTCTCCTGGAGCCCCTTTAGGCACTGGAAGGGGCTCTAAGTTCATCCTGACGCCTTCTCTTCTCCAGGCTGAACACTCTGAGCCTTTCAGAGCGAATGTAAAGCGCAGGACGCCGCGGGGGATCACGCCAGACCCTCACACACCGCCTGCCCCCCTTCCCTCTCCCGCTCTGCCCCGCACTCCCACCCGCCCTGCCCGGCTGCCTCCCTGCCGCAAACCCCGCACCTAAGGGCTCTGTTCCAGCTGCCTGAGGGGGCCGGGATGGGGTTTTTCCCCTCCCTGTGCCCCTCCGGGACTGAGGGTCGGTGCCGGTGCCGGGCGATGGCGGGGCCGGCCCCGCACACAAGATGGCGCCCGCGGGCCCGCCGGGGGGGGACAAGATGGCGGCGGGGGCGGCCCACGCGGCCCGGGGAGGGTAACCGGGAGGGCCTGCGGGACAGTGACAAAACCCCCGCACTCCTCCGCCACAGTAAAAGCTCTGTGCCAGTTTTACCTCACGTTCAGGACGGCTGAGGGAGGGGCGAGCTCACGGCAAACGCTGGTGAAGTAGCACGATTTACTGGGGGGGGGGGGGAACCCAAAAAGAATACGCACAGGAGGCCTTTGCGGGTTCCTTGTCAGTGCTGGGGGTGGTTTCGTGTCCGCGCCCCTGCCCGGCGGGTCCCAGAGCTGTCCTGCAGCACTCCGTGCAATTACAGTGCTCCTGAGGCAAACACAAACATGCACTGAGCAGGAAGCAGTGTTCTGGGTTAGGCCATGACGAGCTGGGCCTTAATAAGGGCTGGTGAGTGTTCCGGGGGATTTATCCCAGGTTTTCTGTCAACACTTTTGCTCCCTGCACGCTCTCTGTTTCCACAGGGAAACAGTCTGGCCATGGCCCATCCAACATGGTCCAACATGGTCCAACATGATCCTCTGTGCCATGGCCAGGGAGCCCGGGCCTTGAGTGCTCTGGTGTCCATCTGTCCTTCTGTCCCTCCATGCCTCTGTTCCTTTGTCCCTCCATTCCCTCTGTCCCTCCCTCCATCCATCCATCTGTCTATCCGTCCCTCTGGCCTTTCATCCCTCTGTCCCTCCACCCCTCCGTCCCTCTATCCCCCCGCCCCTGTGTCCTTCCATCCCTCCATCCCTCTGTCGCTCCATCCTTTTGTCCCTCCATCCCTCTGTCCCTCCGTCCCTCTCTCCCTTCATCCTTCTGTCCCTTTCTCCCTTCATCCCTCTGTCCCTCTCCCTCTTCATCCCTCTCTCCCTCCATCCCTCTCTCCCTCCATCCCTCTCTCCCTCCATCCCTCCGTCCCTCTATCCCTCCGTCCCCCTGTCCCTCCGTCCCCCTGTCCCTCCGGGATGGCACCCAGCCAGCTGGCCCGGCGCTATCGCCACAGGGCGTGGCCCGGAGAGTGGCACTGATAACTCGGGAGCCGGCTCTGCCGCCCTGCCCTCTCCCTTGGCACGCTTCCTCAAAAATTACAGGATCCAGAGCACACTGAGAAGATCTCGGGCCTGCTGAGGAGTTCGGCCAAGACTGCGCTTGAACCCCTGGGGTGATGCTGATAAAGGGATGGTGAGAAAACACAGCATTAATTTTTTAATGAAATCACACTGAAATGAGGAAAGGCCAAAAAACCCCCCCACTTTGGAGCCATGGATGCTGACACTGCGTGCCCTGGTTAGCTGAGGAAACAGCTAATTTGCTGCACAGGCTGGTTTTAGGGTAAGGAAAAGCCAATTTGCCTTAATCTTTCTCATCAGTAATGTAAATAATGTAAAAGTAGAAACAAGAAACAAAATGATGCAATTATTTCCTTTCAGCCAGTTTGAGATATGTCTAAAAAACCAAAGGCTAGAGTTGTTATTCACATACCCTAAAAAATAAAGGTTCCAAGTGCACACTGAGTAATTCAGACACAGGCTTTCCTTCACCGACACAGGCACATAGCATTAGTTTAACAGAAATACCTTATGCCACATTTCATTTGAAATGCAATTTCAAATTTATGTTCTGCGTTTATGTTTACATTACAAACACTGCAACCACACAGAGATAATGGATAAACATGTTTTATTTTTTTAAAAAATGCTGATAGAGTTCGCTCATTTTTCAGTTTGGTTCAGAGTTAATTCAGCAAGAGTCGTTCCTTTCCAGCGAGCACAAGTCTGACAGCCCCAGCTTAAATTTAGCAGTTCAAAGGCTTCCTCAGGCTGCATGCACACTTCAGAAATATTATTACATAAGACATGTTGGATTTAATATCGGTATAAAACAATTACCATTAATCTCTTGCCATTTCTTTATCATGTGCCTTTTTTTTTTTTTTTAAAGTTACCCACGTTAAAACCCCCCGAACATCTTTCTGTGCATCCCCAGAGGCTGCAGTTTGGCACAGGGCAGGGTCCTGTGCACTCCACTCCTCTCCACAGCCTGTGCCGGGGTTTCTCCTGCTCGCTGTTTCCAGAAGCATTTCTGGAGGGCGGAGAGTGTCTAATTTTAGTACTCGGAGAATCCTCCGCTCTCCAATGAGCGAGCGGCTGCATCTGGAGCCGCAGCCAATAACCCCGGGTTTCCTCCTGCTACACTTCCCACGATGGCTTAATAATGCAGACACACAGATTTAAAGTGGCCTCACACGCCAAGAGAAAATAACATTATGTTCCCCAGCAAAGATGTACCTTTTTACACCAGCAGAATCTCAAAGGTTTCTTCTAAAGGCTCAGATGCCATAAAGCTGACCTTAAAACTCTGAGTTAGTAAATTATGTTTAATATCTTTATAGTGCTTGATAAGATATTTCTCATAACTAAAAGGCTGGTCTGCAGCCTCTTCCCTAACTTCTGGAGGTCAGGGATGTGGTTTTAAGAAAAGAAAGAAACAAACAAAAAAAGTAAAATTATAATTACAATGCAACAAAGCATTGCAGTTCTGAATACTCTGGGCATAGCTTGGCTGATGTATCTTATCTGTTAAGCGGTTTAACAAGCCTTAGTTGTCTAACTTATTTTTAGCTGCCATGGAATATAACAACATGGAAAGATTGTGGCTGCAGGTGCATTTAAATCCTAGCAACAACAAATAAGTAACTTTTTAAGGAAAAATACTTTGTACTGCAAGAAGGTGCACAAACTAATGCCTTGTAGACTGCTAAAAAAGGAAAGAAAAACAGAATGATGAAAATAACAGAGTAAAGACAAGATAAAGAAATAATACCAACTAGTGGCACTGATTAAAAATGAAGCTTGCACAACTTCTAGCTTTGTTTGCGTTTTGATGTTAAGCACAGAAATGTGTTTACTTCAGTAGCAATGTCCTAACTATGCATTTACCACACACACGCACACCTTTTGTCCACCACTGACTACCTTTTTTGTTTCCTTTCAGGGTGAACTGTCACACCTACCCACAGAACGAGCTTACCTTCCCCACTTGCTTCATCCATGCCTGCTCTTGCAGTGCAAAGTGTCTCTGGCGGAAATCCTGTGATCAAGCCAACTTCCTCTCCTGCACGCCTGCTCTCCCCTCCATTTCTGGCTCCTCACAACTCAACAATTCCCCTTCTGCAGCTCATCTGCACTCCTGTAATCCTAGGGAGCTTTCCATTGCTGCTGATTAACCCTTGCCAGGCCTCCCTTCCTGTTGTCCTCTACTTGCTATCTCACCATTTTCTTCAAAAATGAAAGTAAAAAATATTCTCTCGATGCTTTCTCTGTCTACAAGTCTCTAACTGACAATAACAAAATGTTATCTACATGTCTTCTCTAACTTCATCACTTGCCCTATTAACTTCACTCTATTTCATTTCCTGATCTTCCCAGCACCCACTCCTTCATTTGCTCACAGCTTTAGTTGGTCTGACCCCCTTGGTAGGAGTGCCTCTTGTCAGCTCACTCTTACAGGTCTTCCAAGTTGTGTCTCTTGTTTGGCTCTTCCCTAAGTTCCCTTCAAACTTGGTTTTGCTTCCTCTTATCATCTGAAACTTCTCAATCCATCTTAAACCACTCTCTTGTTTGCCCTTCAGTCACGTTTAGCGTATCTAAATGAGTTCTAGCTCAGTTTTTGCAGTTATTCTCACCTATTGCTGTTTCAGCTTGGCTTGTCAGTCCCTTCCCTTTTGTTTCTTTCCCTTTTTGCAGTGCCATTCTTGCCTCTGTTCCCTTTTCTCCAAGCTCACAGCTTAACATCCCAATGGACAAGTGTAGGTGGGATTGCCTCCTACACTGCCTGCCTTCCAGCTTCAGGTGTCTCCATTGCAATTCAAGTCTGGGTAATGAGTATGTGTTAGAGAAACCATCTGCCTGAAACCCAGCCTCTTTTCCCTGAGTGATTTTACAGCAACTGAGCAAAGGAGGTGGAACCTTAGAGCCAGGAGCATGTGGTTTGGGCTGAGGTTGGTCCAAACTGCTGGGGAAAAGTGTGGTCTTTATTTACTGGTGTGGCAGGGGATCATGCTACAAATCTCCTCTCAGCTATTGGTAACAACATTTTCTCTGGCCTCAGCAAATAAAGCATTTGCTTCCATTCAGAAAGCTCTGAAAGGCTTTTTCCTTAGTTATTAAGTAACTATGTTAGTTTGCCACACCTTTCCAAAGAGAGGCATCTCTATCACACACAAACCTGTTACTCCTCAATTCCAAGCTCATGCACACACTGATCTGGTTCCATGTACCTTTTGTTTCACTCTGCAAAGATATCTCCCTTTTCCTGCCAGCCCTACAACTGAATTCCACTACTGCCCTTTCAAATAAGCACTTAATGCTTTATGTCACATTGTTGCTCAGGATGAGCTCCTGTTGAACACCTGCAGAGGTTGCCATTGACAACTTGTTTTCTGTGAAGCTCCTCCTCATCCGTATACAGACATTCTGTATAGATCCTACATATAGATATTAGGCTTTTACGTAAACTTTTGGAGCAGAAACACTTGCAGGTGTTTGCTGCATCATAGTTCTACATGTTTAACATAATACTGGCTTGGATTATCCTTGAGGCCACTAAGCTCAGGAATAAGTACTCAGTGTGATCCCATCCACAATGAAAAAATGAGTGTATGAATAAAGCAATAAAAATATTTTATCTAACAAATTACAAGAGGCAATCAGTTAAACGAGGCTTTTGAAAAAGAGATATTGTCAGTCCCTCCTCAAAGGCATCTTCTCTTCATCTTAATTCCATGTTGCATAAGGAATCCTCTTGGCCATTCTTATTTTGAGGACTTACCTTCAGCCCTACCACTTAAATCAATGGGTTTCCTTGCATAGTTATTAATAAAATTTATTTATTTATGCTGTGCATAAAGACTAACTCAGAAGCTTCCTATAGCATGGTAGTTGGTATAGGGTAGGCAGTCTATGACCTGAGATGTTTACAATCAATTTAGCCAAGACAGGAATAGGGGGTGGGAAAGGGATAAAGTACACCAAGATTCAAGGCAGTGAATGATATTTGTTCTCTTTTTAGAAGGGGACCTAGAAAAATCGACAATGGAAACAATGAGGAAATGGAGAGGATGACCAAGAAGGGGAGGGAGGCAATGAAGACAGGTACGGCACAAAACTGGTATGAACAGTTTTCAAGGCAGGGCTTGGCATAAACTGCAAGTTTGATAGAACAGCAAAATTAGGCCCGAGATCAGAAAGTCCATATGCAAGTAAAATTCAATTGAAATTCAGGCAAACCCATGAATAATCATAGTAATTACAGGATTAAAAAATGGCAAACAATGATAGTTTTTTTTTCTCAGTG
Organism: Acropternis orthonyx; assembly: GCA_035583155.1. NCBI lineage: Eukaryota > Metazoa > Chordata > Aves > Passeriformes > Rhinocryptidae > Acropternis > Acropternis orthonyx. Next base: position 10,339,901 of record JAWWEU010000029.1, read on the forward strand.
GTAAATATGTCATGTAAGGAGAATTACCACCCAAGAAGGTACGTGTGTGTATTTTTCTTTGATTAACAACAGGCTTTGAGTGGGAAGTGAAATGCAGGACCAAAACCCAAGTCACAGCCCAGAGGAATTCTTTAAAATTACCTGTGGCATGATGGGGCCCGGTGAGACAAATTAAAACCAAAACTCATATTCTCATTTCTCATTCTTCCATGTGGAGATGTGTAGAGGATGACTTTGTCAGTTGGGCCAGTCACAGTTTTCAAACCAGGCTGCTCAGCCAGTCTACAAACACATTGTTATCCTGCTGTTGGACGTGGGACACAGAAGGCATCAAACACCTATTAAAATGGGATGTCTGGGAATCACAGAGACTCCTGGCAGTTGGGGCCTGCTGTTTGGAATTGCCAGGATGAGAGACTAAGATGAACCTGACCAGGAAAAATGGGCAGCTGGAAAAGAGCACAGCTTCAAAGAAAGCCCTGTTAAGCAGGAACAGGAAAACACTTGCCAAAGTGCCAGTGGAAGGGAAAGATGAGATAGATTCAGCAAAGCAAGAAAAAGAACTGCGGGGTAAAAAGGAGAAGAGGTAAACATATAGAAAATTCCAAATGAGATGACAATCATTCACATCCTTAGCAAGACTTGACAAAATACAAAGAGGAATGTTATGGGTGGTGAATCTTCCAAGAAAATGAAGCAATAAATATATAATCAAAACCACTCAGGTTACATCCACCAGCTGAGCCTAAGCTTACCTGCCAGACCTGTGTAAACTGCTGCAATTTCCATTTTACTCTCAGGTGCTGGTCTATAAACTTGTAACTTCAGGGCAGGTGTATTCCTGCAGTCACCTGCCACAGCTGCCTCCACAAACACCAGCAAGGGGAAGGTGGGCAGAGCACAAGAGCTGTGGCATTCACCACTTCAGCTGTGCCAGCTACAGCAACCTGCAAGCACCAGTGTGGCCTTAGCTCCCTGTAATGACTTAAACAAATGCGTGGTGTTTTCCAATTAAGCAGGTTATCAGCACTGGGTAAGTGAATGCACTCAGCTGCCAGACAGTGGTGGAGCTGGTTTTAATCACAAACCACACCTTTTTGGTGTAAACCTCATAGGTTTACAATCTAAGCCAAAGCTGCCTGAAAAGGTCTCAGGATGTCCTCCTGCTGGATGTGGGGTAAGCTCCTCTGAGATGGTATAAAGTAGGATAAACACCTTATGAAAAAGTCCTTTGGTTCTAACATTTTATTTAAAGTTTAATGCAAGAAAATAATCTAAAAATATATTCCCATAAAGGTAAGTATCTTTGTCAGCCAACATCTGCAACCTGTCCTGAGAACATTACAATTTTCAAGTGTACTGGTTGGGTGCAATTTGTACTGTCTTTACTGCCCTGACCTCATAGAACATTATTTTACAAAGCTCAGCCTAAAAAACTGGTTGTAGTTTGTAGGGCCCCCTACCCTGTCACAGCAGCCTATGTTGAGATAAACATCTCTAAAGTTCTGACCTCCTGTATTTAGGATAAAAAGTGCTCTAAAAGCTGTTCACTGAAGGACAGCCCATATCACTCAATAAGGTGTATCGCCAGTATTTGTTTTTATTCACAAGTAGCTCTGTGCACTCTTTCTGAGTTGTAACAGCACATGAAAATAGGCAAGTTGAGCCGCAAGAGATACGTGGGAGCGTGGAGCGAGCAACACCGTGTGCGCTCATTACTGCGGTAGGTTAGGTAATAATTACTACTTTTTGCCCACAAGCAAAGGGCTTAACTTTTATTTTCCTTAAAGACGTGGCCGTAAGCTTTGGCCGCGTGTGTCCAGAAGCCAAACCCTGAGGCTCTGGCAGGGACAAGCGGGACATCGGGAGCCGCATGCCGCGCAGGAATGGCAAATTCCCTTCTGCCCTTTGCAGCGCAGCCTTGCCGACGTATCTCCCGGGCAAAAGGAATTAAGGCCCGGGCACGTGCTCGGCGCTCCGCGGTTATGTAACACCCATACCTGACTTTAAAAACCAAACAAATAAACAACAAAAAAAAAAAAGATAACAAAACCCCAACAAACTGCGGCCCCTCTCGGGTTGCAAAACCTCCGGTCCCGGAGCAACAACTCCCTCGGAGCGGGCGCGGCGCTGCCCTCACGGCCGGGTGTGCGCAGCGGGCCCCAGGGCCGCGCCGGGAGCGCGATGGGGATCGCGATTCCAATCCCGATTCCAATCCGGATCCCGATCGCGGCCCCGCCGGCGGCTCCTGATCCCGCCCCTCATCCAGCAGCGCAGCCAATAGAAAGCCGCGAACCCCTTGAGTGACAGGCGGCGGGGGCCAATGGAGGCGCGCGTTGTTGCGGTGTGGCGGAGGCTCCGGCGCTATAAAGGCGGCCACGCGTCGCGGGCGCGGGCCCGAGTACGTGTGTGAGGGGGAGGCGGCGGTGGCGGCGCGGCCGGTGCGGAGCAGCGCGATCGGCTCCGGCTCCAGCGCCGCGGCGCGTTTAGTCGGACTCCGGACGGCCCGGGTTTAATCGGGAGCGGGTTATAAAGTGAGTACGAGCGGGATGTGGCGGCGGCAAGGGGGAGGGGTGTGCGCGGACCGGATCAGACCGGCCCGGCCGGGGAGGAGCCGCCGCGCTGACCCGCGCTCGCCTCTCCCGCAGGAGCCTCTCGTCCCTCTCCCTCAGCGGACGGGGCACCATGTCCGAGGCGGAGCAGCAGCTGGCGGCCGGCGCCACCCAGAACGGGCACGAAGCGGCCGAGAGCGCCGGGGAGCAGCAGGCCGAGAGCGGCGGGGCCCCGGCGGCGGCGGCGGGAGCAGCGGCGGCGGCGGCGGCGGGAGGAGCAGGCCCGGCGGCGGGAGCGGCGGGCACGGCCGGCACGGCCGCCAGCCAGAACGGCGCCGAGGGCGACCAGATCAACGCCAGCAAGAACGAGGAGGACGCGGGGTAAGTGCGGGCCCGCGGGCCCCGCGGGGAGGGCGGCGGGAGCGGCCCCGCCGAGCCGGGCCCTGCAGCACCAGCGCTTCCTTTGTTCTGGCGCTGCCTTTTGTTGGCGCCATGTGGCGGCTGGGGGAGGGGCGCCGAGCGGGGCTCTTGCCGTCTCACGCCGTAAAATGGAAGGGGATTCGCCTCTCCCGCGTTTTGCTCATCCTTTTCCCTCTCCAGCGAAAGGGGCGGATGGAAGGAGTTTCGTTTCTGCTGCTGTGGGGGAGGGGGGGAGTTGGTTGAAACTTTCTTGGGGATCGCATGACCCATCGCCACCGGCGTCGGTGCGAATGCGAACGCGTTTTGTGTAAAGCATGTAAAAATAATAATCCTGGCTTTAGAAAGGCAGTCGGGGTAAGCTAAGTGTTTCTTAAAAGAAGTGAAGGGGAAATCGGGACGGTTGAGACGCCGCGCGGTGTGTTCAAAGCAGTAAAGAGCGATTTTGGTGTGCTACTCTGCAGCATTGTCAGAAAACGGCTTGTCTTGGAAGGGATTTCTGGAGGATCAGTGTAGTTTCCCTGTGTTTTGGTAGTGGCATCCTTGTGTACAAAAGAGGAAATTATTTCCTATCGTGGTTTTTCTGTTCATAAATATATGTACTTAAGTAGAAAATGACCTGCGTGTTTCTCAAGCGGGTCTTTGTTATTCAGGCAACCCTGCGTGTCTCATTGGAACTCCCTTTGTTAGCCCTGAACCAGAGGGTCAGGTCGCTCAGGTTAAATCGAGAGCTGAAGCCAAGTGAAATAGTTTTTGGCTGTAAAGGAACGAGCAAGACTTGCACAAGCTTCTGACAAGTTGGGGCCGGATGTACCGTTTGCAGACATTAGAATTGAAAACCAGGCCTTTCAGCTGCGTGCGATTTTTCGTTTCACTGTTTTTAGTATTTGGAGCTGAGAAGAGAATGGTACTCTTTCCCTTTCATGCGTAGGAGGCGACAACTTTCAACCCCAATCCGTATGAAAAGAAACTTCTAAGGAAAGCAATTATTTTAGAGAGATTGACCTATGTGGAAAATGTAATGTTGTGTTAAAACAAGAGCTGTCCAAGCCACTGATATTAGAGTGTTTTGTGAAGAGATAAAACAAGCTTCGATTTAGCTGCACTAATACGCTCGGGAGGGGGGAAAAAAAAGACTGCGTTAAGCGTGCAGTTGTCCTGTTTATGGCCTCTGAAGGCAAACCCAATACCACGAGTTTAGTCATAGTTTCAAAGGCTCTATGTATTGTGTTACTTAAATACATGTAGGTATCAGTCTTTCCAATTGCATGTGGCAATGCCTGTGTGTGCACCACAGCCCCAGCCCCGATGGCACAAAGCAGCTAAAGCTGCCTCCAGCCAAATCCTGTCATCCCCCAGCCACGGAGTTTCCCTTGAGCTAAGTGTAGTCAGTGATGCCAGGGTGTGCTGTGGGGAGCTGCTGTCAGTCTGTATGGGTTACAGCAGCCCTGCTTGGTCAGTGAGCTCTTGTGACGGGAAGGAACCACCGAGTGACCATTCTTTAACTTGGTATTGAAAGGATTAGCAAACTTAGTAAGGCTCTGTCGGAACAGCTGCAGGACCCTGTGCATCCTGCACTCATCCGTTGAAAGTGCACATCAGGTTCTGAAGAACACAAGGGTTTAGCCTGCAAAGGATATTTTTTCATCCAGGTTAAGAAAAACCCCATAACATGTGTCCCCCCCACCCCATGTTGCCTTTTGAACATACGTGGATGCTAGTTCTAGCAAATCAAAGCTACACATAAATACCAAAAGCCATTTTATTTAAGCATAGTTTAGTTTTTAAAGTGCTGCTAGCTCCTGGTGTCAAATATAGGTTGCCTCTAAACAGAGTAATGACAACTTAAACTGCTTCAGTCTATAGTTAGATAAAAAGGCTAGATTGCTTTTAAAAGCTTAGTTTGTTACCTTGGAAACTCTGAAAATAGGAAATACAGCCGTGTTATTAATGTTTTCATTTGAAGTGAAGCATTTGAAAAATGCCTTTTTGCCTGATGCCACTGTTTTGTTTGTTAGCTCCACTTGTGTATTGTGCCTCACTGGAACTTAGTTCTTTGAGATGCATCTCCTTCAGAGGAGTTTCTGTGTGGGAAAGTGGGCAGGGAGGGACTATTGGCCTTGTAGGAAGTAAAGGCTAATAGTGGAGAGACTCCTGTAGTACTGACAAAGATAGACTGGATTTAGTAACTAAGCAGGAAGAAGTGCACAACAGAGTGGTTAAGGCAGGTCCAAAGTCTCAGCTGTGTATATGACTGTTACCGGAGGTCATAGATACCCGGTTTAAATTTTGCATGTTGTTCTTAGGACCAAAATTTTCATAGCTATATGACCAAAACCTCAAACAGCTCAAGTATTTTGCTTTTGGTGCCTTATTGTTTGCTGAATGCTTTCAGAGCAGTAGGAATGATCCTGGGTTCTTTGCAAAAACTGAGTTGGCAGTACCTGATAATCAATACTGCTTTGTTGCAAATAGCAGAGTACTGTTGAAAGAGCCTAGGTTACAGGTGAGGAGTATTTCAGGCAATTTGTGCTGTTTCTTACAGCTTCAGGGTGCATTGTGGCATTACCTCAAAGAGGGTGAGAAACCCACCCTTGTGCATTCCTGTTGCATCACCAGCTTTTTAGACAGGATGCAAATGTTTAACTTGGAACAGTTGGTCCTGTTCTGACAGTGCTGCTGAGGTGTGTTCCACTGAGCATCTTACTGCATGTGCTTTTCTCTAGTCCTTCCTGGATCTCAGTAGCTCTTCTCTCTTTGGAATTTCAGGAAGATGTTTGTTGGTGGCCTCAGTTGGGATACAAGCAAAAAAGACTTGAAAGATTACTTCACCAAATTTGGTGAGGTAACTGACTGCACGATAAAGATGGACCCTAACACAGGAAGATCCAGAGGCTTTGGATTTATTCTCTTCAAAGAACCTGGGAGTGTTGAAAAGGTGAATTTGAGCTTCATGTTTCATATCCTTAACTTTTAGGGGAAACTTTTCAGCTGGAGTTAACCATACCTAACTGTTTTTCAGGTTCTGGAACAGAAAGAACACAGACTAGATGGCCGGCTAATTGATCCCAAGAAGGCCATGGCAATGAAAAAGGATCCAGTGAAGAAAATATTTGTTGGTGGACTAAACCCAGAAGCCACAGAAGAGAAAATCAGGGAATACTTTGGAGAGTTTGGAGAGGTGTGTAATGTTATCCTAGTAAACCCTGGAACATGTACTCTCTGGTTGGTGTTTAGTTTACTAATAATTTGCAAGTTTCTAAGTAAATTAACTGCAGATGTATCAAGGCTTCTGTAACTGATCCAGAGGTTTCCCACCTTGAGAGCAAAGGTGGCACATGATGTTCCAGTGCTGGTTAGATACCCTTGCCTTTAACTCAAAGAATTGTAGCCACTGTTAAGACTGAAGAGTTGTAAAATGGAAATCTCTGATCTGAAGGCCAGTGTTAGCATAGGAAGACCGTTGCAGCTTTGATGCTGCGTAATATGCATAGAGGGGAAACTTAGAGTTTTACTGTCCCAAATGCCTTGCATTTAACTGTTCTGCTAAAATACAAGTCTGAAAATAGTATTTCACGTCTTCAGATTGAAGCAATTGAACTTCCAATGGATCCAAAGACCAACAAAAGGAGAGGATTTGTGTTCATCACTTTCAAGGAAGAGGATCCAGTGAAGAAAGTTTTGGAGAAGAAATTCCATAACGTCAGTGGAAGCAAGGTAGAAACTTTTGATGGGTAATTTTTTGTCCACGTTAGTAAGCATAACAACACTATGTCTGTAACCTGAAAAGGTTTTTGTAGACCTCTTGTGTCAAGGTACCAGATTTACAATAAGGACAGCTTGCAGTTTATCCTTCTGGTGTTTTGCCACAAGTTCAGTCATGGAAGCTGCCAAGGTTCTTTGCCAATACTTGTGGCTTGAATGCTTCCTGTGTTGTAGGGTTTTTTGTATTGTAAAGCGCCTATACTGCATTCGTTACATGTGGAGAAAGTGGCTTGTTTATGTATCACTGAAGGGGTACAGGCCATATCTGTTGACATGGCTTATTTTCAGCATAGAGCCCTGGCATAAATGCATGCCTTTCAGACACTAAACTTTGTAAGCACCTGGCTGAAACTGGCTCTGCCTGGTGGGCGGTGGGGCAGCTTCTGGTTCCTTCTCTCAGGAGCCCCTTCCTTCAGCCCCCCTGCTACCAAAAGCTTTTCTTGTCAGCCCATTACAGGGATCCAGAGAGCAAATGTAAACTTAGGGCAACTTGTACCTGGTCAGCTGGTTGTGGGAACTACTGTAGGAGTGCTGTGAGATGCCCTGAACTGCTGACTGCTCATCTGAGGGAATAGCTCATGGAGAGAGGGCTGGAGGCAAATGATGTGTACTGGCTGGAGGTGTCCTTCCTGCCTTGCTCTGGGGGCCGTTGCTGACTGTACAAGTGACTTCAAAGCCCTGTTACGCTGGGTGATAGTGTCTGATACAGTGACTTAGATTGAAGTTAGACTGGTTTTGACATAGCACAAAATAAACTTTGGCAAATGTAATGCACTGATCAAGTCACTGGTTAGCAGTGAAGTTTGTTTTCGGGAGAGATGCTAAGGAAGCTGAGAAACTTCTGTATCTCCTAACTATGGCTTGTTGGATCATAATGATAATGAAAAGGTGCTGTGGTGAAGAACTCCAAGGTAGACCTTCTCAAGTGCTGTTGTTCCTTGTGCAGCAGCAGTAGCTTTCATCCTGGACTGTGCAGAGATTCAGGAACTGGGCAGCTGGCTGACAGCGTGACCTGCAGCCTGGGAACCTGTATTGGAAATGTCAGTTCTGGCTGGTTTTAGCTGCTAGTATTTGAGAAGTGATGATTTCAAGCGTTGGTAGGGGTGTACTCTACAGTCCAGCTACATGCAGTGGTGGATGTGGTGGGCAAAGGCTGCCAGGAAGACTCATTCTGGTGTGTTTCTGTTTGTTCAGTGCAGCTCAGGTGAAGTGATCTGATAGCAAGAGTCTTGGCTTGGAGGTTGTGCCAGGTGAGAGGACAGACAGCCTTGTGGCTCCTGCCAGAGTGGTGGCATCAGCACCTTTTCCATGAGGGGGAATTGATGGTAGGGAATAGGAAGGATAAAATGCCCTGAAAGCAGTGGCCCTTTGAAGGGCTGACAGTGACTGACCTTTGCCCAGGTGGCACAGTAAATCAGACACTTAGACATTAGTGCTGCCCACCTGACAGGAGCACAGCATGTCCACCTCCTTTGCCTCCAGAGGAACCTCCAGGAGCTCAGGTTGGGAGCTGCTGCCCTATGACAGTTTACATGGTCTTCCTCTTTTCTTTGCAGTGCGAGATTAAGGTAGCCCAGCCAAAAGAAGTGTACCAGCAGCAACAGTTCAGCAGTGGCGGAGGAAGAGGTAGCTATGGAGGAAGAGGCAGAGGTGGAAGAGGCGGCGGTAAGTGCCACACACACTACTTTAGTATGGACACATTCTAAATAAGTTGCGTGTACTAAAATGGGATTTTGTGGATGGTTTTCCCTTCTATAGCTCAAAGTCAAAATTGGAATCAAGGTTATGGCAATTACTGGAACCAGGGTTATGGGAATCAAGGATACGGCTATCAGCAAGGTTATGGTGGCTATGGAGGCTATGATTATTCAGGATATGGGTATTATGGATATGGACCAGGCTATGATTACAGTAAGTAAAGAGAACTGTATTGGGTATAAGCAAGCATAACTAATTAGCAGTTTAATGCATTTGTTCTCTTGTTCATAGGTCAAGGCAGTGCAAATTACGGGAAGACACCAAGACGTGGTGGTCATCAGAATAACTACAAGCCATATTGATCAAACTTATTCAGGTATGCAGTGGCATGGTCTCTTTTGGAAAATGACTGCATAGGTTTTGTATACAATGCTGTAGATGGATACTTCAGTTCTGTACCAAATTTAACTTTACAATAAATTTCTATGGCCTGTTAAATGTGCATCTTACTTGGAAGAGCTCCCTGGAAATGTTTTACATGTTTAATACTTACAGATAACTAGTTGTCTAGACAGTGTGGTGTGTAAATTTCAGCATTGCTGAAGATATTAATTAATGGTTTTATTAATAGGTTAAACTGAAACTGATTTTGAGGGTCTGCTTAAAGCTGCAGCTCTGCATTCTAGGGACTGCCTCTTGGAGTTAACTATGGACTCTGCATTACTCCAGTTGTACAGAATGAGATGCATCTTAGGGAACCAGTGTCACTTTCCACCTTTTTATTTTGTATTGTTTTTTGTGTCATACATTTCCTGTAATGGAAGTGTTAATTTTACTGTACTTTTTGGTACCTTTTTGGAATCTAATGTATTGTAAGGTATTTTACATGTGTTCTGATTCACCATGACATGGATATTGAAGCTATCCTAGCTTTTGAAATAAAAAAGGCGTAATCTAGTGTCTTGTGCCATTCTTCAGCTTATGTATTAGTAAAATGCCAGTATGCTGTTCCCAGAACTTAGCTCATGGCAGTACCTTGGATAGATGAAGAGTTGTGCTTTAATGTTGTTAATCTTAAAACCAGGAGGCTTGTGGTGGTAGTTGTGCTCAGTTGCAGTTAAGTGGCAGCTAAAACCTGCAGTCACTTCTGCCTGGAGGTTGTGGAGGAGAGCTCAGGTGAGAAGCCCCAGCTGTTGTGGAGGCTGTGCTGGTGAGCTGGTTGGTGGCTCATGCTCTAGGGGCTCAGTGTAACTGTGTTGGTGTCTGCATTGGGCTCTGCTGGGAGGAGCCAGAGGTGTAGGTTTCAGATCGGGCTGGAGAGGCTGGACAGTGTTACAGGAAAAAGCCAAGAGGTGTGGAAGAAGCTGGGCTGCACTTCCTTCATGTTTCACTGGTGTGAGTCTGAGACTTGGCTACAGGTTGCTAATGGTATATACCTGCCTTGAAAGGCAGGCTGGACAGACACTGAATTACCAATGCAAAGTTGAATTTTTGCAGCCTTTTTATCTACCAGAAGGCTAAAAGAACTTCCACTACAGTTGTGGGTGGAAAGGAGGTCTCTTTCTCTGCAGATGAGTGACCAGCTAGAAATAATGCTTTCCTTTTTTGACTTGTTAACTATTTTGAGGTAATAACTGTCATGTGATTTGCCTGTCTTGTTGCAGAATAGTCCCAGTCTCAGATTGATAAATAAGTAGCAAGCTCTGCTGCACCAAGTAAATTTCTAATCTTTGTTGCAGGGATCAATTTGATTTTTGTTTTCCTTTTAATGCTAAAATGTGACAAATTTTTTTTTTTCTTTGTAATAAATTCTCTTTGATGCCCAGAAGTGGAATCAAACCAAGTAACTAAGGCAAGAAATAGATGTTACTAGTGACCTTTTCAGTTTTTTTTTTAAACAAGGGATGTAGCTGTTTCTGCAGGATTATAATCTGCTGCTCTCTGCTGGCTGGCTGTGAAAAGAAAAACTTGCTTGTGAAGTCAGAAGGCTGTAGACTCTTACAGGGTTAAATGGAAATCTTGAGCATTAAAAAAAAAAAAAGAATCAGATTTTAAATCTGATAGCTGACAACTTTACAGCTGGACCATGTATATTCAAGCCCAACTTCCTTGGGGAAAAAAAATAATTGCAGACCACTGAAACAAATGAGTACAGTATTTAAAAATACTACTGTCTCAAGATTTAAATGCTTTATTGCATACTTTTACTGGTTTTCCTATGAAAATAAGGGGTAGCAGAATACTTTTCTAGCAAACACCTGGCCATCCAGGGGGAAATTGGCATGGTACCAGGACCATTCTACTTCTGTCTTTGTGTTCTAGCAAGAGTTGTCAGCTGGCTGTCACTGTGGTGGTTTTTGGAAGTAGGTTCTCAGGTAATGCTTCTTAACAGGTGCTGTGGCCTTAGGCAGAAACTGAAGGATACTGGTACTTAAATGCAGAGCTGGCTTTTCTCTTTCTTCTTTGTAAGGAAAAGTTTATGAGACAAAGAACAGGTGCTTGCCTGGTGAAAGCAAAGGGGTGTACACAAGGCTGTTGTTTATGGCTGTAATCTAATGTTAATTTACTAATCCTGCAGACAGACTGTAAGAACTGGTTTGGGAGCCATGGCCCTCAGCTGTCTGCTTGTCATACATGTGATGTTAGGAATTGGGGACTGAAGTTTTTGACTTAATCTGGTTGCTGTGATTCTGTTTGTTGAATAGTGATACTAGGGACCCTGTTATGACACTGGTCAGAAGAGCCTGGGAAGCATTGGGTGTACTGGCAGCCAGAATGATGTTTGCATAGGCAGCTGGAGGTTTAATCAAGTGAGAGAACCCATTGGCTCATCTTAATTTGAAAAAGTCATAACCTGAAAGAGCATGAATTTAGACAATGTAGTTTGTAGTAGCCACTAGAAAGCTATTCCTTTATAATCACTTTTAGATACAACTGCTTTAAATAAAAGGCAATTTCCACACTGCAAGAGTTGAGACAAGCTGTTATAAAATTTATTTCTCCTAAAGCTTTTACTAAAAACAAGATAATTGAAAATAACAAAATCAAAGGCGACTTATCTGGTCTGAGACATGCTAGGATGAAGATTAACTGTGCATTATTATAGTAGAATAATGTTTCTTGGTAGTAGATGTTGAACATTGTTTGAAACCTATGGAAAGAAAATAATGTTATGGTTTTTTGTAAAAGTATCATTAAAAGAAATTACTTCATTGCCTCATTTTCGCTTACATTATATGTAAGTGTCTTACAAGTACTGTACTTAGTAAGAGGCTTTTTGCAGTCTTGGTTTCCTGTAGAGAATAAAGGCATTTTTCTTGCTTAGTTTAGGTCACAGACAAGCACATTAAGTCATTAGGCCTCTAAGTTACACTGGCACTGCTAAGTAATCTTTCTGTTCCTAAGAATAAGTAGTATAAACAGCTGTATGTCTTTCCATTAACTTGCTAAATAAAATATTAACACATTTTTCTTGTGCCTGCTATACTAATATTACACTGAACTAAAAAAAGCACATTGGTCCTTAGCTCAGGGCTGGAGCACTGTGAATCTCATGGTGGTTTGAGGCCACCATTGATTACATTGATGACTATGCTCTCATTAGGTACATTCCAGTGGGTTGTCTTTTAGAGTAGGTTGAACAAGTCCTAAGTGTACCAAAGGGTGTTGTTATTAAGGCAGTAACTCTTAAGTGTACACTGTACTCATGAGTGTGTGTGGCAAACTTGAGTTGCAGCTCCATGTTCTCTCAGCAACCTATGGAGGGATCTCAACACATGGAGACTCAGGAGGCTTTAAAGGCTTAACAGGACTCAGTCTTACCCCTGATGCCCAAAAACTTCTGAGTATAGGGGTAAATTGATGCTTAGTCATGAGATATCAGCAATGAACCTGAAAGGAACCTACCAAGTAGTCAAAAATGCACTAAGCATAAAAGCTCTGTGTTTGTGTTGATGTGCATGTCATTTGCAGGCCAAGGGTTAAACCCATTCATTCCTAAAGCTTCCCAGAAAAGCACAGCATGCTCTGGTGGTAGTCACAGCTGGGACATGTTGGACCTTGCTTACAAGCAAATGAGCACACACAGTGTTACAGGAGTGTCAGACTCCGATAGAAAGTAGCTGTGAATGCCAGATGTACTCAAGTCTGGACCATGCTATGAGATTGCCCGAACTTCCTGCAAGCTAACTTCAAGTAAGAGCATCTCTGAGTAGGCTTTATTCTGACAGTGCTCATGAAGTTATGTTTAAGAACCTTAGCTGTTAAATAATACTGGGTGACTACAGATAAATACCTGCTCAGGTAGAACAAGTAGATGTTTTCGTTCTGTTCAGACATTCTTTTTCCATATCTGGAGAGACAATAAGCAAGAAGAACTTAGCGTGTCAGGCCTTGAGACAAGTTTTTGCACTAACTTTGTTAATGCTAAGTATGTAGAAGTTCTAAAAAGCTAAGCAGCAAATGCACAAAGATCAGGGCTTTGGGACTATTTAGACAGCTTTTACCAGTTGCCCTTGTTCAGATAGGTAAAAACTTAAACCTCAGCCAGAGCAAGGCTGTTTTAAAAGGCATACGTACCTGTGGAGAAACAGTTGTGTTAGAAAACTTTGAAAGAGAGGAATTTAGAAGGGAAGGCTGGGTGCCCAGCATCTGCCATCTTAGCTCTACTTTAGCTTCTGAAAAGCAGGTTCAGTAGCTCGGCATTGCCTTTGAGGCAGTTTAGCAACTACCCTCTGCTTTTGAGGATTTTGATCTGTTCTACCTGTTAGTATCTTGTCAATTGTGTCCACAACAAATTTTGCATCCTCCAGATTGAAGCACATTGGGGGCTTGAATTTGAGGACATTCCTTCCTGGTCCATCTGTACTCAGTAGAATATATTCTTCCTTAAGTCTGGAAAGAGCAATAACAAAAAATCATGTTTAGCTTTGCACATAGTTCAGAAGAACTTGCAAGCACCAACATTGCAGGCTGTCACATAGTGCTCTTCTACACTGACTGGTTTCTTTTTTGTCCAGATTGCTGTATTTTAACAACTGCTGAGGGATAAGGGTAGTCTGTAGTTGTGCTTGCCTCCCACACTGAGGAACTCCATGAGTGTCCTGTGTACCTTGTTATCAGATACGCTGCTTCTGCTGTGGCTGGGGTCCTTTCTGCTTGGTCCTTGATCAAGTCCACTCCAATGAATAAGCCACACCCCCTTTAAAAGAAATAAAAAGTCACTCTGTCAGAAGAAGAAACTGCAAACAAACTAAAAAACTGAGGCTTTTGTAAGACCGGACCTTTACTGCCTGAGAAATCCCTGATGTTTGGCTACTGGTAGAAAAGGTTTTGCTGTTGTGAAGAAATGTAGTAGTAATACAGTCCCAACTTCTGTCTGCTCAGAATGGCAGCACAGGATAGGGTGTTAAGTGTGTTTTCCAACTAGTTCATCACTTCTGTACATTGTGCACTTGACATAAGAGTTCAAACAGGAAAGTAAATTCCTTTAGCAGCTACTATATTGATAAACCAGTACTGACCAGAGTGGCAAAGTATAAGAGACTTCTGATAAGCTCAAATTAATTTTAATCTAACATACAGCAGGCTGTTTGTTTGTGGTGAAAATACAAATTTAAGTAATTTCTCAAACCACATGTTGGATTGTTTGACTGAATCAAACAGAAAAGCAGCTAAAAATGTAAATAAGGTACTGATACCTGACATCACCAATGATGGGATGCTTCATTTGCTGCTCCTTGAGTAGCTTCATCAAGAAGTTGCCTACCTCTGAGGCACGAGCCTGAAGGTGTTCCTTCTCAATCACATCTAGCACAGCTAGTCCAATTGCACAGGAAACAGGGTTGCCACCAAACTGAGCTCAGGAAAGGAACACACAGCACCAGGGAAAGGGAAGAGAGGGACAATGGTGTTACTGAAAGTGATAAAATGAGCACACACACTACCACTTTTATCAGATGGAGTCACTAAATAGAGTCAAAGACCAGAAAGATACAAATAGAAATAACACAGTAGCACAGTTACTATGTGGTAAATATTAATAAAAATACTGCATGATTATCTGATTTTAATAGTTAGAGACTTGTACAGAAGGAGAGTCTGGACAACTGTTTACTTACTGTATTAAAATACTCTACTCCTGTGGCTGCAAATGCTTCTGCAATTTCTTTCGTTGTAGCTACACAGGCAATAGGGTGCCCATTTCCTATGGGTTTCCCCATAGTGACAATATCAGGTATAAAGTCTTCTCCCTGAAGCTGAAATGCCCAAAAGTGCTTGCCAACCCTGCCAAAGCCAACTTGAATTTCATCAGCAACAAATACACCTCCTGCCTTGTGCACATGCCTGTAACATAAGAGATTTTATTTCTCTCTCGAGAGGAAAGAGAACAAAATATTTACTGATTAAGAACATGCCGAAAGCATTAGTTTGCAAACTTTAAGGTAACAAACTTGTTCAGGCCTATATCATGTGATTAAAAGCAGGCCTTTGCAGTACAAAATTTACATTCTAACATGAAGGCTTAGGTAGTTTCCTGCCTATCAGGCTATTTATTACAGCAGGCAGAGAAATTCTCTCTTATCTATATTTAGCAAGTATGCTAAATTAAAAAAGTTAAGATAATGAAAAACCACTTACTGTGCAACCTTTTGAAAATAGCCTGCTGGTGGAATGATTTGACCACCCACGCTTGGTAGAGATTCAACAAAAAATGCAGCAATCTGAAACACAAGTAGCATGTAACGTTTGAGCACCGTAGAGAAAGTTGTGGAGCAAGCTCTTTGTTCTTGAGGTGGTTTTTGCATTATTGTGTGATCTTCTCTTTTTGATAAGTCCATACCACTTAGCTCAGTAACCCTGAATGGCACTGAATGTCAGGCACATGCATCTTTAAGGCAAGACAAACGTTTAAGGAAATAAGTTTTTACCTTTCTGCCTCTCGTATGTGCATGCTCAATAATATTTTTCACTTCATCAGCATAGGCTGATACTGGGTCTTCATGGTCTTCTCTGTAAAGTCCTCTGTATGTGTCTGGAACAGGAGCCTATGCAAAGGAACAATAATACCATATATTCAATATATCATAAACCTAACTTCATTAAATTGACAAGTAATTGATATATATAGGCTGGAGTACATACCACATGGACCCATTCCTTTTGTCCTTCTAGATTTCTGAATTTATATGGGCTTATGTCAATCAAAGATGTCAGATGTCCATGGTAAGCACTTAAAAAACAATTGGCAGAACTAAACAGTAATTTCCTTAATATCAAGAGTTCTTCAGGATTAGCATTACAGGTAGTAAGCAGTATCTAGGTTCTGTCACTTTGTAGGAAATAGTGTCACTTAAACTGAGCACAGCTCTGCAGTTTCCGTTGAGCTTAGTACTATCTGGAGTTTTGTTGGTGTATCTGAATATAAGGGATGCTGAGGGACTGGACCGGTCACCAGTTTGCCTGCGCTGGTGACTGCAATGACAGCAGGGTGACTCAGGAGCAGTGTTATAAGACTGCAGAGCAACTGCAAGGGCCTATTTCTGAATATCCTCCAGTGATGGAGTTGCCAGTGTCGGTGGGCATCCTGTTCTAATATCTGACCATCTTTATGGTAAAATCAGAATTCCTCAGGTTTCAACTTAAGTCTGAGGTCTCTTTTCCTGTCACCCGTATATCTTCAGGCCTGGCTCCATCATTTTGCTTCTTCCTGCGAGAGTTGCAGTAAGATCTCTCTTGCTGTCTCTGAACAAATGCAGCACCTCTCCCTCGTGTTGCTCCCTACCCACCATGCAGGGCACTGCTGGCCTCCTTCCAGCATGTCAACAGCTGTCGTGGACTGGAGAGCCCAGCCACAGTTCTCTGGGCTGGCCTCACAAATACTGAACAGAGGGAAAAATTACTTCCCTCAGCTGCCTGGTTATGGTCTTTCTACTGCAACAGGATTTCAGAAATGCTCTGACTGGGGGTCAAAACCGAGCCTTGTACCCAAGTAGATAAAATTGCCAGTGTACTTACTGGTCTAAAACGATAACATCCTCATGTTTGGTGTACTGCCGTGCCAACCTCAGGGCAAGATCATTGGCTTCAGATCTGCAATGGAAAAATGCAGAAAACGTTTCATTGAGGATGTGTCCTGAGTTTGAAATCTAAACCTCCCTTGCAAGGCTCTTTGTGTGTGCAAAGAACAGACAGAACTCAGTGCATGTTGTGCACAGATCCCTCAGTAATCAGCGCTAATTAGGCAGGACTGTTCACCAGAACAGAATCCTTCTGAAAAAGCTGAGTGCAGAAACTACTTTGGAAGCAGTTTGGGTTTTTTCTCCCAGCTGCAGGCTGCTTGAGAATATGCTCCCCCCAGCAGAAATAATGCATTAGTACACTTAATTTTGGTTATAATTTCCAGGTCAGAAGACAAGTCAGACCAGAAACTAATACAGTAAATATTTACACTGCTGTTTTGTAGTCCAAGGCCTTAAAAATAGAAGAAAGCCCTTCTTAAGTAAGCGCTAGTTTAGTTCCCAGTTAGAGCGCTTGCTAAGTGTGAACTTTAGAGTCACTGAACTTCTGAAAATGACCAGTTTCTCAAAAAACTGAAACCCCAAACAGTGTTTTTGTCAGTATTGTCATCCACCAGACCATGTAGTTGGCTGTTAATAAGCAAGTGCTGTACTTGTCTGTACATACCCAGTGAAACCCCAGTGTCAATTCTAACATACCCAACTTACCCAGAATTCAAAAAATAGAAGATGCATAATTTCTCAGGTAGCGTTTTTGAAAGTCTCTCTGCATAATCAACCAAGTTGTCATGAAGATAACGAGAGTTCGTATTTAACAATTGATTCTGTTCGTGGGCTGCTTTAACTATATCAGGGTGACAGTGCCCAACTGCAAGGGAATGTGGAGAGTGGTTTGAGAGTTCTTCCATAGTGCCCACATTGTTCATTCACATACCAACTTAATACTTTTATGGTGACTGTATTTCTTCAGTGGGGCCTTAATGATATTGTCAGCAGAGGACAATGTTGGTGCCTCTTGTAAAAACACGTTTTTGCCCCTCAAAAGGTTTGAACTTCCCTGCTACTGTACTTTAAGGTTTGTAGTTAGTACTGAAAATTGACGTGTTAAAACAAATCGTGTCTGATTTAATACTTGAATTTAGACATTTACATAATTTAGGAGTTTTGGAATATATACAGGTAAGCTTTACCATCAAAGAATTACTAGCCCTGGTAGGGCTTAGGTTTGAGAGTTTTCAAATACTGTAAGAAAGCAGCAGTTACTTGGTAATACACAATTAAGGCACCACACTGAGCAGCGGTCCTGTGACTGTACACTTGGCAGTAACTTTTACAAACAGCAAAATTTCATCTGTTAGTTTTACAGGGAGGTTCTTTACTTGAGCTTCCATGGAAAAAAACCCTGTATGTTTTAGCTACGTTTCTAGGAAGACAGAACAGGAAGCAAGTCTGGAAAGCACATTCACACACAGACACACATTCAAATGAACTGTAATTCCCCAAACTACAGGCTCAAGAAAGGTTCCTTCCCCTTTTGCAGTTAAACACCCCAGCCCAGTGCAACAGTGGTGAAAGTAACTGATTGTTCCTTGTTCTGCTTAGAAAAACATTGCATCAAATAACATGACTTTAGCTTACCGTGAGCAACGTTGTTTATGCAGTCGAGGTATTGTCTTCCATTCTCATCGTACATATATTGGCCTTTTGCCTTCACAATCTTCACAGGATCATTAGAAAAAAACAGCTTGCAAGAAGAGCTATAACAAGCATCAGAAAGCAAAATAAATCTTAGTGAGTTTAGTTCATCCTGCTGGTCATATTTTCAGTCAGTTAATCAAGAGAAAGACATTTCCCCTCTCTGTGAGCATATACTGTCATCCTGCTTCTGGCCTCTGAAACAAAGGTCTTATGCCCTAAAGCAATTCAAATTTTGATAGATTTACAGGGAAAAAACTCCAGAACTGAAAATCCTTCTCTAGGAATCTAGCCACAGCACACAATAGAACTCACCTCTATTAGTTTCATCCCATTTTAACTGTGACTCCTTATCTTACGCTGGTGCCCTTCATGTTCCCTGAAACCCTTTTTGGTGTCTCTTACCTTGTGATTGTTGTTATTATCTTCCTGCTGTTCTTGTCAAAGTCCTGATTTTCCAGATAGTTTGGTGCAAGTGATTGTTACAGCTGTATAAAGCTCATTTACCTTATCTAAAACACTCAATGATTTTATAAGGCTGGGTTTACTTCAGTGCATTTGTTTTGTTTCACTTTTTAAATCAATTGCTGAACAAGTAAAATTGAAACACCTCTAAGTAGGTGCTTCAGAGATTTGACTTGGAAGGGCAATGCCAAACTTCCAGACTTGGTTTACTAAAAGATTGCTTATACAAAAAGTGATTTGACTATAATTACAAAGCTACTGTCAAATAGACAACAAAGGCTAATGACAGAGAAACAGCTTCACTATCTGTCCCCTACAGGAATCCAATACTTTCTGTGTGAGCTGGCAGTAGAATGGCAGAACAGTCGGGTTTTTTTTTCTTATCCTGACTGTTCAAAAGATGCTAAGAAAGCGCTTGCAGAGCCTGGGTCTTTGTTGCCCGTGGCAGGGCAAAGCAAGTTGGGAAAAGATTAAATACCCAGAGAGGGATTTTTCATGTGTGTCTAAGTGGCACATTTCTAATTCCAGCACTTGCTGTCAGCCCAACTTCTGGATTTATAAAACACATAAAAGTAGCCTTGTTTTTTTTTTTTAATATCTAAGATACAAAAGCATTCCTGCAGTTAAAATACAAGAGTTTTGCTGCCATTCCTGGTGGTGATCTACAGAACTAAGACTTTTTTTTTTTAAGACTGGTTGAAACACCACCAGTAATAGGAAGTTTGGAACTGAGTCCCGTACTCCCTTATCTCAAAGCGGGCAGAGAAATGTTGTTAATCCCCTCACGGTTTTGGTGTGATAAGTTTGTGTGACAGAGGGGCTGTAACAGTAGGTGAGCCAGAACGGGGCCCGCACGGCGGGGTGAGCCGGCCCCGGCCCCGCCGGCAGGAAGCGCTTCCTAAGCAGTTTAGAGCCTAAACAGGCACGCTCGGTATCATACGGGTTTTATGCTTTGGTTTCGTAATCCCGGCTCCTTAAGGACCGCTAATTACTGTTAATTACCGCGGCGCTTTGCCCGCGCCCGGCCCCGGCCCCGCGGCCACGTCAGGCGGCACCGCCCGCCCGGCCCCGGCCCCGGCCCCACTCACCCCACCAGCCGCCGCCGCAGGGCCAGGGTCTGCTGCCGGGAGCGGGGCTGTGCCGCCCGCATCGCCGGGGAACAGCGATCGGATGATGGGGTGGGAGAGGAGCGGAGTGACGGGGAGGGCAGGCAGGGCGCAGGGCAGGGCAGGGAGCGGAGCAGCCGCCTCCCGCGGGGCCGGGCTGCGGGGAGGGCGGGACCGGGGGCGGCCGCGGGGGACGGGCACAGCCCCGGGCACGGGCACACAGCCCCGGGCACGGGAACACCCCCACGGGGACGGGCACACAGCCCCGGGCACGGGAACACCCCCTCGGGCACCGGCACACAGCCCCGGACCGAAACTCACCCAGGAACCAGGCAGCAGTGCAGGCTTGGTGCGGAGCAGGGAGAGGCTGCGCCCTCCGCGGTTCCCCCCCAGCCACCCTCCTGAGCCCTCCGGTTACACTCAGAGGGAGGAACAGGGGCTTCAGGATCATTAGTACAGCTACAGTGCTCTGCCTTTGAAATACACCCGGGGGAAGTGTCTTTTAGAGCCGAGAGTAAGACTGTCTCTGCTTAAACACAGGTAAAACCTTACCATTTCTATGTTGTACCCCCATGTTTGGTCACTGGCCGATAAATGCAGACCTGACTGACTCTGTAAGGGCTAATCCTAGGACAGGCAATAATTAGCATTAAAAGAGGAAACGCTGCCATCAGATTAGAATGGTCATTCCTCTGTTCCTATTTGGCTGGACTCACCTGTAGAAGAATTAGGGAGATCACCAGAAATGATGTTCTGGGGTGGGTCAAGTTTTGCTCCTGTAGGTGTTGTATCCCATAACCAAGTTAGCCAGATTCATTCTAAAAAATGCCACATTTTTTTTTCCAAGTACCTGTTCACATTCTTTTGCTGACAACATCTGTTAAGGTGTTTTTTTTAAACAGGGCAGACCCTTTTAAATTACTTGTCAGAGTTTGCTGGCTAGCTATAGCCACCAAACTATCTCTAGTTGCAACTACTTGATAAACAGAGGAGCAATTTAAATTTTGCATAATATGTAGAATGCAAAACCAAATTGCTATGCATTTAAAGTTAGATTGAACTTTCTGACTTTTCTGTCAAACTAAATTCTTTCATAAAAGTCAGGTTTGAGGTAACAAAAAACAGTGGATAAAAAGTTAATAATGGCTGTTAATCTTTATTTGAACTCTTGTCTGGTTAAGATATTTACTGGCTATTTATAGTAACAACCTGAACATTTACAATTTGGAAAGCTTACCCTTGGTTACAAATGCAGAGTTCATTATACATATTCACAAACTTAAAAGTAATCTGTACAGAGAGACCGTTTTTTAAAATCTAGTCTTTGCTTTCATTAAAAAAAAGCACAAGAAAAATTATTTTTTGAGGTCTCAGGGTAATGTATTGTCCATTACAGCTTTAAACTAGAAATACATGATGCAGTACTAATTAATACCATTTTAACATGTTAAAACAATGGATAAGAAATACTGTTATTAATGCCTTCATTTTTAAAGGAGTTGTTCCCCAAAGAAATGAGTAAATAGAGTAGTTTTCATGGCACATACATGATTTAAAAAAATTACAAAAAGTTGGCAAATAGAGATGTTAAGTACATTTTCTGTATTTTTAATATCTATATATAGACTTAGTCAGCTTTGTATAGAATACCATGTAAATACATCCCAAACAAAACTAATTTTGGCAAGGTGTCCAAACTGCACACACACAAAAAGCCCTTTCTCCTCTGAACAGCCTCCCTGGAGTGATTCAACCGCTCCCATAAATAAGGGACACTTGCATAACCTGGTAGAGGATTAAGCTCTAATATTTGTTTCAAAACAAATATGAACAGAGAAGGCACACGTTGCATGTCTTTTTCTAAACTGTATACAAATAAGTAAGTTTTTCAGTCAGATTTTAAATACCAGCAGGTACAGGTTCTCAAATACTGATGTACATGCCAGTTTTGTAATATTTCTACGTCCAAAGAAATGGACACAGAGCAGGTTTTGACTGTGGTATTTTGTGGTGAACATTTGTCATACTGAGTGCTTTTGACTGTTTTCTAGGATAGCAGTAAAAGAACCCCAAATATCAACACAAAAAGCAGCTGTTACAAAATTGTCTGTAGAAGTGCACTCTAGGAAACCAAACCAGCAAACACAACAGGACTCCAACACCCATTCTGACTGATGGCAGTTTACTACCTCTAACGCTAAATTCACAAATTCAGTGGGAAATGTGGATGCTTTTGCTTTGCAAAACCAGGTCCTGATTTTTTAATGTAATTGCAGAGATTCAAGTTTGATATGCACACACCTAACACTTCACAAAGTCATGCAAAATGCACTTTTCAAATGCAGTATTTACCAGCATATTAAAGAAGCAGCAAGTGGTATTAGAGTAATTTACAGATACTTGGATTATCTCCATTTTAAGTTTCTGCTCATTAATATCTACATTATATAAGAAACCACACACTTGGCACACAAGTGAGTGACTGTTCCATGAAACTATGCAACTATGAGGCAATTTAGCAAACAGGAATTAATTGTTGTTCTAAGACATAGGAAAACCACAAATGTTACGAATGTATTTCTTATTCCACTCTCTTTGTCAATAATTCAACTTTTTATGCATGGAAAACTCATGTTTCCCAGCTTTCCTGTGGTTTCCCCCAGGCTCTCTCCAGTAGTATACAATAATATAATCTATTAAGTCCTTCCTCCATTCATTTCTAAGCATCAGGTTTTCAGCACTTACTTCAGCTGCAGGTTACACAACAGTTACACATCCCTTGTGTTGTCCCATCTAATAGGACATAATCACATGGAAAAGTAGCAGTAGATCACCTGGGGATGTGAAGGTACTGTAATTTTTAGCTTACAAACGATCATCAGGGAAAATAAAGTTTAGGAAATGGATTTTTTTACTCACTGGTTTGTTTCAGTCTGCAATAGATTCCCCCCGAAGCAGAGCTGTGAAGTATTTCAAACAAATCCAAGCAGTTCAAACAGATTATGGCCAGGTTCAGTGCAGTGCCAGGGACGCAATTAAAAGCCAGGTGACCCCAGGAAATGACATTGAGACTGGACTAACTAGAGCGAGACCAGATATTTCTCTCTGCCCGCTCTCTTTTGTTAAAAAAAATAATTAAAAAATCCCAACCACTGCTGCAAAAGAGTCCCAAGATATATTCTTACATAACCACTGTCCTGTAAGATTGCCAAGGTCAGTGTGTGTCACAGTCACTGCCTTGGCGGGCAAAAGTGTCTTAGGCCTCTTGAAATTATCCCAGTATCTCATATTTCATACTTGAAGATCTCCCTGGTTAAACAGGTGGAAACCCCTGTGCTGCTCAGCATGAACAGGGAAAATTCAGGGGTTCCAGATTAAACTGAGGTTCTGCTCCACCCTGGACACCTGCTGAGCACACTGGAACCAAATTCAGCCACATACCTGCAGGATTTGTCCAGGATAAGTGGTTTAGGGATGTTTCAATTTTTACACTTCTTGCATATCTTAAATAAAAGAAACTCCCAAACAATTCAAAGCTTTCATGCCCAAAATTTTAAAAATAGAAACATGGCATGTAAGCTACTACAGGTAGATTTTATTTGTGTAATGCTTTCAATGATCTGGGCAACCGTGGGACTGAAAAAACAAGTGAGAATATGATGGTATTTCCCAAGGAAGAATACCAGATCTGGAAAAAAACCGGTTGATTTTTCTATCTGTGCACTGCTGTTCTACAAATATCAGTTCAAACCATGGAGTTATGCAAAAGTCGTGCCCACCTCTCTCTGTGCTGTCAATTAAGGGACAGTGTCACAGTATAAAATTTGCATTAAATTTGTTTGTATTAAAAATATCTCCCCTAGAGGGCAGCATTGAATCAGCATTCACCGAGCAGGAAATCTGATACACCTTTATAATACACATTTTACTGACAGGCTAAGGAGGCACGGGGGGAGTTCTTTAGCATCACAAGAAAGCTGGACATTTCTGGCATCTTAAAATTTGAAATAAATTTAAAAAAACCAATTTTATTAATTATTTGTACATTATACAGTGGGTGAGTTCTTTCATCCTTGCCCAAGAGCTTGCTAGATTTGGCTGACTGCAAAACTGTAGTATTGTGTTACTATAACAATCTTAAAACCACAGGTCAACCTGTGTCATTGCATGGGATGCCTTAAGATGCTGAAACCTCCTACACGATTTGCTGGTTTGCTTCAGAATTTTAAATGCCGAATTTATGAAATTACAGAACACAAAAGCTTATCTAAATACTTTTAACTATTGGTTTCCTAAAAAAGAAAACACATCCGAAAGTCGCTTACCGTCAGAAGAAACATTCTTGTTTTTAAATACACAGGAGAAAAATCCATATGGAAATAAATCCATCCCCATTCTGTATACAGCAAGTGTCAGAAGCAGTGCATGCAGGACAGGCAGCTCCCCCACGGCAAGAAAACAAAGCATGTTGGCAACATCTTGATGATTTTTTTAAATTTTTTTTTTAAAAGTGAAATTCTGGTGTGTTGACACTTGGAAACAGTTCCAGTTTGGAGACAGATCAGGATTTCTCTGCCACCTGTTTCATAATCCAGAGAAATATTCCAGAACTCACTGGCCAAGCCACGATTCAGCTGCAAAACTCGTAATTAATCTCACT
Organism: Acropternis orthonyx; assembly: GCA_035583155.1. Taxonomy (NCBI): domain Eukaryota; kingdom Metazoa; phylum Chordata; class Aves; order Passeriformes; family Rhinocryptidae; genus Acropternis; species Acropternis orthonyx. The sequence goes on from JAWWEU010000029.1 coordinate 10,364,277, forward strand.
TGTCCCCATCAGCACAGGCCAAATCATTGGGTTCATGCTCTGGCAAGGGCCCTCTCGAGCTGCCAGCACACTCAGCACTGCTGGAGTTACACATGTGGGGCTTTTTGGCCATGTTCCCTTCTCCCCCAAATCCATTCTCTCCAGAAGCTTTAGGGAGTGCTTCCCATACTTTTAAGAGTTGGGTGCAGCATCACCACTCCTGGGGCACCAGGGCTGACACAACCACAGCCAGAGTCAGTCATGTATGAATACATTTGCCATGTCTCGTGGCAAGGCAGCCCTGCCTGCAGAGCTTTGTGGCTGAAAAACCTTTCAGGGCTTTCAAGTGAGTTCTTGTGCCCTTAGGATTCAGTTTGGGAACTTTGCTTCCTATGGCGCGTTAGAGAGAGGATGTTGGTAGCAACTGCGAAGATAATTGTTAGCCACAATTTTAAATGGAACAAGCTTTAAAGAAAGCTGCTTGTGCTCTGCTCCAGGGCAGCAGGCAGGCCTGGTTAGCTTAACCTAATGGAAACCACCATGCTTTCACAGGCATTTAAATTAGGTGAAGGAATTTTGGGTTGTAAACTAGAAAACAAAAATTAATTTCTCTGAGTTTCAGGTTCCCCCAAGATCAGTAACTTCAGCGTGTTGCCCAGAATGTCTGCTGATGAATCTATGAGGTCAACATACCAAGTATTTTAGTGATCAAGAAAAATCAGTCCTGCAGTTTCAGACTGACCCACATTAGCAGCCTCCCTGTCAATCATCTTTATTGCTACTGACATACAGTGGTAACATTTAGCTCCATTTCACAATTGCTGTTAGACAGTCTTGCATTCTTTCAAACCAGAGAGGAAAACAAGAGAGGTTTCCTGGGGAAAAAATGCCCTGTGCTTTGTGAGAGGCTGAGACCATGACTGAGTTTGAGCAAGACTGCCAGTACTACCCAAAAGTAAAATTTGTCTTCGTGAGCTATTCGCAATCTCAAAAGTATTCAAAAAGACCTACATAAACATTTGCATATGGAAGGAGAAAATAATCAACTGATCTGGCATGAATTTGCTGAGCAAAGCACATCTTTTTTTAACTTGCTGCAATAAGATCATGACTGCTCTGTATTTAACAACCTACTCTTCTAAATATGTGTGTGGAAGGCATATGGAAATCTAAACACGTTTCCTCTTAGACTGCAATCGATTCAAAACCCAACAGTCCCTCTAATACAGTCTGTTGATCTGAATAATACGATTGCTAATCACAGGATGGTTTGGGTTTGAAGGAACTTTCAAGGTCATCTAGTTCCAACCAAGTCCCGGCCATGGGCAGGGAACCAGGTACACTCAAGTCACAATATAAAGGCCAAATGTGTGATCCCAGCTGGGGACCAGGAAGGACTTCAAGTGCTGATCACGGACTGTGCCCTACCCGGGAATCCATTCCCTGCTCTGCTCTCCACAGTCTCCACTGCTTTGGTGATGGAAGGGGTTGGTAGAGTAGATGTACCACCCACAGGCCTTGGAGACTGGTTAGTTCCTCATAGCCAAAGTGGGAACAGCATGCAGGAGGGTCCGTACCTGCCAGCATTCCTGATGGGACTGGCAGTGGCAGGAGTTCAGAGACACGCACAGGGATGGCTGATCCGTACAGGGGCAGCAAGTCAGACAGCCTGAACATACCTGACTGCTGCAGGTGCAGAGACGAACCAACCAAGGGCATTTTCCTGGGAATTTCCAAAGGAGATCACAAAAAGCTGTGGGCACTGGTGGGCGTTGGATAACTGAGCTAGGAAGATGATTCCAGCCTTCCTTGAGTGGCACGGAAATGCTGTGAGTTGGTCAGGCTGTGCCTCCGGGATGGGGAAGAACCACTCCAGTCAGGAGGTTTAGGTGATTCCAAATGAGCCCTTCCTCATTGCCGACAAACGTGCTGGGTGCTGTGGCAGCAGAGCTCTGTGCTGGGAGGGGGATGGCGAGGAGCAATAGGTAAAGCACTATTCTGGTATTCTGTATCAATGTTTTGCAGGCCTGGCAGTGGTCACAGTTGATGCCTACAAGCACTGGATATTCCACAAGTTGAAGACGGAATACTGACTTGTTTACCTGAAGATAATAGGACTTCGGGGTATTTCCTCAGAGAAAATATAAATTTTAATATAATTTCATAAGCTTTGGAGGTTAGCTTGTCTTGTAGCTTCAGTGATATCAAACTTCTTCAAGTAGGAGCTAGATAGAAAGCTGTTTAGTTTTTGCCAGCGTATGTAAAACAAGACTTTTCTATCTGCATTGTAGATTGTTTGTGGACACTTCCAGATTCTTGTGCTTGCTGCAGTCATTCTGGGGACTGAACTCTCATTGATATTGAAAGAGGTTCCACGATCAGGACACGTGCAGGAATTTGAGTGTAGAAGCCCACAGTGTGGTTTGGAGTAGTGAATTGCTTTTAGTTTGGAGATGACTGGGGCACACGGGAAGAGCAATTGTACATTAAGGGAACAATTACACATCTTCCTGGTGACATCAATGAGAGATTTGCCTTCAACCCTTCACAGAAGATTTTTTTAGCTTTAATTTGGGACAATAAAGGGGTTTTTCAAAAGCACTAAAAGCCAGTGGGAGCTTGTTAGCTGCTCCTTATGCTTTTAAAAACCCCTACACCAAAAGTGATAGCTAAGAACATGAAATGGAAGTAAATAAAATGCATTTTCATTGCTGTTTTGAGTTACATAATTCTTGTTTCTTGATTTGTTAGTTGATATGAATTTACATGGATTTAATCTATATGGTGACCAAGAAAATGGTGAGTAACTGGTAAAGATGCCAAGTGTAGCCACAAGTGATGTGTAGGTTGCAAACCCCAAGCAGCCAACAACGACAGGTAACAAGTTCACTGCCTACAGCCCTAAGTCTGCTGTGTCCGCACCCACCAAGCCAAATGGCCATTCCAGCATCTACCAGCACACAACACATGCTGCCAGCTAAAGGGATAAGCTCAAAGACACCCAGCACCCAGTCATGGATAGGAACCCACAGACATCACCCTACCTGCATGGAGCACAAAGCACATTCCCACTGTGGTTGAGAGTATCGGAGCCAGAATTCCTGTAGCGCTAGGTCAGATTGCACCTGGATGGGCACACCCTCTCTCAAGATCTCTCTGGCAGGAGCTGCAGTGAAGCAAGAAACTAACAGAGGTTTTTTAAATCTACTCAGTACACAAAGAATGACTCCCTTCTATATTCTCTAAGATCAAGGCCACAAAGAACCCTGATACGATCTGTTTGATAGCGTGGTCAGGCTCTTCATTTCTCCCTACGCTGAACCCAGCAACTTGTCTGGGGCTAAAGTATTTCCTCCAGAAACGATCTGTTAAATCAAAAAGGCATTAAGGTGATGGGGATTACATCACTGGCCTGGTTAGGATTAACCAGTCTCACCAATAAAAATCCACATCTTGCTTATTTGGGTTTGCGTAGCTTCAAATTCTGCCCATTTGATGGATATTTGTACATCTTTCTCTGTTTAGTTTAAGAAGTTGCTAATAGAAAGTATCTCCTCCCTGTAAAGGAATCTGGCTGCCTCTTGATCTTCATTGTAAGCTGAACAGACTCGGCTGTAAGCCATCTTTTTCCTCTTTGAAATAATTTTTTTATGGCTCTCTACTGCACAATCTCTGTTTTTTCCAACATCTTAAAAAACGTGAACTGCGGAATAGTTTGCAGTTTTTAATTGATCTCACAGTGGCATATGCAGATATCAAAATAATAATCCTTTTATTCATTACCCTGCTCTGCATGGGATGTGCCTGAGATAAAGAAAGATACTGAAAAGGGGGAGTGATTGAAGAAGACAAGAGGAGTATGCAGAGTAAGAGTTTACAGTTAAAACCATGTAAACCAAGAAAAAATAAAAAGTAAATGAAACCCACAAACCAAGACAATAAAATACTCCAAACGCCCAAGTTCTAGGAACCCCAACAGCAAAATTATGTACTCTGTTGTTTAAGAAGGGACTTCAGCAGAGCCCTCCCTGTCCTGCAGCTCTCTGCCCTGGAAGTATTGCCACGTTTTTGTGTTTCAAACTTCTCCAGCAGAGCTTCCTGGGGAATTCGGGTTCCATGGTAACAAAGTGCTGGCACATCTTCAGGCAGAGACCCCGGAGGTGCTTCCCCTCGAGGGGAAAAAAAGCTTCTCTTGGTTGTAGAAATAAGCACAGGCAGTCAGGGTTGTTCTGTCCGGCCCCAGAGCTGCTGTTTCCATCCCAGCAGCAGCGGTACCCACGAACGGAGCTTGGCTTTGTCTCCTCTCCAGGTTGCAAGTCCTCCTCCTGTCTGACCAGGCAGTTCACAGCAGCTTCTTTCCTCTTTAGGGCTGCATCCTTTTTTTCTTTGTTTTCAGCCAGGTTCTTTCACCCTTTTAATGTGCATGTGCAATGCAGGTACAGAGTTGAGAGCCAGATTGGGGCAGGGGTTTGCCCTCCTCCACGCGACAAGGCACACGAGCAGCACGCTGGCTCAGTACTGTTAGTTCACACAGCAGCACGAGCAGTGGATACTGTTCATTCCCAGCTCCTGTCAGCAGTGCCTTGATCAAATCCTGTTGTTACCATGCAAATTTTACGGGTTTGGAGCTTTACAATATTTTCCAAGTTCATAAATGTCAGAATCCAGTATAAAAAAAGGTCAATATATTACTGTCAGAAGGGTTTTTTTTCCCCCCTTTTTTATACAAAAATTAAAAAGATCAAAATATATCACATTATTTACATATTGTGCTTCATGCTTAGAGATCACTGAAAAAGAACACACAAGACAAACATTTGGATCAGAGAAATGCTCCATTCATTACACTTACTAACCTTAATGTTAGTATTGTAAGGATTGGCATTCAGATTTCTTTTAGCATTAACAGGACATCCCAGTCACTTACACAGAATTAAAACCTTTGATAATACTAAGGGTGTGCTCACATTCTAACTGAGGGTTTGCAGCCAGTTAGTAGTAACATGCTTGCTGTTAACTCCAACATGTTTGCAGCTGGGTTAGTGATTCCACTCAGCTTCAGTGTCATACCCTTGTCAGAGAATGAGCATGCTCCTACAAGTCTGGATTAAATCCTCATTTCATGGGGGGAACATGTATTTCCTCATTCTCCCAGGCTGCCATCAGCACTCACAACCCCTGGCTGTTCTGGGTGCATGAGGTGGGAGGAATTACCTGCACCCAGGGGTACTGACTGGAGCATTGAAACAGTGTAGTGACTCTGGGTTATGATTACAATGGCAGAGGAGTTTTTGTTTGGAAATAAATGTTTGTAACTCTGCAACAAAGCAATAACTCGCTGTAAAATTCCCATCTAGAGGGGTATGGGCTGAGTAAGTCACAGGAGCTTGTGTTGCAGAGTGGTGCAGCCTTTCCATGGGTGGTTCCTAAGCTGCCTGGGCCATAATAAAAGCCTGAGCAAGCCTGGAAAAAGGCATTCTACTGACAGTATTAACAACAACGATTTTTTTTGTGCTTAGCAAGTTCTTGGTGTTGCCAGCACCAGTCTAGAGCTGTGGGGAACAGGACATGAAGCTGCTGGAACCCTGCTCTCCCCAAGGCATGATGCCACATACCCAGTTGCTTAAAGGACATGCAGCAGTGCAGACAGTCACCATGCAGCCAGCAAAATAACTCAGGGCCTGTTCAAGGGTATACAGGTATTAATATTACTGTACCTTATGCCAACATCCTGCTACTGGCAGTCCGTCTGGTCCCTGCAAAAAGGAATTGACAGATTCAGTTTCCTTGACAGTGGCTTCAGTGTCAGACCCAAACCCCTGAAGGTCAGTCATCACCATGGTGAAAGGTTTCACAGCACTGTTAATTACCATGCAAAACCCGTTTACTGTATATGCACAGAAATAAATATGCAGGCAATGTAATCCATGTGTCACACAAACACAAAATTCAATACACTCCAGAGTACAAAAAAAAAAAAGAAGAAAAAAAATCAGCTATCTACACTTTCTTTTTTTTCCTTTAAACAAAATGTGACCAAATATAAATGTTTGAAACCACAGTTCATTAACTTCATACTCTCTTTTATAAGGTAGTGGGTTTTGCTATCAGACATATATATATGGAAAGCATGATGTGGAAATGTACTTCTTGTTAAAATGTGCTTTTTCCAGTTTGGGGGAGGTGATGTAGGTATTTTTTTTTTCCTGGATGGTATCCTAATTGTGTTAAATTTGATCCTGCAGTACTTAGTTTCTTTAAAAAAATCTTGAGTTGCTGAACTGATTGAGATAGGATGAGTTACGGACTATGCAAAGGGAGTGAAAAAACTTGTCTTGTTCCAATGGAGATTCACGAAACATACAAAAATCAGAAAGTCAGAGAAGAGCTCACTGACCAGGAGGAGAACACTGAGAAGGAAGCAGCCCCTTAGAAGAGGAACGGGCTTTGTATGACCAGCTCTTTCAAGACATTTTAGAAGAAATAGCTGACTTCAGCTGCCTTTGCTGATGCTGGATATTTTTTTAAGGCTCTTGGATCTCCAATTACATGAATTTCTGCATGTAGAGCCACAGAGAGCACACATGCACTGAGCCTTCCCTCCGAGCCACCTCGCAGCCCCCGGGGGTGGGAAGCCACGAGGATGCGCGTGCGGCCGAGGGAGCTGCCGGTGCAAACAGAGGTCAAAATGCAATTTTACATTTTTTACTGTAAATGTCAGTCATCACATTTTTTGTATTCTGTATTGATTTTATATGTAAAATAGCCTATGCCCAATAAAACAGATGCAGTGAAGTAAGGTTACCCTCTCCAGCTACTCGTAGTGTAAGAAGTCCAGTTATTTTCACACACTTTCCTGTAACGTTAGTCAGAAAACAGTATTTTTTTTCTGCAGACAAGGTCAATATTTTGGTCCATAACTGTCCATAAGAAAAGTGCAACTTGTACATTTGCCAGAGTCGCCTCGGGGGTGAGGGGTACAGCCCACAAGGTGCAGAGCAGTTGTTTGACCAAGGAACATCCTGACCTGCTGTTAAGGCACATCCTGACATGGATGGTCACAGGGTTGATTTCTGCCCTGGGTTTTTGTCCTTCTCAGAATACTTATTTTGGCCATTATGAAACTCCACATCTTTCTACCACGTTTCACTTGAGTGATTCCAAAATGGGTTGTCAACTTATAAAGAGCTTTGTGGCCTGTAAGGCTCGTGCTGATGTTCCTGGACTAAAAGCCATCACTGAGAGCCCAGAAAGCCTCCACCACATGGTGGGGTGGAGAACAAAGCCAGTGTTCCAACCAACATGCAACTGACCTTTGCATGCATAAACAGGGAGATGTGCAAGTGCTTTGCTAACTTAGTCATGTAGTTCTGTTCTGGAGAAATGCCCTGCTGCAGTTTACAATGCCCGCAATACAGAGAGCTAAGATGGGAGATGCTTGGTAACACAACATCTCTGGGGAGTAAATATGAAGGGTTGGAGCAGGCCTGCTGTTAGGCATTGGTTTCTTTGACACATCTGAAAGTAATTTAACATTTTGAAAGAGAAACAGCTTACTGCCCTTTTGTTTCTCTGAGGACAACTGCAAATCATCTGACATGCAGCATTTTCTATGGCTAAAAAAATGAAAATAAAACAATGACCTTTTTAAACTAGTCACGCAGAGCCCTTTTGGGGAGCAGAGCACAAACCCTCCTGCATAACCCCCAGACCCAATCTGAGCTCTCTGGTGACTCTGCAAAACCCTGAGTGCTGGTGACCCCACACTGCCCATTCCTTTGAGGAAAGCTTTCCAAATCCCAGCTGGGAATGGGACTCACAGGGCTGCACCAGCAGGAGGGGAACCAAACTGGGCCACAGGTGCTGAGAGAAACCATAACTAACTTTGAGCATCTGCTGCCAGAAAGGGACTGGTATCCCCTATGTGATCTCCCTTGGTTTACACTCCTTATCTAAAGTAATTTTAACTGTGAGGAAGCAGCCACAAGGCACTGGCATCCTTCCCTGAATGCCAAAGTGAAACATCTCATTCCAGTCCTGCTGCCTTGTGTCCTTCCTCTCCCTGGAGGCATTTTCTCCTCAGGACAGGGCTTGGCCCCAGCAGGAACACACAACAAGCCATGCAGGAAAGACAGCGAGCAGATACTGTACCGAAGGGCAGGGCACCCTGCCCAGGCCTGGCAAACCTGGCTCCCTTTTGCTGCCTGCAATGCTGTGGTCTCCCTGTTTGGAAAGATAACTGCTTGCTGAGAATGATAAAGGACCAGAAGTTACTCAGACAGATGCCCCCATTTCAGCAGAGGAGGAGGAGGATGGGTCTAGAGCTTCCCAGCTCCATTTTTGATGACACAGTAAGTCAGCAGAGTGGTTTTATGGTAGGGGATTCACAGACACACAGTCTGTCATCAGGGAAAGATCTTCTGTACACAAACCAGAGACTCACAGGTGTTACAGCGCAGTGAAAGAGGTAAGGGGTAAATCACCCAAGAGCGTGAGGGAGGAAAGAATTAATTGTAGTTCATGTTCAGTCTCCTGGCAAAATAAAGCATATTGACTAAGGGAGCTTTTTGCTGGTATAGAGGAGCTGCACAACAGCTTTGGCTGCCACAGCTGTGCTGGCAGGGTGAGGAAAAGTCACACCTTCAGATAAAAAATGGGGTTTTGGATAATGTTGGAGCAAGTACCTGCCACTATTGGGTGCCTCTGAACTAAGCTCTAGACAGCTCCATTTAAGTAGTTTGAGCTCAATATTTAGTACTTTTCATCCTGCACCCTCAAAGCACTTCAGGGAAAGCATCTCTCTGGTTTTAGTCATTACATGAAAAATAGTAATGAAAAGGAGCTGAATTTTACCAGGTCAAATAACTAACAAACCAGTCTAGATTTTTTTCTTCCCCCCTTCCCCTGGGCTCTATCAAGTCAATGAGAGGTTCTGGAAATGGACTTGGGAGATGCAGGTTCCCCAGGCTCAAACAGCCAGGAGGTTTTCTGGAAAGCCTGTCTGTACACCCTGCACAGTGGTGGCCCGGGCTGTGTCTGAGAAGGGACAGAGCTGAGCCACAGGCAGAGAAACCCAGGGAGGTCTCTGCTCCCAGAGGCACTTGGCAGCCTGGGGAGCTCCAGCTCATACATCACTTGTCTTTGGCAGAAGCCATCAACTCCAACATGCTTCCCCAGGCTCATCCCTAGCTCGGTTTGCTTGGATGAAGGGATAGAGCTGACCCTGTTTTCAAATCACCTTCCATCCTCTGCACCCAGTTACTCCCTGATTTCAAACACACTCAGAAGCCAGGCCTGCAGCTTCACACTGTCTCCTGAAGAGCTGTACTGAGGTCCATTGTTCCTGACTACAATAAGAAGGTCTTTACACAAAGACCCTCTATTTTTACTGCTGTGGCTTGTTCCCATCTGGCCAGTGAGGAGCCCTTACAGCGAGCAGTGAACTTCCAGCAGTGCAGATAAACCAGTAAGAAAAGTGAGAAAACAATAACCATCTGCTCTGATTTACTGCAAAATAGAGAACTCCCAAATCCTCCTCCCTCTTTTTCCCTGGCTGCAAAGCTGTGGTTCCTTTTCAGCCCCAGCACTGCGTGTTTAGGAAGAGTGAAACGAAGGACGTACCACAGGACAAGGCTGATCCAGTCCGGGGGGGCCTGGTTCCCCCTTCTGCCCTTTGGCTCCTTTTCTCCCTGGTATTCCTCGCTCACCCTGTCAGCACAACAGGAAAATATCAGCAACAAAGAGAAGAAACACCTTTGCTTTATGTCTCACAGCACTTAAAGAGTCCCACTCCTCACCCAGAGCAGGGGCATTTGCACTAGTGTAGCCTCAGCTGAGTAATTAAATCACTGGGAAAATCTTCAGTTAAAGCTGGGTAGAGAAAACTAATAGATAATTTTATAACAGATTGACTAAATGACCAGTTTCTGCTAAAACTCAGGTGGGTATCTGACAGCAAGTGGGAGCAGCAGGTTCCAGTCACTGCCCTGGCTCAGCTGGGCATCCCTTTGTCTAAGGATCCTTGCAGCAAAACCTTTGACTTTGGATCCATAAACCAAACCCTGCAATTCTTTGCAACCTGGAGCTGTCACAGGCCACTCCATTTCCCCACAGTGGCTGTGCTGGGGGTGGGGACAGGCTTACAAAAAGCACTTCCAAGTGCATAGGAATTAAGTGCCTGTCCTGCCCTGGACTGGGCAGGTACTTGTGCTATGGAAAAGGCCCTTCAGCAGTGACTTGAGAGACAGTCTGGAGAGGGGACCAGCACCCAGGACAACCTGCCACAAAGAGCAGCCTGTCCTGCCCCAGGAGCATCTCTATAGCCATAACCCTCACTCACCTTCTCCCCTCTTTCGCTCCTCTCTCCTTTCTCTCCTCTGAGACCTGGGAAACCCTATCACAGCAAAAGTGGGGAACAAAGAGGGGGAAAAAAAACAACAAAGGTTTTGTAAGTTTAGTGTGTGAACATCCTGGCATCTCAGTTCAGGATGAGCCACCTCCAGCCATCAGCAGCCCATCCTGCCATGGGGAAGGATGACATTTTCTTCCTGTTGACTTGGTATGTCAGCAATTTCTTGGGAAAGCTGAAGTGTTTCACCACACCCCAGTAATGTTACAGATATTACAGAGTTTCATTTCACTGAATCCAGTGCAAATATTCTTGATTGGAAAGGGAACTTTAGCTGAGGAGTAGTAGCAGCTCAGCAACTGGCCTGAATTCAGCCCTTTCCTACAGATATCATTCCATGGGCACTGTGTTTAAGGGAGAGTAGGCTACACAGTGCTAGCCACATATTTTCCCAACAGTCTCAAGTTACAGGCGTGTTATTTGTGTTTATACATGAATAATGAATAGTTTCCATACTCACATCCAATCCTGGCTCCCCAGGCTTTCCCTGCAGTTGTAAAAAACAAAAATGAAGACATGCTGTATTGAGTTTGGTGCTGCAGACAAACTGATATCAAACTTCTACTATGGGTAGTGAGAGCATGTGCCCACTCGGCAGCCCCCGGGGCTGGAGCCTGCTCCTTGTGATCTACCAGGATAGGGCAGCTCTGGCTGGGCTCGCCACACCAGGATTTCACAGCCCCTCTTTTAGGATGAGACCCCAATGCCACCCCTCCTCTCCCACCCTAGGGATTACCTTCTCTCCTTTGGTACCAGGCAAACCGATGAGCCCCGGAACACCCGGGAGACCCTGAAGTTAAAAACAAACAAGGCATCGGGATCGTTGCTGCGAGGCAGGTTCCTCTCAGCAGCCAGAAATGACATTTGGGAAAAGAACTCACAGCAGGTCCAGTGTCACCGTGGTCCCCCTTCTCACCACTGTCTCCTTTTTCTCCCTTTGCACCATCCAAACCCTGCAAAAATGAAATGTTTGAGCCAAGGAGACATGGCAGTTCTGCCCAGGGCAGCCACCCCACGCACCCACCGCTTCCCCTGCCCCTTCTCTGCTAAGGTTTTCCTCTTGGCCAAGCCACCTAAGAAAACAGCTGAAAATACAGGTTGGAGCCTTTTGGTTTGGAGTCCCTGACTCAACACGTGCCTCCCAGCCCTCACAACTCTGTGCTGGAGGAGGGTTTGAGATCCTAAATGTGTTTAGGAGGACAAACTGCTTGTTTTTTGAAACACCAAGTGCTGAACAGTGTAACCAAAGGATGTGTTGTGACAACAGTGACAAGAAAATAAATAAATAAAAAAATCAGTCTCCAGAGCTGACAGGCTTTTGTGAGTGTGTAAATAATGCACTGGCAGCTGGGAAACCGGGTGACATTTAATTTATTGACTTACTTTAGGCCCCTGGATTCCTGGAGGACCCTGTGGGAAAGACAATGGTGCATTTGAAAAAAAAAAACAACACCAAAACAAAAAAGCCCAGAATTTATAAACACACCCTAGAGTTGCCTTCCCAAACCATTTCTTGCTGAAATTATGGTCTGACAATGGCCAGCCAAGTACTTCTTTTCTAGACAGGTGGCAGTTTATTTGGTTCTCTGGAACCAAATCAGGGGAAAGGGGAGTTGAATAGGACCCACTCTGTGTAACATGGGGCAATAAAGCTGCAACACGAGCTTTGGGGAGCAAGAGCCCCCCCAAAATTTTGCTGAAGCAAATGGCACTGTGCCACCCTGGCCTTCCATGCCTGGGCATGGCCAGGGTACCTCCCAGGTTATGATGCCCATCTGGTTTTGAAACACGGTCTCTCAAGGTCAATCTTGAACCCAGCACAGGCATCTTGGCCTTCCCAATGCTTTTGGCAGCTCCTTTTGGAGCATTTTAGGCACCAAACCCCTCAGATACCTGAACCAAAAGTGTTCACCACCCCCATCCTCTCCCAGAGCAGCTGATGGGAAGAAACTTACTGTTGTGGGCAAGTTTAGGGAATACAGACACCATCATGGTGGGGAATGGATTTTCCCATCCCCCAAGACTGTATCTTTCCTCCGTCCCAAGGGACAACTTGGTTATTTGCAGAATGAGCCACAAATGCTGATGCATTTTCATCTCTCTGAAGACAGAGCACAACACTCTAGCTCTGCCCTGATTCTTCTTCCCCAGATTCACAGCAGCCCACCCCTGATTAAGGAAAGCAAACCACCCTTGTCCTTTACTAATTAAATGCAGTAACAAATCCGCAGCAATCACTTTCTGTACTCCTACCATAGGGCCGGGTAATCCAGGGGGTCCAGGCTCAGGTGTGATCTGCAGAAGGGAATTGAATGGCACGTTAACAAGAGTGGGCACAGAGACAAGACAATTCAGGAATGGAAACCTCACAAAGTCCAAAATGATGTTTTAATGCCCCCTGACTTAATGGTTTTAATCAAAGTATCTACTAATCAAAGAGTTGCTCGTAGTATTGATAAATAAAAGAATCTTTATAAGCACATCAATGAGATGCCTGACCAAGAGTACTCAGTGTATTTGCCAGTCATAAAATGTATGTGGTGATGCCATTTTCTGCACAGACTGAAGAAAACCAGACTTTTTAATTCAACAAATAAAAAAAGCCACCAAAACACCACCACCCCCCCCCCAAAACCTGAACTAAATAAGCACTTCCCTGTCATTAATAAAAACCCTATCAAACCCCATCACTTGTTTTTTTATTAAGCAATAAGCATGAATTAGGCAAAAAGGATGCAGAAATCCTATACAACTGCAAGGAGCCCAGTACATTTTGAGAACAAAACATGACAGCGGCGTCCAATATGTCAACCATCAATGCAAAATCTAAAGTAACTTTGTAGTGCTGAGTGTGCAAACTGCTCTTCCCTAACAAATAAACCCCATTCAGACACTTCTGAACGTTCTTGTAGGCAACAGCGGGGTTTTGCTGATGGATACAGGATTGGCAGGTCCAGCCTGCAACCCCCCAAATTTGCCTGACCCCAAATCATGGAAGAGGCTTTATGTTGCCCAGATCTTACGTGATTATTCTGCAGACATGGTGAGCCTGTGTCTCCTTTTTCTCCTTTGTCTCCTTTTGGCCCTTCTGCTCCCTAAAAGATAAAAATGTAACACTGATGTGGTGCATCTTCCAGGAGAGCAAAAACAAGAGAGAAAAATACATTTGTTTCCCTCTAAACTCCAGCCTTGGCTCCAGCAAAGCTCGTGTTCATCTCCAGGGGGCTTTGACCAAAGATTTTCTCCTCCTTGGTACCCTCTGGATAAGCCTTTATCATCATCCTTAAAAATGGAAATTCAAAGCTCCTGCATTCACCAGCTCCACAGTGCTGTGATGTGGACACATGGCTTAAATCTGCCAAGCTGGCCATGTTCTGAGAACTTGCAGAATCCCCTTCCAGACCCGAGCAGCAGATGGACGGGAACAGAGGGGCGGACGTACCGGTGGACCTGCTGAGCCCATTTCTCCTGTCTCTCCTTTCTGCCCCATGATCCCCACACTGCCCTGGTCACCCTTTGCTCCTTTGGGACCCTGCAAGTCAACAGAAAACAACGTGCTTAGGAGAGAACTGTTAAAAAAAAACCCCAACCACAACAGGCACTTCTGCCTTTCTGCCTTTCCCTCCCCGTCGCAGCACGAGCTCACGAGAACACGTTTTTAACATTCAAACTCACATATGCCAATATTGTGGGCACAGCAGAATTTGGCTGGGATTGCAGCAGGGATTGCAGCCATTAAGGGTGGGGAAGGTTTATGAAAAAAAAAAAAAAAAAATAAATTGGAGACAGCATCTGACGAACCACTTGTAAAAGGAGCCCCTTTAGCTCAGCAGACGTGGCCACGAGCAGCGTCGGCACGCTCAGAGCAGGGCAGGGGGCCGTGGGCAAGGGCCATCAGCTCAAGGGGACACAGGTGGCATTACAGAGCTCAGCTGGCTCCTGGCAGGCTGGATTTGCTCTTCACAGGCACACAGTGTTTGTGTGGCTTTTTCATTTGGCTCCTGCAAGGTCTCACTCCATCCAGCCATGCCGCGCTCACCTTTTCACCGTCCAATCCGGGTGGGCCTGGCAAGCCCAGCTCTCCCTGAGGGGACACAAAGAAAGGAGAGCCCGCGGTAAATTAAATCAGGAAAGCATTCTGCAAGGAAATTATTCACACCCAACCATTGTGGTTATGAGTGTCATTGATGCACCAGCATCATTGGCTCATCCAAATATGAGATCCTTGGGCACCGAAATCCCGCCCCATCCCGTCCTTCCAAGAGATGTTTTTCTGCAAATGACATCCTTCTTGCAAAGAAACTACAGCCTGCAGGTTACAGACAATTGCTTGTGAAGTAGTAGGGACTGAGGGTGGCTCAGCACAGCCACTGGGACTGCCAGCCCCTCTCACAGCTGCTTCTCCCATTGCCTTCCGCCTCCTGCCACAGGCAGTGAGGGGGTCTCAGAGGGGCTGGGATTTCACCTCTCAGCTGTGGGACTGGGAGAGGACTTATTTCTGGGACAGCATCCTCTGGAAGAGGCTGGAGACCAGAGACAGGTCAACAAAACTTTGGCTGTTGTGTGAAAACGTCCTTTTTTTCAGCCAGAGCAAGGCTTAAATAGCATTTCTTTTACCACACATAGCCTCAAACTCAGGCAGCATCACCACGGGAGACTCTACGTGGAGTGTTTCTTGGGAACACTGTCTGCATGGCAGAGGTTGGGCTCACCTTGGGACCTGGAGTGCCCTGGGGGCCCGGTGGCCCTGGGGGACCCGGTGGACCCTGAAACACAGCAAACAAAACAGGCTTGAGCAGGACTAACGTGACCATGGCACACTGTCCCCGTGCCGTGGGGATGAGCCAGGAGCAGCTCCCGGCCACGATGTGCAGCAGACACTCAGGCGAGTGGGCTTGGCCAAATACTGGGATGAGCTCAGCTGGCACAGAGCGACCCCAGGTCTCTCTGGCACGGGGCTGTTCATGCAAAAGAAAACACAGTGGGAACAGTGCACAGGTGCAGCAGCACATGGGTTAAGAGGCAAAATGCCTTTAGCCAGAGGTGTGGCCCCACATCTGGTGGTTTTTGGCCTGGGAAGCAGCATCCTGCTGAAAACAGGGCCAGCCAGCCAGGGAGGTGCAATTAAAGAGGGGAAATGAAGGAGTTTGTGTGAGCACTAACAGCAGGAAAACCTTGCACACGTAAAGAAGCTGTTTTTCCTGGGCAATGCCTGGTGCAGAGACCACAAACCACCTTGAGATGAACAAATATTTTCCAGCTTGCAAATTATTTCGAGCAGCAAAAGTTGTGGTCTTGCTCAGATGAAAACCAAACCAGTATCATACCCTCCAGCACCTTTTTCCATAGCTGCACACTCAAAATGCTGTTACATTCAGTCACACTGGAATCCTTTCCAAAGCCTGGCCCATGAGACAGGTCAGTGCACAAACACTGCAAACAGCTAATAAGCAGGAAACCAGCAAAGTTAGCAAGGCTCAATGACGTGCCCCTCAGCAAACTCTGCATGCAGAACATGGCAGAGGGTCTGGGCCCAGCAGATGAAGCCTCCAGACATTTGATGGAACCTCTCCAACCACTGCACTCCACAAACTCCACTCCCAAAAGCTCCATGCCATGCAGACATCTGGCAAGCGGAAATTACCAGCACTTTGTGTATCCCTGCAGCCTGTTATAAAACAATTAGCACGGTTCTCAAGTATGTCTGTAATGAAGTATTTATTCTATTCAGCTTATTTCACATCCTAATGAAAATGGCAGGGCACTGCTCAGTGGGGCAGGTCAGGGCTTGGGTGTGTTCCCATTCCTCCTGCATCCCCATCCCTGCTTGCAGAGGATGTGCAGCGACAACATCAGCTCCACACGGTGGGAATCCCTTACAGCTGGCAGTGTTTAAGCTGTAATGTGGCTGCTCACACTCCTTGCATCAGGTGTTTATATGGCTGTGTCATGCTGCTTCTACCTGCAGAATATTAACTCGCATCCCACAGCTGGATCCCACCAGCCTGAGCTCACCATTTTTGGTGGTACATCCTAAATATCCTCAGCCCCCAGGTGGAATTAGCTCTTCCCTCCCAGCCAGCTCTGTGTCAAGGCAGAGATCCTGGGAAGAAGACATGGCCTTGGTCTTGGCTTACCTTGAGTGCATCCAGGATCCGGCCATCGTAGTCGATGATGACGGTGTCTCCCTGCTCCCCTTTCAGGCCAGGGGGACCCTGCAACCGGGGATGGATCCTGTTTAGTGGTCCAGCTCAGAGAGGCGGGTGGGATGAAAGCAAAGATCGCCCAAGCCCCATGGATTTAACCAGTCCCCACTCTGGCAGCTGGAACTGTCACCCAACCAAACCTCACGAGGATATCCCATTTGTGTAACAGAAGTGCATAAAAATCCTCACTCCATCACCCCTATTTCCAGCGACCCTCTTGTAAAATTTAAAAAAAAAAAAAAAAGGGTCACAGGATGGCCACATTGATAAGAAAACTAGATTTGACTGACTTCCCAGAACTATCTCCTGTGGCAGCTTTTGGTACCTGCATAATCATTTGTTTAAAAATGCACCATCTCTTATTTTCTCGCACTGAACTGATCCCGGAGCGATTCAGCCACATGCTAAGTAGAAAGAGGTGGTGGGGAATGGCTCAAGTTGAGGCAAATACACAACTCCAAACTGAAATCCTGCAATCCATACCCGGGGTCCAATGGAGCCAATTCCTCCCTTCTCACCAGGGTCACCCTGAAAATCAAAATCACATTTTTTTAGTTCAAGGAAACCGAGGAAAATATAGAATATTTAGCTTGAAAATACTGTACCCGCCCATAAAGACATGCTTTAGATTAAATATGACACCAACACTGGCTGCTTCTCCTAGAAAAAAATTACATTTGACTTGAGGGCAAATACATTTTGCCGCAAACAGTGTTGGTGTGGGCTGGCAGGCAGTGGGAGGGAGCAGAGTGGCCCACTCGGGGCTGAGCCCCTGGTACTGGTGATGTGCCACTCTCCAGCTCCTCTCCCTGCTCCAAGCCTGCCAAGATTTGTGCTGCTTCCACATGGCTCTCTTTGCTTTAGGCTGAGTTTTGCATGTGGAAAGTTTCAGCCAAGACCTTTAAACCATTTTCAAGGGCGAGTTTGAGGAAAA
Source organism: Acropternis orthonyx (assembly GCA_035583155.1). Classification (NCBI taxonomy): domain Eukaryota; kingdom Metazoa; phylum Chordata; class Aves; order Passeriformes; family Rhinocryptidae; genus Acropternis; species Acropternis orthonyx. Next base: position 10,381,804 of record JAWWEU010000029.1, read on the forward strand.
GGGCTGTGCCAAATTGTTCCTTTTTTTTCCTCCTCATTTTTTTCCCCTTTCCCTCCCTTTTTCTTTTTTTTCCCTTTTTTAAACTGGGGAGTTTCAAAAAGCCACATTACTCTCACAGCAGTGACCTGAAATTCAGTTCAGGATTCAAAAAATGTCCAACCTGCCATACCCACGTAAATCCCTTTGCTGACCAATTAAAGCCCTCCAAAAAAGTAAAAACTGGTAAAAATGCATAGAGAAAACCCCTTAAATTCAAGAGATACCAGGGGGAACAACTGTTACTATGATTCCATGACTCTGGTGACCAAGAGTCACCAGAGCCCACTTTCTTCATCACGTACAGTTTCTTGCCCAAAAAATGAGCCACAACTCTTTGATACAGAGAATATTTGCTGGATCCAGGTCCTGCTAAATCCAAAGCAGCTGAGGGGGCAAAACCCAGTCCACAGATGCCCTCGGGGTCTCCCCCTCACCAGTTAATTACCCCAAACTGTCTGATTGCATTTCTCAGCAGTTTTGGAGGTCAGTAGGACAGGACACCTCATAAGTGCTCTGGGGTCTGAAGCAACACCACAGCCATCAAAATGTGATGGGCCTCTCCTGAGCGGAAAGGCTGTTCAATGGAAAACATGCCAAGAGAGGATTTAAAAACCTCTCCTTACTGATCTCTGCTTGAACCCAGCTTGAAATCACCAGGCAAAGGTAAAACACTCATAACATCCCCCTGTTTTGTATCAGTTTGGACAGTTTATGAGCCTTTTAGAAGGCAAGGGCCCAAAACGCAGTGCTGTGTCCAGTGTTCCAGCTAAGGGGCTTGTATTTACCTTGGGTCCTGGGAAGCCATCTGTGCCATTCTCTCCCTTGGGACCCACACTTCCTTTTTCTCCCTGAAAACAAGGCAAGTTAGACAAATACTATACAGGGAGGATGGAGAACAGGTTTCTTCAGGTTGCCCTTCTCTTGCTTAGTTTTCACTTTACACACACAGGTGAGCAAAGCTCTGCTTTTGGCCATCAAACACGTCACGTTCCCTGGGTGCGAAGGGGCAGTTTTTGAGATCAAAATGAAGCTGAACAGTTCCAGTGCAGGTGGTCTGTGTTCAGCCATAAAGCTGGCCCCAGAATGACAGCACAGAATCACACCATCACAGAATGGGTTGGGTTGGAAGGGATGTTGAAGATCACCCAGTTCCACCCCTCCTGCCATGGGCAGGGACACCTCCCACCAGCCCAGGTTGCTCCAAGCCCCGTCCAACCTGTCCCTGGACACCTCCAGGGATGGGGCAGCCACAGCTTCTCTGGGCACCCTGTGCCAGGGCCTGCCCACCCTCACAGTTTTCTTGATTCCTTCCCATGTCAGGGCAGAAATGTGCTTCACTACCTGCCCCAACTGTGATGTGGTGCCAAGGAACCGGAGGGCAACAAAGTGCTGCCAAGCACACGGACACAGAGCAGAACATACCTTAGGGCCCACAAGCCCTGGCTCCCCAGGGATCCCGTCGTCACCCTGGCGAAATAAAACATAAAGAGTGAAATACACAGAGCTTGGGCACACTTATTAGGATCCAACACATCCCGTGACCCCACCGAGTGTTGCACAGCCCTGAAACCCACTCGGGTTTGCAGGAGGCCAGGAAAGAGCTGCAGCAAGGAGCCCAGGGGGGATCACATGGGTGAGAAACCCCAGGGAACACAAGGAAAGGGTTGGTACGGACGGACACGGCTTCTCCATTGGTCTTTGGCAGTGGTTTCCCTAATCAAGCACAGAGCAAAGCAAAGCAAAGGAATAATAATAATAATAAAATCCCCATTTTACCTTTTTCCCTTGGATTCCAGGCTCACCCTTCAACAGCAAAGCCAACAGAAGAGAAAGAAATTTAGGGACATAACAGAAAATATGACCAATTGTACAGCTAGTCAAAATTAATTGCAAAATTAAAGTACTTGGCTTGTGTTGATTGTTTTCATCCCCCCAAAAGCACATTCCCCCAGCAGAGCAGATTCCAGCCCCTCTGTGGCTCCCTCCACCCCCACTGCCAGGTTTGAACATGGGCAGTGGTTGTGATGTTGAGGAAGTGACACATTCAGACATTTATACCCCCAGCCAATGGCTAACACAGTAGTTTATATCTGATGAGTGCAAGTCCAGTGCAAAATGCTTGTTTTCTTCTCCACCCCTCTTATGCAGCATCTTTTCAAGAATTCATGTGTAAAATAAGAGAGATTATTCCCCACCTTTGGTCCTGGGGGTCCTCTGGCACCCTGTTGAACACAAGAGTGATTTACTTGTTTGACAACAGAGTGCAACAGGATAAAAACATTTCCAAAAGTACTTTAAATCCCTTAAAAAAAAAAAAAAAAAAGACATGGATGCCATCTTCTCATCTTCCCTAACAAATTACCCTTAAGTTCTCTGTGCTCCCAGTAAACAATATTCTTTTACAGCTCATGTATTTTATGTACAAAAAGCACATTTTTATCCAACTGAGACCTTGGTGAATTGGAGTTACAATGCCAGGTGGCTTCAGAGGGGCAGAAGTCAGAGTACTGGAGCACCACATCCCTCCAGCAGACCCAAGGGGATGAAACAACTGGCCTCTTTCCTCCCCAGGGCACAGGCACCCGTGGACAAACATCTATTTAGAGCTTTTATAATTTCACATGGGGTTCTTTTGTCCTCCCTAAGCAATGACAGAAACCCAGTGAGCTGAATGGCAATGCAGAGCAAAGAGTGAGAGGCACACACACACAGGAGCTTCTGGGCAATACTAACCATGGGTCCTTCCTCTCCTGGCTCACCTTTGACACCCTGCAAAAATAAGAACAACAATGGAACTATTACCTCTCATTCTCCAAAACGCTCAGCAATAATTAAGAATGTTCCACTGCATTATCCATTAGCCTGTTTTTTCTATTAAATACATTGCCAGTGGTCTGCAGATCTGCAACAGGTCATCTGAAGGGTATGGACTGGAGAAGACATCTCCGAGTTACAACCAGCACCCGCAAACACAGCCCGCAGGCCCCGCTCTTTGCTCCACAACTCACGATGGAAAGATCCCTCCTGCTCCCTTGGCCCAAAGCTTTGCTCTGTGAGCAGCCCTTGGAGCTCAGCAGGGGCCCCCCGTGGTTGGGGTGGCAGCACTGGGGAGGAAGAGGACACCCTTCACCCTCCTCTCCCTCACAGGGGTGGGAACTGCCCGGTAGGAGCTCGCTGCGCATCTCCCGTCCTTACAGGGGAGCCTGGGGGTCCTCTTGGGCCATCCTTTCCCGTGTCACCAGGAGGCCCCCGGGCACCTGGGGGTCCTGGAGGACCAGGGGGGCCCGTGGCTCCATCTCGACCTTGATCACCCTGGAAGAAGTTCACACAGACATGGTGAGAGGAAGCGGCGTTGGCAAGCGGTGGCTGCAGGGTGCCCACAACGCATGCACTGCATCCCTGGGCCACCAGCACCCTGACCTCTGCTGTCCCAGAGGAATTTAGCTACAGCTTCCAGCTGGGAAGGCTGGAAGGGAGCTTGTGGCCAATTCATGCCCTTTGGGTCCGATTCCTTAACCAGGATTGTGCTCAGTGCCTTACCAAGGAGGTTTTATCTCATTAAGCCCTTACCCAGTGACTGTCTGCATGGCAATTACCAATTCAACAGCACCCAGAAATAACCCAGACCCACAACATGCTGGCATGGAGCATGCACACACTGCCATAGCTTAGTGCACCACACCAGAAAAACCACACCAAAAAAGCAGCGGTGCTTAGTCTCATCCTCTAAAGACAGCCAAGGCCATATATTGCGATTCAGAGCCCCTCACAGCCTGCATTGCTGGGCTGCAGCGGGAAAGCGGCAGCCGCACCTCTGTGTGACTGGGAAGGGCTGGTGGGAGCGCCCCGGGGGGCTCCGTGCCCGGGTACCAGCTCCCAGCCCAGCCCCGGGGCCGTGCCCATCCACGGGGCTGCACAACGCAAAGGCAGCCTCATAAATCCTCTAGCAACATCTGGGAGAGTCACCACCGAGGCAGTAAGAGGGCTGTATTTAATATGTGGTTCACCCTCAAATCGGGGACAAGTGTGGGATTTTTCAGAAGTCCTTAAGTGACTTAGCAGCACAACAAATCCCATGGCCTTTCAACAAGATCTGGGCCCCTAAATCACTTGCACAGTTTTTTAAAAAACCCTATTGCAAATGCTGAACACTGCAACCAATTATGTCAAGTCAAGTCAAATCTCCCACTGAATTTTTCCTCACTAAAACGCCACATTTAGAGTTCAAGAATTTAGATTACTCCAGTTTTAATGCATTTTATAACACTAACACTGTCCGTATCAACATTTATAGGACTTTGCTGCTTGACTCCCAAATCTCACTAGGCACCAAAAGCTACAACCCATTAGTTTTAGGTCTCTCCACTTTGACAACCCCCACCCTAAATTCCAGTGGGGTTTCTTTCACTCAAACACACCCCCAAGGAGCATCTCCAAACACAGCCATGGTAGTGGCAATTTAAAAGAGCAACAGCGCACTGCGAGTCAGAGAGAAGGAGAAGAAGCAGCTCAAAGAATCACAGCAAACCAGCAGCTTTGGTGTCTACCTTGAGCACTCGCCGACTAAAGACAAGCTGATCGTTAGCCAGGAATCCGTGATTGAGGTGGGGGAAAACCATCTAGCCAGGGAAAGTGGGGGGCAGAAGAAGAAAGAGCAACAGTTCAAGATGAAAGCACAGCAGAAGGGTGAGTTTTAAAGGCTGTAGCAATATATAACAATTTTTCTTTGATAATTAATTGATGAATGAGAAAGAAAAAGTCTAAGTAGCCAGCAGTGGTGGCTTTAAGGGTCTGGATACACTGAAGTCTGGTAAGCAGGCCACAGATTGAGGGAAACAAGTATTTTTTCACTAGTTTACTGCACAATAGGACATTCAGAGCAGCTGGGACAAGGATTCCCCTGCTGCAGAATAAAGAGCATTATTCCAGTAAACCCCCGAGGGGATATATCCCAGCATCTCCCTGAGACCAAATATTATAACCTTTTTTCAGAGGCTAAAATGAATACTGATGTATTCCCCAGCCTGCAAATTGCAGATAAATCTCTCAGACTTATATGATGCAAAAACAACGCATTTAGACCATGTCAGTAGTCACTGCTATTGTTTTTTAGCCTTTCCACTCATCCATCTAGGGAGAAGCAGCAAGACATTTCCTTTCTCAGGACACCACGTGCACCTCCCTTTCCTCCATCCACCCATCCCTGCACACATCCATAGGAGAAGCAAAGGGGTGGAGTGAAGCCACAAGCAGCCCTGTGGGAACACAGAGCACATCCTTCATGAGGACTTGGGAGGTTTCTGTGGAACAAACCTCTTTTCCAAATTGCCAAGGAGCTTTTAAACCTTGCACACCAATAATAGATAACCTCAAACCTCAGTTTTAGGGTAAATAGTGTACAGCCAAGGCCGCCTTCTGCCCTGTCTCCCAGGACAGGCTTAGCCACAGGTACGTTGAGCACAGATATTTTAACACCTTCTTCTCAAAAAGAGCGGGGAAAGTAAAGTCAGATAGAAAAAAAACTAATCAACCCTAGAAAATAAACCTCTCCCAAGGATTTTTTTTCAAGCTATAGAGAGAACCTTTAGCTCAGCACTCACTTAAATACAGCCATTTTTGGGAAGAACATCACTGAAATCCTGAGAAATTGCAATTAATGAGAACACAGAGCCCTTGTACTTGGCCAGGCCCTCCAGATACTACAGAAACCACCCAAAAGACTCTACTGAGAGCAAAGGGGTTTGTGGTACACACAAAGGCCACAGTTTTATGGCTCATTATGTTCACAAAGATGCACAAGAGTTTAAAGTGGGATTTTCATAAAAGCCCACAGGGCAAGACTGAATTTTTCTTACCCCTCAGACCGGTGAGCACCATCCAAGTAAACACAGTCCAAGCCCAGCCCTATCTGTTTTAGTGTGAAATAACAATTTGTCTTTGCTTTGAGGCCAAACACCCCATAAACCCACCAAATCCAGCCATTGCCCCTGGAATTTTAAACTGTTCCTGTTACTGATAAGCCAATGAAAGGTGAACAACTCTGAGAGACATTAAATACAGAGACACCATCCCCGGCTCAAGAAATGCCCAGGCTATAGATAACCAAGTGTGATGGAGTTACATGTTCCTGCTCCACACCTCCCAAAGCATCCTGTAGCAAGGCATTGGGCTAACTGGCCACTGGGTCTGACCCTGTGCAGCAATGGAATGTCAGAGCACAGAAACCTTGAACACTGCTAATTTCCAGATTTAGAGCATTTAAACATAAGGTTCCAAAATAAGCAAATAATAAAATATAAGTATCCAGAGGTTATCTGTTGACTGCCACAGTGAACTCTGCAGGACGCTTCCTACGCTGAGCTTTTATCTGCAATTTAAGCTTGGCAAGCACTTATTTTGCAGAAAGTAAAAGAGAAAAGGCTCCTTTTGTATCTGCACTGTGGCTGCAGAGCTGGCTCAGCCACCCCAGTGTTCAGCTCAGGGCACAGGTGATGCTGTGCCACCTCCACCAGCACTGGCCAAGGGGGAGGCACATGCCACGTGGGCCACTGAGACAGAGCATTTCTCACCAGCTCAAGCTCATTCCCTCCCTCTCTCCAGAGCCATCCCGGTGCTGCTGCCACAGGAGCTGTGCATCCGCCAGCCCACACGTGCACAGATTCATCAACCCCATCGTTTGTCTAAACATCTGATCTGTCAGTAAGAACAAGATCCCCCAGCTTAGTTCATAAATCCAGAGTGGTTGTCCCAGTGCCAGCTCAGGGAGCGAGTCTGGTTTATAAAACCAGTCCCTTTCAGAGGTGCAGCAAAATATTTGATGTTGAGCCAGAAGTACAGGCAGAGGTATCATGGCACAGCCTTGGCAGCATCCTGCTTTGACTCCCTCTGTCCTCCCCAGAGCAGAGGGGATCTGTTACTGCTTTCTCCCTGTAAATACACCTCCATGCATTCTGTCAGTGTATTTGGGTACATTTATTCCCCGTGCTGACCAGGTGAGGGGCCGCACAGCATCCTCCTTCCTGCTGTGTACAAGAACAAGCGTTCAGTGATTAAGACAACCCAATGTGATCTCCTTCCTCAGCCTTCCAAAATCAGCCTCCAACACCTGCCACCAGGCACTCTCACACGGGTAATAACCTCTGCTTTTGTCCTTGCTGGTGGCAGGCGTTTATGAGAGAGAGAAAGAGAAGCAGTGCAGACGTGAACACATTCAGTAGCTAATCCCCAGTTGCCATCACCTCCCTCCCACTGCAGACAGCCCCTCCAAAGCTGCCCCAAGCACTGTTCTCTTTTAATCTATCATTCCTAATGATAGCATTTTAGTGTTCACTGACACACTCTATCCCCACTCCACCACCCATAGACATGAACATTTATGAGGGAGAGGGCACTGGACATAGTCTTATAACTATAATTTATCCTCCCACTGATGCGATGACTGGCAGTGACACATCTTTCCAAATCAGCTAAACAAAGCCAGCACTGAAACTTGAGAAAGAAGATAGATTAAATTCAGAAATAAAAAATAATCTGGGCCAGATGGTAGTAAGAAGTTTCACATCCAATTCACAACCCTGAACGTCTGAAGACATAAAGGAAGCTGTTTCCAAAGCCAGGCACCTGTTTTCAGATCTGCTTGTGCGTGGCTCAGCCACGCTTGTTTCTCCCTCTTTCCTCCCAAATTGTTTTTGAGCCTTGTGCAAAAAGACAGAAATAAATCTACAATTAAAGCAAAATCTGGACAAATGCAGATCGGCACAAAAAAACCCTTAGCCAACCACTTTTTTTTCTTGGTAGATTAAAATGCAGGACAAGTGTTACCTTGGGAGATGGCACCTGCCCCAGAATTCCAGACAGTCTCTCCTGCAGCAGCATCTCCTCTGGCATTGCTTGAGTCTCCAGCCCCAAAATCATCCACAGCCTCAGCCAAGGAGTGAAAACTCACACCTCTGTGCTGCTGAATCACCTCTTAAAGCCTTTTCTGAGTATGTGGGTGGGCACTTAGACAAACTGGAGAGCTTACACTGAGCCCCTCCTTAACCACAGAGGGCATAAATCTATCACAGAAATTTTAGGGGCTCTCTGACCCCAAAGGTGACATTTCCCAACAGACCCGAGGCTTTTGGGAGCTGCTTCAGGAAATGATGCCAGCATCAAAAAGTGACTTTACAACTTTCAGGGGAAAAGAAGAAAAATGCCTCTGAGACATCTCTGCCCAACATTAACCACTGAGGCCCTGGCTGTGTTTCCAGCAACTGCATCTAACCCCCACCTGCCCACTCTTGAGTGTCAGCTCTGAACCCAGTCTCTGCAGAGTGACCTGTCCACCAGCACCCCAGCACAGCCCCACAACAGGGTTTCCAGCAGGTGCCCATAACCCATGGCCAACCACGGACCTGTTGGAGATACCACACACCTCCTGGTGAAACCTCCCATCCCAACGTGGGAGACTTTGTGCCAGCATCAGCACCACAGCAGGGACTGTGGGATGGCCACGTCCCCCTGGTGTCCCATGGGCACCTATCCCGATGCACCGCAGAAATCTCAACTTCATGCAGCTCCACAGGAGCCATTTCCACAAAACTACATTAATTTCTGCATGTTACAGCCAAAACATCTTTCCCTGATCACACAGTTACTTTAAATGCTTTGTTTTCAAAGGCAGACTGGATATCACCCATGTGCCACCCACTCCCAGGCGGGCAGCTCAGCAAGAGAGGAGGATTGTCTCATCCTGCCCAACACTGTGCCTGACCTCCCCTTGGGACACCAGGTCCTACCACCATGTACTGGTGCTCTAAAGCCAACAAATAAGGAGGACAGCTCCAAGAGAAACACTGGGTCTGTCTCTGACACTGGAACAGCAAACTGGGGATAAGAAAGTTCAGTAGAAGTGAAACCCTTCATGAAGAACCCAAAGATCTTCAATTCTTTTTTCCTCCTGGCCAAAGTTAGGAAAACCACCACCACAAAGAGCTCCAAAGGCAAAACTAAACGTTTCCAGAATCGTTACCATACCTCAGTTGGCAGCAAAGCCGCACAAAGCCTTGTTTTGTGCAGTGACTAAACCCAACCAGATTTTGGAATAAATTACCGTGCCGTTTCACTACTTACCCTCGGGCCGACGTCCCCTGCTTCACCCTGCACACCAGGCAAAACAGCAAGGTCAGCTCTTGGAGTTCAAATGTCAACCCCCCAGGACTGAGCACGGGGTCAGCTGGACATGGGGACAGCACACAAGGGAAGTGGCAAGAGTCCTATTGCTTAACGTGTGCAAATCCAGGGAGGAGAAGGGCTCAAGACAGCACAATGGGGAAGGATTCTGCCCTGGCAGGCGATGAAACAGATAATAAATCAGAAAGAGCAGATTGTTCCCAACCCTAAGGCTCCCCTAGCAACTGCTTATGTCCTACACATGTGAGAATTAACTTCGCTTTCAGTACAGCAATGACCTTCCTTGGCTGCTCTCATTTCAGGGGAGGATGTCATGCGAACACAGAGCGATGGAGCCCAGAGCTCTCGGAGGAGCAGGGTTTTGTGACACTCTCATGACTCTCAAGGGCTCACCAGGAACCCTACAGCATGGGTGAGCTTTAACACCATGCTTATTCCTCCCACTTTTTTGCAAATTCTTCCTGCCCTCCCCTTCTTGGGGCTTTTCCACGAGCAACTTGAGAACCCACTGTCACAGCTCCACGTCCCAACAAAAGCCAGTGTCGTGCTGGCATGCTGGGGTAACCTGAACTGAAAGAGTTACAGCAGCAGGAGGATATAACAGCAGCTGCCCCAAAAAGCCTTTACCTTTTCCCCTTTTGGTCCTGGAGGTCCCTGAAAACACATAAGAAGGATCCAAGTTAAGGAACAGCAGAGTCATCAATGCACGAGACATCAAACCCAAGGAGAGTGGATTAATCAATTCACATTCTGAGCTATATTCTCTATTATTTTAAGGTTTCCATGCTACTATTTTAAGTTATGCACTGCTTGACATGAGCAACATGCTACCAGAAAGCACCCACAAGGTTCTGTCCCCTCCTGCCAGGGCAGAGGGTGAAGAAGGACCAGGGCAAGCAGCGAGACAGCCACTCACGAACACATGACTCTAAATGGATGCAAAAGATATCTTGAGGTATTAAATCACTTCTAGAAAAAACACATGCTCAGCATATCATTACAACAATTATACATCTGTTTGGAATAAACAGGGAGGATGGGCTGCTTTCTTTGGCCTGTTTGCTGAAGGCATCATTCATCTTTCCCTCGGAGCAGCTGTCTGCGAGACAGGCAGGCAGAGACACACTGCAGCCCCAGAGAGAACCCCAGGGCAGCACTTGGGTGGGTGTGCTCTGCATCCTCCTTCCAGCACAGAAAAATACCCAATTTCAGGGTTCAGGCCAACTCAGAGTGTCTGCTGAAGCAGGACCCAGTGGGATGCAGTGGGGCAAGGTCAGCAGAGAGGCTGGCAGTGGCAGATCTGCATCCCCCCTCAGCATCCCTAAGCAAGGCTGCTGGCCCAGTGCTATCATGGAAGAGATCATGAACAGCCTGCTTTGAGTCTGGCCGTTTGATCAGCTTGCTTTTTCACTGAGATTTCCTCACTCCTGCCAGGTAGTGGCACCCCAGGTGCACGACTGTGCTGCTGGGATCTGACTGTGCTCCCATCCCAGGGCTTTACTCATTCAAAGCCAAGCCCTGAGCACCACAGTGTGAGCTGGCCTTCCTTTTTCCTTTTCTAATGCTTTATTTCTAGGTTTTATTTACATTTGTCATCTTCAGGGGTGGGATAAAAACCAACCACAGCAATGTACAGCTGTGACAATACACTCCCTACCCAGCTAGAAATAAGTGTCTGGAGTACCTTTCCAATTGCAAGGACTGAATGACTTCTGTCCACGTTGAAACCCTAGTTGGTTTAGGACCAGAACTTTAAATGATTTCAGATTGTTCCCTCTAGGAAAGGTGGTGCGAGGGAATGGAGTTTGGACACAAAATGTGGAGCTGTGACCTCCTGTAGGAATCATCCAGAGGAAGGAACTGGAGCTGGCTAGAGTTCAGATAGCATAAAAATAAAAAAAATCTGTGTTTCTGTAAAATAAGTAAGTAAAGAGTGAAGCACCTGAATATCCAAAGGGCTTCCAAGCAAAAAGAAATCAAGAAAACAGCTCATAAAATGAAGTCCAGGTGTTGCACAAAGTATTGTATGGACACTGGGAAGTCTCAAGCCATTCCAGCCTCAGCTCCTTTGGACAGAAACGGAATCCACTTTGGGATCAATTATTTTTATGGTATCACTTTGTAGTGCCAGGAGCACACAATCAAGATTACTGACTTGACTTCTTCAAATGTGCTACTGGAGTTTATTACCCAAATTTGGCCTGGTGCCCATCTGCAGTCTCTGAGCTGGCACGGGAGGGGAAAAAGCAGCTGAGATGAGCTGACAGGTAAAGAAAAGTTCACCTCTAGCTGTGCTGGCCAGCCCCGGCTCAGAATTCAGTCCTGCATGTGTTACAGACCATGGAATAATTTCCCAAATACAACTTTCTCCCCTAAAAGTTATATAAGCAGTAATAAACAAGCAGTAGTTGACATTTTATAGCAGAGCAGCATGAGCAAAGACATGTTATATTTGGCACTTGGTGCTACTTACTGGCTTGCCATCCAAACCAAGAGGCCCCTGAAAAAGGAAGGAAAAGACAGTATTATTAAAACAAATAAATAATCAATTTGCAACCACAGCAATATCAGGCATGCTCTGAAAGGTTGTACAGTACAACCTTTGGCTACGATTCTATGATATACCTAATCCTTCATCCATGCAATCCAGCAGGAAGGTTTCACAGAAGTACAGTAAGAGAGGCATCAAACAATGTGCGGAGTATGAAGGAGCGTGAAAGGAAGCGACAGGATTAGTGACAGGGATAAGGTGACACTGCTCTGGCACAACGCTTGGGACTCCCTGAGGCCTTTAAAGTCAAAAAGAGCAGCACTAAGACATGCCTGATTTGGTGAAATTGATCAGGTCCGTGACCTTGGTTCCGAACCACTTGTTTGTGCTGAATCTCTATGAGTTTACCCCAGATGTGGGTGTCAGCCGCCCCCCTCAGTCCGTACTGGTAAGTGTCACTGATAGGAAGGGGCAAAGGGAAGGTGCATCTGCTCCCCAAGCTGACAGCTCTGTGCTTGGCTCATCTGCAGTGATACAGAGCTGGAAGAGCACTTGGAACTGCAAGACCAAGCACTGAGTTACCCCAGTTCTTGCCCAGGCCCCCCTTTCTAAGGGTGCTGCACCGCTAATCAACATGAAAAATTTCACTGCCACTTCTGGAACTTAAGCCCTTAATTAACATGAAGCCACTGAACGTGTTGGGCCATAGGAAACCTTGCTTTTGAGAAGGGATGTGTGTGGGGAGGAGGCACAGGGGCTTCTGAGGCCAAAGCTGCCCCTGCCCTCAGCTGGAGCTGCCACACAGGCACTTGGGGATGAAGAGAAGCACACAAGTTGTGATAAATCCCACAAGAACTGAGTTTCCACCAATCCACAGACTTAACAACTTTCCTCAGTTAAGCCCAAAGAAGGCTCAGCCCTGCAAACCATTGCTGAAGAGCCAGAGCATGATGGTTGTGAGTCAGCAAAGCCCTTGGTCACCTGCTTTCACCCCCAGCTTTCCATTGTGTGCTTTGCTGGGCGAGGATCCACTCCGGAGGGATCAGCACCCCAGTGGCAAAGCCAGACCCGACGCCACAGCCCGGCCATGGTGAGCTCAAACCCAATCCAACCTTGTTCTTGTCACTGCCTACGGCAAATTCAAGGGCTGTGCTTGCAAAGCAGCACCGTGGGATCATCACCTGCTCCCTCCTATGTCTGCCCTGCACTCCCACAGGCACATCCTCCTTCCAGCCTGCTGGGCTGAAACACCTCCCACATCACAGCCCTGCCAGCTGGGAGGGATCCACCAAAGCAAAGGTCCTTTGGACTATGGTACAACACAAGGCTAAAGCACCAAAGTTCTCTGTATTTCTCAGGGAACTGATTATGGAGATTCATTTGTAGTTTAGCCTCTATCTGTGATGGGGAAATTGAGCAAAAGAGACTAAGGTGTGCAAGAGGAGGCCAATGGCTGCATCAAAAAGAGCATCCTCCAGCTCGCAGCCACTGATAAGGAATAAGTCAGTCTGTAATGGCTATGCAATATAAAACCCTGGAGGACACAGCTCCGTTAGCAAAGCGGCAAATCCAGGTGGCTCAGCCCTGGACAGGGCACCAATACCTCGGTCATAAGGGCTGGGAGACCTGTACAGGAGAAGTTCACTTGAAAATAAACAGAGATTTCTGAAGTGATCAAATTATATTTCTAATATGATGTGTATTATTTCTCATAAGGAGCTACCAGTGCACAACTGCTAAGTAGCAGTAATAAAAATATAAATAAAGCAGTTTGTGTCTATCAATGAAAAAGCTTGCCGGACACAACCAAACTACTACTTCTACCCCAATACCTCCTCATACTTTATCTCACCTCAGTTACTTAGATAACACCTGGGAAAGGCATCCGGTCCATGGAGCTTATTTCCTGAAACTATGCTTGTTTGAGGTGATTCACCTGTGACTCCCTGTCCTCCAGAGCACAAGACATGGGACCTGAGCAGAGAACTGGCAGCACATTCAACTTCTCAGAGAACTCACAGATTTTTTTATTTATTTATTTATTAATATACAATGCCAATTCATCAGCTTTTAGCTATTCTTGTATCAGTCCACAAAGGGACATCCAGAAGGAAAAACAATGGCCTATTCAGAGGATGTTTGTTTGAGGGAAAGCATTTAATGCTTGAGAGAAACAATATCCATCAGGGTTTCAAAGGGGCGCTTGGCCAGCCATGGCACTGAATGGACAAGACTAATAGACTTTTAAAGGTCTTGCCAGTCTGGGCTGGAGATTTAATTGACTCTGCTCTACCTGCCCAGCCAAATGCCTGTGTGAGCAAGGCAGGGCTCCCAAGAGCAGGCAGGGGATTGCACAGGCAGAGCAGGAGAGAGCATCTGAAATCTGGGCTGGCTCACTAGACTGCCTCTAACTCCCAGGAGTACCCATGTCTTGAGATCATCATTGTCTTTGATTCGAATTCTCCTCATGGCATTTTAATTAAAGATTAAGCAATCTTTAATTTCTTTGGTAAACAAGGAACAGGAAAACAACAAGTAACCCTCCATTCCCCCATTCAAAAACCAAAAATCCCTTTCACTTCAACAACCAGCACTAAATATGTGAAAGAGGTGAGTTTTCTGGACACCCCAAGTAAGAGAAAGCATCACTGTGGCTTTATGCTGTGCTTTTTGCCCAGGGATAAATTTCACTTGTGCCTTCACCCACTCTTGCTCACAAGTCTTTAAATCACACACATAAGGATCACACTTCACATAATTCAGTGCTCACTGTATTGAAAGGAGACGAACTTTCTGCCCACGACAAACCTGATGCTTTAAGACAAGGCAGAGGGAAAATTCAATCACACTTTCCTCCAAAACATGGTTCTGACCAAAACCATCACTGCAGTGGCCAAGTGAGACAAGATACCTCAATCCCAGGTGCTCTGAGGAAGATGACACTGATGTGCTCCAGCCAACACCAGAGCCCACTCCCAGCTGGTAACCAACTCACATCTCATTTCTGTCCATGCACCACTAAGGACTGGCTGGTTCAGCACCTGGACAACGCAGCTCGGTGGGACATCCTCCCCATGTGAAGAGAAAAGGAGAATTGTTGCTGCCAGTTTAATAAAGAAAATACACCTGCAACACCTGGCCTCAGGTTGCTGGGACAGGAGGAGCTGGGTTAGCAGGGAGAGCTGGAGACACCGAGCAAGGCTGAGTGAAAACTGCAACTACACGCCTCGGTTTTAGCCCTCACAAAGAGTCATGTAGGCACACGGTGTTCCTGTGGGAATGAGTATCCATGGTGATCCCATGGTGCATCCCCCTCTGCCATCACCTGGGTGAGGACATTATTTATGTAATGATATATATGGTATCCATTAATGACACATCATTTAATGATGTCTTCCTAAAATATAGTTACATCCTGCAGATGGAGGTCAGATAAGATGTTGGAGCTGGAGCAGAGCTTGTTACTACATCACATACTCTTCATGCATGCCTAGGTTTGGCCATACAACATTTCAACTTCAGACTAAGGGGCTGCATTCAGATATGCCTGAAAAAAAATTCCAATATCTGTCCTCATTTTGTTTCACAGTAGCAGCTCAGAATTGTTGAGATACTGCACCAAGATGCCACCTCTCACTGCAAAAATGAGATTCACCCACTGCTGACATCAGCTGAAGGCTTGAGAACAGTTTTGAGTTCACCAAAAAGGGACAATGTGGAGCTTGCAGGCTCTGATTCACATGCCAAAGCTCTTCCAATAAATAATAAGCATTTCCCACGTACATCACTCACCTCTGGCTCAGAGCAAGCTGAGGTGCCAGCCTGCCTACCTGCCCCTCTGCCTTCCTCCTCCCCTGCCCTTGCTGCTGCTCTAACAGTGTTACAGGAATTTTAAGGAGTGGGGGGAATATCTAGTGAAAGCAAAGCCAGAGATTATTAAGAGGACAATCCTTCTGAGTTGGGAAATCTTCTCTCATGGTTATTTTTAATGTTTCCTGCTCTGCTAAAAATTAGCACGGGGGTCAGAAGGAACCCTGCAGTCAAATTTTAACAAACTCAAAGGGTTGCCTTTCAATCTCTGTCTCTGTGGTTTCAAAAAGGGGTAAAATCTTACAGCTTAAGGAGGAAAGTGTCAGAACAAAAGAGAACGATGATATTTTAGTGTCCCAGGGAAGGGCCCCGGGTGCTTGGGCAGCCTGGTCTGCAGCAGAGCCAGGGCACAGGGACCATCCCTTCCTACAGGGCACGCTGTGAATCCTGTGGGTGGGACAGTGTCTGCTGGCACTGCGGCCCCTCGGCACAGTTCTGTATGAGAAGAAAGCTCTGGCCAAAAAAAAAAAAAAGCTGTGGCCAAGCACGCCCTGCCAAGGCGGTCACAAGGAAAGTGCAGGAAGGCAGCCAGGTTGCTGTGGCTGCTCCCAGCTGAAGGGAAAGGGGGGAACAGGCACTGGGAAATGAAAAAGGAACTGCGAGTCCTCTAAAGAGCAGCTGAGAATCACTGGCACTGACTGGGAAGAAACTGAGTGCAGGAGAGATGCTCTGGGATGTCACTTCATCCCTAATCACTGCCATCCCCTCCTCCCTCCCTGAAGTCCTCAGGTACAGAAGGAACATAAAGCCTTATAAAATAACAAACTTCTACTCCATGTAATACCACCTCTGCTACAGTAATCATTTGACCTTCCAAATGCATTTAAATTCTTGTATTTAAATATGTGACCTAATTTATTATATTTTATTGTTTATTATTTATCATTAATATTTATAACCATAAATAAAGTCCTGCATGTAAAGACCTGTGAAGAGTATGAAACTGGTCATATAAGGAATCATCCCACGCAGTGCTCACCACTTTGAGCCTGGACAAGTCCTTGGTGGGAGGTTCCTCCTGCATCAGCCCTGACCTCTGGGTCACCGGTGTGAGACCCCAAAATCATGATAGTCTGCAGCATTGGAGACATTTCTACCAAGGGCTGTCAGGTTTAAGCATTTAGACCACTTATATCATGATAGTTTCATGTTTAACTTTCTACACCACGGCTGGCCTCACTGGAGTGGGATGGGATTGCTGCACAGGGGAACAGCTCTGCACCCACAAACCGATAATATTTTTTCAGCATGAACATTATTAACCATCCTTCACTAATAATTTTCTGTTTCTTTGTTTGAAAAACAGCTATTTCAAGTATTGTCCAACACAAATTCCCTTTTGCTCCATGACTACACGCAAACTGGAAAACCGCTTTTCATTACTAGGTGATAGTTTCTACATTGTTTAAAAAAAACCCCATCAAAACACAAAACCAAACAGCATCTACAATTTTCTTCCAAATTGCTAAACAGCAATGTTGATGAGACGTGATTATTTTTTAATGTTTGCAAGACTAATTGTTTTCACTTGGAAATAGTTTACACATGCAGGCTGCATCCTGCCTGCTCTCAGAACCAGGCTGTCCTTGTTCAGCTAGACAACCCTATTTCTTTTCACCAAGAGGAGCAATTAGGGGGTTCCCAAAATCTGTCTCTGTGCAACCCACAGCTCTGCACATAACATCCAATCCCAGTCTTGGGGGAGATCCCAAGGGAGCTGCCCCAGCCAGTGGGATGAGCCAAGTCCCCTTTGCCCACGGAGTCCTTCAGTTGCAGCAACTCTCACCTCTCTAAGAAATTTCTCTCCAAAATCACCACCTGAGCACACCCCAGGCATTGCCCACAGAATCTGGAGGGGGTCAGCATCACCAAAGTCTCAAAGGCTCCTCTGAAACATTTTTCCAGGGGGAATCAATCCGACAGCCCAAGCTGCCAGCAATAAATCCCCCAACAGAGGTGTCAGGTAAATGATGCAGAGCAGCCCAATAAGAGCCAAGTGTGTGTTAACACGGCAACCAAAAAAACCCTCACAAATCTGTGCTCTATTCCAAAAAAGAAAGGAAAAAAGATCTGTCCTCAGACTGCTGGGAGGCCTCTGCCCATTCTTTGATGGAAACAGAGCAGAAAGGAGCAGTAATTTGCTAAAAACTTCACCCCTAATGCAAACCAGATGCTGGGGCTCTGCAAAGGAGCTGGGCTGGTCCCTGCCAGGCATCCGGCTGCTCTGCAGAGCCAGCGAGAGCCCATCTCCCTTCCACAGGGCACAAGCACTCCAAGCATTTCCGAAATCCTTGGGAAACAAACAAACAAACACACACCCAGAAAACACAACCTCTATCCTCAGAATGCTTTGGGGCCAGCGCTGGGCTCTGCCCACTGTTCAGCCCCTCCTTTGCACCACCAGCGTGGGCTCACCAGAGCGCTGCAGTTCCCAGCTGCCTTCCAGACACATCAACCACGTTCATCGGAGTTTCAAGTGCAGATAAGGGACCTTTCCCCCTGCAGGAGCTGCCTTTTCTTTAACCACAGGATGTGTCTTCTTCCATCTGTGAGCAGAGCTCCCTCCTTGTTTTGCTGGGTGTCTTCTCAAAGCTGCTCAAGAACGTCTGGGATCAAACCTAACACTGACTGGTGCAAAGGGGTAGAAAACAAGCCCTGGGCTGGAGCTGCCCAGGGCTGTGCTTGGGTTTCCAAGGAAGGTCACTTGCAGATGCCAAAACAGAGCCAGTTTGTTCACTCCTCCTGACACAAACTGCAGGGATTCCTGGGCAGATGTGCCAGCTCCACTTATCTGCTGCTGAGCATCACTTCAGCAGCAAGAGCTTCACTCATCTGTCCATCACATTGCACCAGTTTTCTTCCAAAACAATGAAATGCTTTTAGGGAAGAAAGAGTCCCTTGACTTCCCCCAAGTTTCTGAGGCTTAAATG
The DNA here is from genome assembly GCA_035583155.1 of Acropternis orthonyx. Classification (NCBI taxonomy): domain Eukaryota; kingdom Metazoa; phylum Chordata; class Aves; order Passeriformes; family Rhinocryptidae; genus Acropternis; species Acropternis orthonyx. Next base: position 10,400,308 of record JAWWEU010000029.1, read on the forward strand.
AATTCCATGCGTCCTATGCAACTGCTTCAAAATGTGATGTCCAGTGGGACTTAGGATATATCTTTTTTTAGTGTCCAACTATGAGAGAGGAGATGGCCTCTGTGGCGGGAATGCAATTTTTGAGTAGGTAGGCAATGGTTTTGTAATAATATTGACATTTCAAGCAAACACTTCAGCAACTTACTGCCTTTATATGCTTTCCTTAGCAGTGCCATTCCTGGCTGACAGCTGATGTTTGAATTACCTCTCTTTGGTGGCTAATGAGCAAACTTCTTGCTTTTCCTCAGTTTTCCTCTGCCTACACGCCAAGCCTCGGTCCCACAGAGCTGTGCCCAAAGGCACTGGAAAGAGAGATGCAGATCCACCAGCTGCACTCACAGTCCAAGCAAGGAACCAGAGGAAAAACAGCACAAGAAGCCAGAAACCAAATCCCTTTCCCTGCCTGGGTAGTTTGGGCAGCAAAGTTCTCCTTGTTGTTGTTGTCAGCACCTTCACCAGGCCCTCTCCTCTCTTCTCCTGATCGAGAACCACTGGAATCACAGAGGATAAAAAAATGCATCTGCAGTTCCTCTGCTTGGTGGGATTTAAGGCAACTTATTATTATCCCTGTGGAAGAATTACCTCTAAATCAAAGGGAAAATAAAGTGCTGCCACGAGGAGCTGGTCTTCACAAAATCATTGTTGTTTCCACATCAGAGAGCCGGTAAATGGATGTAGGAGGAAAACACACTGGATCTGCTTTCCCTGTTTAAAGAGGGTTTTCCCTCCAGGCAAATCATACCTGAATTGGGCACAAAACTGATATTAAAATTAAATGAAAAAGACTGGGATGACAAAGTCTGCCTTGTAAAATGAATGCTTGTTACTTCTGTCTTTTGGGCTCTTATTGGGAGAGGTACTTGTGCAAATGACTCCACACACGGGAGATGTTCCTTGAAGTCCGAACAGTTACAAGTAAAGATGCTCATGAGAACAAACACACAACTGGACCCCAAATTACAGTTATGACCCTGATTAACCTAGCTCAGAAAACTAAATACCTTACCAACAGAAGCCTTCATCACACAGTATTTGAAAATATCTATATCTAGTGATGCACAATTAGCCAGAACATCCATGTGATGTACAGGCAATCCACGTCTGTGGATGACCTTCCACCCAAGGTCTGGAAAGCATCTGCCTGCTGAAAAAAAAACAGGAAAAATTTGAGGTCCACGGATACCATGAGATCTGACCACGTAGCACAGTCTCCCTTATCTCACATGGGATTTCTGGCAGCTCTCCTGAAGAGCTAAAACACTGCCTGATGCTCTGGTTTGGGCACAGAGCAATCTCAGGGCTCCTACAGACACTCTCCCAGGCTGCACCCTGAGCACACCCAAGCAGGACTTGGAGATACTTGCACAGATGGAGGCAACTCAAGTCACCAGGCACTTCAATTCTAGGTTACTTCTACAGTTCCCTTGTAAAAGGAGTTCACTATTAATGTCACATCTCATTTTCTGTTGATGCCATTTCCAAAGCACCTGGCTAAGTGCATGTCTTGGAGCTTCCTGGTAAATTCTGAGGAACCACAGTGGCACGGAGGAACTGCCACCAGGAACAGGCTTAGGCACGTGTTCCTCCTCCTGTCTGCATTTATAACACCTTTATGGGTCACACAAAAAGCTTGCACAGACTTTTCCTGGCTCAGTTGTCCACACTAACTGAAATTCTTAATTGCTGAGGGGAGAAAACCCCAAACTCCGTTGGTTACGACCAAGGTCTGGAGCTGTGAACAAAGTCACCGTTATAGCGCTCCGCTGTGCTGGGTTCTCGCAAGTCAGGGAACCATCTTCCCTGTAACATGTGCTCCTTCAACCCCTCTCCCAGACATCAGCATAGAAAAACACATTTGGCTTCACTTTATGTCTTCAAAATTAATTAAAACCAGAGTTTTACCATCCTTACCCGTTGATTTCTGGCTTATACATTACAGCTGACTTCAGTGGATAATTCTGGATTTACTGCAGCCAAAGGAAGATATTAGCTCACTGTCCAAGGCTTTCAAAATTCAAGTTTCTGAAGATGCTGACCTGCGTAGCTCCAACAGCTCCTTAGTGTGAGCTGGACTACAAATACATGAGAATGGCCTGTACAAGGGTACTTCAAATCCACCTGAGCAATTATTCCCCAAAAGGAGGACCAGCCTTGAGCAGTGCCTGTGCTGTGATTCTCTTTTACCATATTTCCATTAATTGATTGTACCTGGTGTAGTTACCTGTCACTAGAAAAGGATGCTGTTACTCATAGAATGCTTTAGGTGGGAAGGAACCTTAAAGATCATCTCATTCCAACTCCCCTGCTGAGGGGCAGGGACACCTTCCACTAGCCCAGGTTGCTCCAAGCCCTGTCCAACCTGGCCTTGGACACTTCCAGGGATGAGGCAACTTGTAGCAGGGCCTCACCACCTTCACAATAAAGAATTTCTTCCTAATATCACACTTAACCCTGCCCTCTGGCAGTGTGAAGTCATTCCTCCCTGTCCTGTCAATGAAGTTCCTCTCCATCTCTCCTGTAGGCTCCCGTCAGGTACTGCAACGCTGCAATTAGGACATTCTGAAGAATCCCAATTATCTCAGCCTTTCCTCACAGCAGAGGTGCTCTATCCCTTCAGTCATCTTGGTGGCCTCCTCTGGACTCGCTCCAACAAGTCCATGTCCTTCCTGTGTTGGGGACCCCAGAGCCGGATACTCAAGGTTGCGTTATTTTGAGTAACGAGCTGCAATACTTCCAAGCAAGAAGAACATGAAGCCTTTTTCTCCCAAAAGGTTCCTACTGCTGCAAGAGATGGGCAGGACAATCCCTGGGTTCTTCCAGGCAACACACAATTAACAAAATTCAGAAGGCAAACGTTATACACCAAAGGGAAAAAAATGAGTAACATGCCACTCAACTAGAAATAAATCCCAGTATTCTAAGGGATGTATAAAATAGGAGACAACTCTGGTTCATATCATGCTTTTTTTCCCCTGCAAAGCCTCTTCCCTGCTCTGCTTTTTATTAATGAAGACATGCACATGAAGTAATTCCCCTCATTAATCAACTTCATTCTTTTGGTTTCTTCCCACTTCAAGTGACAACCCTCCATTGGGGATGTCACGTAGCAGTATGGGCTGAGACTGATTTTAGGGTGGGATGAGTAGCAGAGGCAGATGAAACTCAAGAAACAGAGACTCAGGCTTCCGAAGGTCTCTGCAGTAGATAGGAAGAGGGAAGAGAATGAGCTCTAGTGAACCACAAAGGCAGCATCTCAGTGGGAAAGAGGAGAAACACCACGGAAGACGACAGCTGAGTAGTTTGAAGGAAAGTATGGAACCATCCCTGTGTGGGACAGGGAAAGAGATGAGAGCAAGGCTGCTAAAAAAGCACTGCACAGCCATTGCTTAGAATCACAGGACCATTCAGGTTGGAAAAGACCTCTGAGATTGTTGTGTCCAACCATCCAGCACTGTCAAAGCCACCACTAAACCACGTCCACAAGCACCACATTCACATATCTTTTAAATCCCTTCAGACACAGTCCATCCACCACTGCCCTAGGCAGCCTGGTGCAATGCTTCACGACCCTTTTGGTGAAGAAATTTCCCCTAATATCCAATCAAAACCTCCCCTGACACAACGTGAGCCTGTCCCCTCTTGTCCTGTGACTTGTTACCTGGGAGAAGAGACCAACCCCCCCACCTGGCTCCAACTTCCTTTTCAAGCAATAAGGTCTTCCCTAAGCCTCCTTTTCTCCTGGCTGAGCCCCTCCCAGCTCCCTCAGACACTTCTCATCAGACTTGTGCCCCAAACACTTCCCCAGCTCTGCTGCCCTTCCCTGGACACGCTCCAGCCCCTCAATGTCTTTCCTGTAGCCAGGGCAGTGCTTCTCCCTCCATACATTAAACAGCTGCATAAGGCAGAGACTCTCCTGCCCTGAGGGGCCAGCCCAGAGCCTGCTCACAGCCCAGCTCTTCCATCTGCTCCTCATTGTCTCCTTTCCCTCCTGCCCAGACACATCTGCCTGCCCTGCTTGCATCAGCAGCCGCTGCACCAGCCCCCGCACAGCCAACCCCCTCTCCCCTCCCGGCTTTACGAGGACAAGTGACCCCGACACGCTGACAGCACATCAGCTCGAGGGGAACCGCTCGGCAGCACGGATGCTCCTCAGAAAGCACGGCTGGGGACACGTCCCAGGGGATCCCGGTCCCAGCCCAACAAGAAACACATTTCCATCCTTGCAGTGGCTGCACATCTGCTTTGCCTCTGCTTCCAGCGTGCCCTCGTGCAAACCTGGGCTCAGACTTGGGGATGGGCCAGGTGGTCTTCTGGCAAAGGCTGAAGGTGTCCTCCAGATTTCCCTCATTCCAAAGGCTGCTGTCATCTCATCAGAAGAGGGAAACACCAAAACAATGCGGTTAAACCAGCAGGGGCTGGTGACCCCCCTGAAGCAACACCCTCCACCACAGCAGGGAGAGCTGAGCACACACCTCGACCTGTGCAGAGCCCCCCAACAGGACAACCAGGGCTCCACTGCCACAACCACGGGCTGGCGGACACAGCAATACCATCAGGAGGGCTAACCAAAGGTAGATCTGTTTACCCAGGACCTTGCCTAGAAAACTATCATATTCTTCCCTGAACTGCTCATTTTGCAGCATTTTTATCACTCTTTTCCTCAGAGACCATGCCTGTCTCACGAATCAATGGAGCCCTGTAATTAATCTGTAATCACCAATTATTCTGGGATTTCTGTATACGAGAATCGTTTATGCTGTGGTTTTCAGTCACCGACACTGCTGGTTCACCCCAGGACACCATCCATGTGTCAGTCCAGCCACCACACAAAGGGCCAGAGGAACATCATGGTGTGATCCATGATCAGTGGGATATCAAAACCAAATCAAACATGACCAGAAGATCAACAAATGCCAGCATCCTTCATAGCTGCTGCAGAAATATTAGTAGGATACACCATAGGATTAAAAATAGAATACACATCCTCTCTGGAGCTTCAAAAATAATAATAAACCTACAGAACTTCATAAAGAAGAAAACTGTTTCTGCTGTAAAGTTTTATTGCAGGGCACAAACCCCTCCCTCCTCTTAGGATGTTGACTATAAAAATATTGAAATCATCTTATAAAATCTGTTTTCTCTTTTGGCCCCATTTCCAGAGTTCTGGAGCACTTCATCCCTTTAAAGCTTTCTTTGTTTGCAGCTCAGTTATGCACCAGCAACTCACAAAGCACTGCTACCCAAGGAGTGCACATGTCACCACACCTACCCCTGACACCAAACACCAGTTAATATCCACTTACTCTGCATTTGCACCACATTCTCCTCCTGAAACAGCTTGGAGTTAATGTGATCACCCTGAAGGGGACTAAATAATTAAATCAGTTTGACTACACAACTGGATGTAATAAAACCTGTCCATATACTTCTGCCAAATAATGCTCTCAAGCCTGCTTTATGTTTAGTTTCCTCCTTTTTCAGGTATACATCTTGCTTTGGAAATGCAATTATCCTCACCTCCTTATTAGATAAAGCTAATTAGTGCAGCCACAGCCACGTAGATGCAGTAATTCAATGTTTGCTGGGTTTCAAAGTCTGGAATAAGACCAGCCCCACAGCTCACCTGGCCTGCAGGTCCCGGGGGTAAGAGAGAGAAGGAAAAAAGCTTTGGTGATGTTATTGCCATTTTCCCAGTGCAGACATAGCAGCAGAGCTGGAGGTCACTGCCAGTCCCCAACACCATCCAGGAGAGCTGGAGCAGCACCAAAATCCCTCACCAGAGCTGGGGTGGGCAAGGTCCAGGCTGCCACTGCAGACAGTGGTAGTGCTCTGTCCTAGGGAACAGCCACCACTTTCTCCCAGCACTTCTGGCTTTCAGAACTCTACAACCAAACCACACACACAAGCTTTGCCAGAACGTGACTGAGACACAGGAGAAGGGATAAACCTGCCACGGGCACTGCTATGCCAGCAGTGGTTTGCCACATACCACAAGGGCAAAGAGCCACCCTAAAACTGACATTAAACACCCCATTAGAATGAAATCTCACATCTTGATTTCTAACAAATGAAACTCTCAGTTTCCAACAGACCACTGGTGCATCTGTACACCCTTCTTGCTTCAGCATCCCCAGAGCTGGGGCTGCTGCGGGCAGGGACCGCCTGAGGGAGACAAACCCCTTCCCTGGACACCGCTGGCTCACAGGCTTCCCTGCTCCTCCCTCACGCTGAACCTCACTTACCCAAATCATTTGGTGGAGCCCCAAGTACTTTCCTGTTAGGGATGCAACAGCAGCACAGGCTGGTGCTGCAAAATTAACCCCACGTCCCACTTCTCCCCTTCTAGGAAATGCTGTGTCCTCCCCATGGAGGCTCACAGGGGTCCGGGGGAAGTAAGAACTACAAACAGCTCTGGGATTCCCTTCCAATCCATCTCCCTCGAGCTCCATGAGGCACAGAAAACTCAATAGATGTTTGGTTATGGGTATTCAAGGGGAACTGAACCAGGGCACGGGGTGGCAGAGACAAGGAAGGAGTTTTTCTAACACACTCCTTCAGGGGGGGGAAAAAGGGGGGGGGGGGGGGA
>JAWWEU010000029.1:10407032-10448686 GCA_035583155.1 Acropternis orthonyx
GGGGGAAGAAAGGGGAAAAAAAAAAAGGAGGGGGGAAAAAAAGGCATCAAGCAGAAGAAGGAGAAGGCTAAGAAAAGCCAAGAAGTCCCTTCCAGAACATCAGGCAGTACAGGGCTCACTGCACCCATTCAAAAAAAGCAGGAGCAGAGATGGAAATGGGCTGTGAACGCGGGGAATCTGCACAGTGGTTTTTACCAACCCATCACACCAGGCACTGAGCCCCTCAGAGCCAGAGCACCGTGGCCATCCCAGTGCATTAGTGGGGATGAGCGGAGCCAGATGGGAGGCCGTGGTTTGAGATCCCTCCTCCTGCACACCACAGCAGGACATTTCTGCTCCGGGGGAAAAATTTTTGGAGATAGGAAAATGAGGATCCATCCAAACACATGAGGCTCTTACAACAGTATCCCCAAATTTGGCCACTTACAGCTCTAAGTGGGACAAATCCCAAAGCCATCACTAACTTTGCAATCCAGCGAACTCTTAGGCAAGAGCATGAATACCACCAGGAAAGGGCTCAAGTATCTCACCCCTGTAAACAGTAATGGAGAATATTGCACAGGCTTCTGAGTTTTAAGGCTAAGTCCCTCAAAAGCTATTGCTGATAAAGAAGGAGGGGAGAAGATAAAAAAGAAGTCCAGAAAGGCGAAGAAATTCAAGTCATGGGCAAAGACTGAGAGGACCACAGAGTGCAGATTAGAAGAGAGCCAAAATAAAAGGAAGAGGGGAGTTACCGGGTAACCATCGCGTCCTGACTGCCCCTGTGGGGGGGGAACAAGGGAGACAAGTCAGTCAGTGCATCTGCAGCAGCATGGCAACACACAGCAGGCAGGAGATGGGGCCACCAGCTCCCCAGCCAGCCCTGGCACTCAGCTCCTGAGGGCAATTTTCCTAGCAGGAAGGTCACACCTCCGGCGTATCTTCCCCAGATTTTCATCTTGTGCTTCCCTTTAGCTACTTACCGAGGGTTTTGCCAACTCGCACCCATCCCTGCTGCCTGTGCTCAGCCCCTGCCGCCCCTGGAGCCAGGGATATTCATGGCACGTGCTGGATCCTGGCCATGGACCTGCCTTGGGACATGGGCACCAGGAGGAATGGAAACACCCCGAGGCTGGGGAGAGGTCGGGGAGGCTGTGGCTGCTGAGCAATCACTGAGCTTCCAACTCCTGTTCCAGTACTTGATTCAATGAAGGTTTCCCCCTCCTGGATCCACCAATTCCCTCGCAGGATGCAGCTCTCCCAGCTCACATCTAAGCTTTGCTTTACTTAGCAATGAAGCAGAAAGCACAGCTGATGCTACAGGGAAAGACCCTGCTTAAATTGCGGGTAACACCTGCAAGACCAGCAGAGTAAAACCCAACCCACTCAGGATATTCCACCTTTCCTGCTCTCCTCGGGAGCTTCCCAAAGGCGTTTATGTCTGAAGCTGCTGTTAAACACGCCTTGGGCTCCAGCACGGAGCCTGCTGTGAGCCAGACCGAGGCAGAGCCCCCGGGAAGGGGCTGGGAAGTATTAGCCGGTACACAAGCAGGCAGCAGAGCGTGTTTCTGGTACAGCAATGTCATGTGCTACCACAAACACAGGTTATGTCAGCACCCGGGGGGGGGGACAGCCAAGGCAGGCACTTCTCATGGCATGGAACAGCCCCCTCCATGCCACCCAGGGGGCTCTCCCTCTCCCTTAGTGCCCCTGGAGCACCCTCCTGATCCATCCAGAAACAGCACTGATTTCAACAACCCCCTGTTCAACAAATTACAGTCCCGGGATAAAGCGTACAGTGGGATTTTCATGGAGAGCTATGGCACTGGAGCACACAGGGATAAAGAGGAACCAGTTGGAATGCCCAGCCCTCGCTTGCTGGTGAGTTCCCCAGCCAGCACGCTAACACGTAATGTGTTTGCTAATATCTGGGACTGTAAATGTTTAATTACAGTCTGTGGTAAGTCTATCTTGCAGTTGTAGAAATTTCCTACCCAGCATGCGAATTTAATACCCTCCAAAACGGAGGTTTTACAGCATATCTAAGCAGAAACCCCCTTACTCACAGACAGGACAATCAATCATGCAGCAGCCACAAATCCTGTCCCACAAATTCTAGTAATTTCATATACAAAACTAGATTATGACAGCCAAAAAAGTAAAATACCAGAACAACTGCTACTAGGGAACAACAGAATTGAGGATACAGTCTGAGCAGTGTGATGCTGTACATGTAAGGAGTAATTGATTCCTTATGGCCAGAATCAAGAAACAAAAGAAGCTAATAAATGCAGTACTGCTGAAATAAAATAATATTGTGGTTCTGTGGGTTCTAGGACTTATATATTATGCTTAAAGAAGTCTCTGGCAAATGCTGCTTATGCCAAAAAGAAGGATAAAAACCCCAAACAAAACCAAAAACCAAACCCAAACCAAAAATGAACTAAACCAGGAGCTGTCTTTTAAAGAAGGGCAAGCGGAGAGGGGAATTAAAAAAAAAGGAAAAGAGGTCTTGTTTGTGTTAAATCTCCCCTGTGCTCTGTTTGCAATTCAATAGTGCCGTGGGAACCAGGAAATGAAACCAACTAGAGACAAAGAAAAATTAATAGTGCACCATATGTTGCTATGTCAAATCACATACAATAAACGTGACCAGACAGCACACGTGAGGCAGCACAACCAGCCGGCTGCGTGTGGGCTGATAACAGCCCAGGGCAGGACCAGCACAGCCAAACACAGCCATTTCACATCAGCCAAAGCACTTCAGTCAAGAGGAAAACACCCCTTAAAAGGTGTGTATATACAGTTTTAAAGAGCCAGTATCCTCTTCACTTGTAACCTGTCATTGAGTGAGAAGTTATTTGCTTTCTTAAATAATCAAGCCAAATTGCATCAATTGCCTAAAGGAAACAAGTGTCAAGGCAGAAGCCCTGTGGGGATCAGCTCCAGCACCCAAAAGGCCTCCCTGGTCCACACCCCTGTGCTCAGCCTCAGAGGATGCTCTCCACCACCTCCCCATTTGCTCCTTCCAAAGTCACCCAAATAATCACTTCGCTCAACTCCCTCTTTAGTCTTTACATTGAAAAATGAACTTGAAACAGAAGCAAAACTTCAAGCCCTTAACTAAACCCACAGGCAGCGCTGCCAGCCCCAGGAGAACCAGGGCCACGGTGCTGCGGCAATCCTGATGCTTCACATGCATTCCTAGTCACCTTTTGGCTTTGCAGAGCTGGAAGTGATTTAGCCCAAGGAATAGTTACCAAATTTATTTTTCCTAAAATGATCCCTTTTCAACCCAGTGAGGCTCCATAGGAAAAGAGCAACGTGAAGAAACATCTCTGTTATTGTAACGACAGAGAAGGAAATATGGCTGCAAACAGCCTCCTCCTCCTCCTCTTCCTCCTCGGGGAAAACCAGGAGCACTTACTACCCCCATAGTAATTTTACTTCTTTTTAAACAATCCCTCAACAGCTTGGAGGGCACAAACAAAACACAAATTCTCACTCCAAAACCAGCAGGAGAACAACAGATCTGAATGTGGTGGCACAGCCAAAAGCATGTCTGAATGTTTGGAAGAAGGAGTTGACACATTTGCAACTATTACCCCTTCAAACAACTACTTGCCCATACATTTTCTTGTTGCATTGGTAGAAATGCTCATTATTCTCCCCAAGACTTCAAAGAGAGAAGCAAGCAAGCGAGCTCTGGCTTTCCCTCTAGCCCCCCTTGTGAGGTGACCAAACCCATAATGAATGATGGAAACACAACAGATAAGAAAAGCAAGACAAAGCTTTAGAACCAATAACCCACTAACATGTTAAAATATTAGTACAGCACTGTGTCTGTTAAATGGAGACAGATTAAAGAACTCTAAAGGGAGAAATCTCTTTTTACTGAATATTTTCTGAGCTTAAAATTACTGGAAGTCCCTCAGGGCAGCAAGTTCATTTTAAAACTCCCCTCCTCCCCTTCTATTTGTCTACAATCATAAAAAAAAAACCCAAAAACCAGCAGCATCTGGTACCAATTTTGCTTCCAGACACACCTCTACCAAAAAACGCTGTGCTTTTGCAAGGACAATGAAAGGCAGGGCAAAGGGGAAGCCTTAACTTTGTTGATCCAACAGCAAAATCCGCAATACTTACTGCAGGTCCTGGAAAACAAAAGAAAAACAAAGAAAAACCAGTCACTTAATTACAAAGACAAGGTGTAACCTGATAAAACAGCACACAGCAGGAACCAACATCAGATCCCATCAGGACTCCGTTCAGTTCCCCTGTGATGACTTTGCAGATACATTCAACACCATCAGCATCCTCCTGTTGCAGGGCCATCTCACCTGTGCTGCTGGCCCAGCAGTGCTCACAGGGTTGCAAATCCAGTCTTTTCCCATCTTTTCCCAGTGTGACTCTGTTCCCTCTGCCCCCGCAAGACCATGGGCACAACCACAAGGCTTTGCCCACATGCCTGGGGCATCACCTGCAGAGCAGTGCCAGAAAAAAAGCAGACAGAAGCGGCTGGGCAAATGTGTGGATTTTGATGAATAAAACCGATATTTTCACTACAGACCTTATTTTTATTTCAGGTTATGCAAGCGGAGAGGGAGAGGTGCCTGCAGAAGGCAGAGGAGCAGTGCAGTGAGCACCTGACGAGGACATTTGCTGCAGCTTCCACAGATCCCAGTGTTGCTGTTGTTTGGTCCTCATCACTCCCCGACCCCAAAGCACGTCACAGAGTCCTGTGTCACCTCCACATGGCCCTGCTCAGGGGCTCTGAGTGCTCCGAGGCAGCCAGGGGACTGATGCACAGTGTCTGTGACCCAGGGAAATACCCACCACATCCATGGGAGACTTCAGGTGCCACAGTCTGAAGCTGTGATCAATGGCAGTAGGAAAAGAAACAGTCCCATCACATTTCCCCAGCAGTGCAGGGCCTTTTCACCACCTGCCTCATCAATTCCTGCAGTTTTCCCACCACTTCCCCAGGCTGCTGTTACACAGAGGTGAACACTGAACCCTAATCCAAAGCAATCCACACTGCACTCCTGTTCACACGAAGTAGCCTGTAGCTCTGTTCTACTTCTTCATGCTCTGATAACAGCAGAAACTAATCATAATTAGAAAAGAAAATATATGGGGACAATTAAAGTTGGGGGGGGGGGGAAATCAGCTTTGTCCATCTTCTGTTATTCAACAATATTAATCAAGAAAAAAATTTCAAGCAAATGACTTCTCATGGTTTTTAAAATTTGTTTTAAAATTAAAGCATTGCTAAGTTGAATTAAATAAAAAAAACCTGAAAAACAAGAAAAACCTAAGAATGGGGATTGGCAGCCAGGAAAGACAGAGCACCAAGAACCATCATGTCAACCTGTGTCTGTCACCTGAACGTGGTCAGTGCCACACACAGGCACAGCCCCCCACACCTCCCTCCAAGCCAGGAGCCTTTAGGGTTTTTTTAGTGCCAAAATTCACACAGGCTCTTAATTTGCTTCCCTTGGTCTAATTTCTTCTGAATGCAGAAGTCAGTGGCTCTGTGCCAATTTATTAACTGAGAATCATAAACCTGATTTATTAACTCGCTCACACCAAGCTACCCACAAAAGCCCTTTTGTGGAAAAGTCAAAGACTAAGTCTCGAGTAAGAGGCGGGCAGGAAATTATTTTAATATGGGATTTCAATCATGTACCAATTATAATCTCTTTGGAATTTGTTGCCTTTTTTTCCCTTTTCTCAGCTACTGTTTTTAACCCCAGCGCGTGCAGAAAAGGGCTCTTTTAAAGTGCTTTCCTCTCAAATCCAGGAGTCACTGTTGAGTGGGGGGTCTGCATATGCACCCTGGGATGTCCTCCAGCCACATCAGTGGAGTTACACTCCTCTTTCACTGTGCTGTTGGCCAAACAGGGCCAGATAAATCTTCACTAAGGCATAAAGTTAAACCTATTGAACTGATCTCTGCTCCTTCTAGGAACAACATCACTTTCTGGCTTGCTGAACACATTTTTCAACAGCCCAGCCACAAGGTACTTGTTTCCTATGGAAGAAAGTCAAATATTTTGCAAGTCAATAATAAATAACGAAGTTGGTCAAGTACCCAGGGGCTGCCCCCACCCAGCCATCTCATCAGCGCGGGCACATTGTGTAAGAAACATGCTCTTTTCAGAGAAATTTGCCAGAATTTACTGCTAATGATTTAGACTAAGGAAAAATCAGTTTGAGTGCTTGAAAGGAAAAATGAAAGCACTTGGAAATTCTTCTTGTAAGAAATAAAAGTTGGAAACAGCCTTTGTGTATTTTAAATCCTCCAACAAATTAACTTGGGGGCTGATTTCAGAAGGAAGGGGAGAAAGACAAGATAACCTGCAAAGGCACAGATTTTGGTCTCTGATGGATTTGCTCTGAACAAGAATGGTGCTGCTACAACAGAGAGCGAACACGTAGCACCTGAGCCTACAAGGCATGGAGACATTTAGAAACACCAGGACATTCCTTAAGAACGGGGACAGCTGTGCTAGCAGGAGGTGAAAATCAAAACTCATTAAAAATAAATGACCCAGAGTTCCTGATTGACTAACATTAATGTTATTTTGTATATCCAAAGCCCTAGCAGGTCACAGTGGCATCATCCCCAGCAGTACACAACCATATGGGAAATGGCAGGTCACAGCCATTTATTTCCAAGTATTTCTGCAGCTTGGGAATTTTGGGATAAGATGATATTTCTGTGAAATGTGCAAATCATCCATCATGCAAGCTTTCCTGCCACGAGAGGAGAGAGCCAGGCAGGAGAAGCAAAACCAGCCAGACCTTTCCAACAGCTCAGGAAGAGTCAGAGGGGACTTTGCTGCAGCCCTAATGGGCAAAGAGCCCACCCCCAAGGTAGCAAACACACTCGTGGCCACCTGAAGATATAAACAAGGCTAATTTAAAAGCAATATGTATATATTCATATAAATACCTACACAAACACATAGCTATATGTATTTAAACACACACAGTATGTATACACAGAGAGTTGTTAATTCAGGATGTTGTAAGGGGAGTAACTGAGTCACAGGCAACAGGGAAGGAGTCCTTGGGTAGAAGTTTATGCACAGGTGGTTCATAAGAGATACAAGGAACAATTAAAATGCTCACATACATACAAAGTTCTATGTGATTTACCCACATACACCCACTCATGTGCTTACTGAATAACAACTATATATTTACACTTGTCCACTCAATCACACAACCAATGGGTTTGAAAGGGTAAATCTTAATGTGTAAAATACTAGATTTAAGCACATGCAGAGCTGGAAGAGAAATAACACTTCCCTGCATAGAAATCACTTTGCTTTTTTTCTTAAAAAGCCCTTTAGATTCTTCCCTGTTCCAGGATATTGCTATAAACAGGACAGCTATAAGAAATAAACCGCACCCAAACAAACAAAAAACCCCTTGAATTAGGATTTTCTTAGAAGTTCGAATTAAAGCAACACTCGCAGCACAATGTAAATTTGGAAACCAAAAGTCATGGGTGCTGGACAGAGGGCTTTTATCCCAATTCAACAATTTCAACACACTTCCCCAGCAAGTGTTACTGAAATGGAAAAACCTTGTAAACAAAACTTTTACTGCCAGGAACAGTAATAATGCCAAGTCAGTATTTTCCAATGAAATAAGATTTCATTAAAAAAATGCCCTCTCAGGCCTACCTGTTGGGGCGATTCTGTGCCTAAAACAGCCAGTGTTTATCCCCGAGGGCTGGGGCTGTTCACAGCTGATGCAAACAGGTGCTACCCAACACCACAGCCAGCAGCTTTGGGTGGTCATGTCCACAACCAGCTCTTGCTTCATGAAGGAGAGCAGAGATGTACCCAGGAGGCTTCCCAGACTGAACATTTCATGGGTATTTTCTATTTTATGTTGAGGGATTTTTGAGGTTCAGAGCAGTTCATTGGATCAATGTTCAAGCCAGGGGAAGAGAGCAGCATGACATTACGAGAGACTCGAGCATCATCTCCCACCATCTAGTTATGCAAAGACTTTGGACCAATCCTTTAACTACATTCCAAAATCCTGGACCTGATTCACCCATCCTTCAGGAACACCCCAATATGGATCAATCTTTCAAAAAAATAAATGCAAAGCCCAGGGAGGGCTGCACGTCCGCACCCCATCCCGCTCCCATAGCACCACGGGGCAGCAAGAGGGAAGAAAAACCTCCCAGGTCCCTGGAGAAAATCCATGTTATTTCACAAACACTCACTCCAACAGTTGAACTATGTCCTCACTGGGACATATCACATTGGAAGAATAAGCTAACATGACATTAAACCTGATTTTGCCTTTGGCATGGAAGAAGAACTGCATTTGAGAAGTGCAGGCTGGCTGTCAGGACCAACCATGACAGCGAGTGCTGCAAAACCTTCCTTCTACCTCACACTCTGGCGAGGCTGAAAATCCCATGTAAAGTTGTATGAAAACGTGTTTTTCTTGTCATAGACCAACTCTTTCCATGGGTGGGTGCATGTGGGTCTTCAAGGCTGTGCTTGCTTTCCAGCTGCAAAAGGAATCTGCTGATGCTCATGTACAGGAGTAAGAATGTTGGGACCTGTGCACTGGTCCTGGCAGGATGGGATGGAGCTTGGGACATGCTGGACCAAACCAAACAGGGGGCTCAAATAGGACACATTCCCAGAAAAGCTGCTGGTATGAGTTTCCTGTCCTCAGGGTAGAATAAATTGGGTTTTAAAAGCAACCTCTTTCACGGTGATAGTGCTGGGGGACTGTCACTGCAGCAGCTCCACCCCTGTGACCAGCTCTGCTGCCCGCTGTGATTCCCGCAGGGCCAAGTGATGGAGAGAGTAAATAAAACGTGTCAGATGGAGCCATTTGACTCAGTTCCTCCCCGGTTTGTTCAGCTGGGCTGACAACAGCAGAAACACTCCCCCCAGCTACTTCATCTTTGTGTCTGAGCTCGGGGAACGATGGCAGCAGGGACAGCTGTGCCACCAGAGGAAGCTCAAGCTGCCACCAGAGATGTGGAGCCCAAGGGAAGGCTGAGGGTTAGCACAGCCCGCCCCCTGCCCTCCAAGGCTCAGACTTGTGGCCTTCATGCTTCTCTGCAACAAAATAAGCTAAGCCAAGCCCAGAGAAAGGACCCACCACCTGCCCTCAGCAGTTTAACAAGTGCTTTTTGAAGCACATGCAGCCAGGCTTGCCCCACTTCCAAACATTCCAAATAGTTAATTTTTTTTCCCCCCAGAAATGTTTTAAAAATTCATCTTTTATGGTATGGTGTCTTTCTGTGATTGAGAGTGGTTGTCCCAGCGTGTTTTCAGGATGATGGATTCTTAGTTTAGAGAAACAGAGCTGTAGGATTAATTTCTTTTTTATCTGAGTCCATCACGGAAAAAGAAAAAAAGCAAATTTCAGTTCTTGGTTTAAATCAACAGGAGGGTGTGATTTAAAAGGAACAGAAGTATCTCTTAAAAGTTTCTCTGCTTGTTTCTCAGAGATACACATTGAAAGTTTTAATATGAATCAGAAGAAGTTTTTCAACATGGCCATTTCAACAATTGCCAGAAAAAAAAAGCTTCCCTTGGCAGGGCCGAGCCCAGCACTGAACCTTCTGGCTCCCCAACCGCATTTGGCTGGGGGCCGTGCAGCCCCAAGCAGGCAGTGCCCCTGGGGATGGACACCAGTGTGCTACACAAACAAAGTTTTATTCACATTTACCAGCTGTAGCGAAGGAACAAGGACCAGGTTTATGTCTGGTCTCAGGTTCTCAAACAAATATAGAAATATATATTCAAGCTATCTGGAAAAACAAACACCTGGCAGCTGAGCCAAGAGCAATACACAGCGGGACGGCCGCTCTCTGCAGCGCAGTGGGGCAACCACAGGCACTGGGCTGAATTCCTGGGATTTAGCTGGGGTGCCCCACTGAGCACGTCTGAGTGTGTGCCTGTGTGCACATGGGTGGCTGCTGCCCTCTCCTTGATTTTGCTTCGCAATTACAAAAAAAAAAACTTCAGAAAAAATTGGTATTAACGTTTGGGGGCCTTTTTTGTTATCAACAATTGATATTTTTTTTCCTTTTATAATGCTTGTTTTCTTGCCGGTTCCGCATGGATTCCCTGGCAGCTTTCTGTTTCAGAGGGATGCTCAAGTGGCCTTTGCAGACAAGCCAGACCATGAGGGTAAATGTTGCTTTTCAAAAGCTTTTGCATGAAACAGGGAGAAGGGCTTGAAGGGCATGTGCAATCTCAGTGCTGCCTCCCAGGTTTCTGTGTGGACTGGAGACCTATCTTGGACAGCGTTTACACAAATGCCTGCATAGAAAATCAGATTCATTGGCTGACCTCTCCAGCTGCCCTTGGTTGAACGCTGTTCTCCACTGTGCTTCTCAAAACCCTTAGTGATAGTTTAAAGACAGCAAAATAAAAAAGAATCAAATCTATCTGGTGGTTATTCCTACAGCCCAGCCACAGGGAAAATGGGGTTTAGTGAAGCTGCTGAGATGTACCACCACCCCCATGGGTGCAGCACCCATCCCTTGGCCAGGAGTACATCCCTGATGTTTCAGGAACAAAAATATCTCAGAAAACACTTAACACAGTGAAACACCATCAATGGAAGAGAAGGGAAATGCCTGCCTGCCTGCCTTCCATGGAGATCAGCCCACCAGTCCATGTGCTGCTGCTGGTGTGCTGCACAAATCCCCTCAATCTCCTTTCCCCAGAGTTAAAAAACTTTTTTAAAATATTACTGATGAGAAAGTTATGCTGCCCTTTCTGAAAACCCAGTCATGTATTTCCTATGGCAAGAGGCAGCAGAGAACAGAATTAGCCTCCTTGCTAAATAAAAACCTACCTGGTTCCCATTCATTCTCTCAATGTTCAGGAAGCCAAGAGCAGAGAAGTGTAAAATTTCACCTGCTGTTTTCTGACATGCAGAGGCAGATGGAAACTGTGTGGCTTTCCAGGTACATCCCTGTCTGTCTGCTTAGGAAGAGCAATGCCAACTGCACCTCTCCCCTCTCCAACAGCACTCAGACCCAACAGCAGAATGTAAATAGCATGAAAGGGTGTTGGTGCTTTCCCATTTCACAAGACAGAGGGAAAAGTGCGAAACCCCACCAGACACACCAAAGTGACAGAGACATAATTTTAAACAGTTAGCTCAAATAAAAATTCCCAGGCAGGCTGCCCTGTAGTTTCACCCCAGGCGAGGGCACACTGAGCTCAGGTGGCTGAGGTTTGGTTATCCCTGACTCCGAAATGCAGACACCATCCATCACGTGGCCAGCAGGCAACACATGGACACCTCCACACCTCCCATGTGACGTGGCTGGGGGATTCTGTTTCTCTGCTAATTCACAGTCCTGCTTCAGTGCTGGATGGGACAATAACAGGGTTGAATGTTGCAAGGGAGACATGGAAGGATGGGTAAAACATGCAACAGCAGCGGGTGTTTTGGATTTGGATTTGTTTGTTTCGGCTGGTTGGTTGTTTTTTCCCTTTAAATTCTTTTTGTCAGTGTTTTGGTTTACTTCTTTGGGTTTTTTTATAGAAACCTTCACATCCAGCACACAGGGATGTGGGAAGCTCCCATTCCACAGCCTGTCAGATGAAGGTGACCAGTGTCATTATCAAAAGGCTCCAGCAGCACCCTGTGACACCCACAGGGCACTCGGTGACACTGCTGGGATAAGGTGACACTCACCGGGTTCCCCACGACGGCCGGGCTTCCCTCGCCTCCCTGGAGGGCCTGTGGGAAGCAGAGAGCACAGGGTTAGTGATGCCCCACGGACAGAGTTCAGGAGAGTACCCACCACATGTCCTTCCCTCTGCATCCAGCCCACCTTCCCAACTACCAAAAGCATTAGTAAGCTGCACATCTTAAGTACCATTCTTTCACAATATACATAATTGTGGTGAGAAAGCCAAGGTCAGGCTGCTCAGCAAGCTGGGAAGCACATTTTGAAGTTATTCGGAGGTATTGCTCACAACAGAAAGAACCAGATCTTACATGCTCCAAAATTCGGGGAAAAAACCCCACTTTTCAGAGGTGGTGGCAGTCCCTGTGTGCTGCAAATGGCTGTCACAGGCTGGGAAATCACAACAAGTATTAAAGTAAGGAACCTTTTGGTACTAACCATTATCTGAGTCAGAAAGATTTTACTGCAGACAGCCTAGATCTGGTCACACATTTATAATTTCAGACCCAGGTTTCAGATATAAAACTTGCTTTTACTCTTAACCCTTCTGGGAAGCAAGGGCTAAAGGGATGGATAAAGCACCATAAATACCAAAAGACCTATAATTAAGCAAAAAAAGGCACTCAAACAACAAACACAGATGCAGAACAGTGCTCCAAGCACACAGAGCATCCAGGCCCCTGGCAAAGCCATAGCACCCTGTCCCTTCATGCTGACGTGTTGCAGCCTCTCCCTAACTGGGACCTGGAGCATCCCATCCCTTCTCCCACAACACGTGCACTGCCAGGTTGGAAGAAAAAACCACTTTTTGTACCCTTCTGCAGCAGGTCAGCCAGCTCTGGTGGAGCATTTGCTGAGTGACAGCAATGTTAACAAAAGCAAGGGCTCGCTTTTTATCTGTGGAACTCTCCTTTCTGCTGGAAAAGGATGATAAACAAAGACCACTAAATATTTCTGCGCTCCTATCAGAATTTCCCCTGTTGCATAAACATTTCTGTGCTCAAATGTGCAACTGCATCTCCAGCAATTGGAATTTCAGCCGTGGCTTGGAGTTCTCCTCTTTAAAGTTTGGATACACTGTCCAGGTCCCTGTCCCCAGACCAGCACACAGCTCCAGCAGATCCCCTGCCCTCCCCCTTGCTATGGGAATGGCAACAGCCAGAATTCCCAGGTATCCTCTGAAGGAATTAGTAGAAATGTCTACTGTAAATCCCTAATCAACCTGCTCACAAGTTTATACAGGGGAAGCTAAAACAAAAAATGAACAACTTTTTTCAGCCTCATTAATTCTTGAAACCACATTACACCCGGGAGAAAGATTGGTCCCCTCCCTCCTGAAGTCAAGGTGCTGTGAAGAGGAACCACAGCTCTGGTGAAGCACCTTTTCCAACCTTGGAGACAAGATGTGACTGGCCAATTAAAGTCCATCCACCCCCTTGGCTAATTGTGGACGTCTGCCCCTCAGGCGGAGCCCAAGCCCCTTCAGCCTCCCTTGGGGTGTGGGGGCTGCTTTAAACACCCGCCTTGCCTAATCCTTCCCTGGCTTTCCACAGGACTCCCCTGGATTTGTTTATCTCCAGTGCCTCACTTGTAACCACTCTGTTTTACCTCTTCTGCCGGCAGCAGGCACAAAGCACAGGGAGTTTCTTAGGGAGGAGAAAGTGTTCTAATCAAGGTGTAGAAGAGGGAGGCCAAGCTTTTAAACAAGTGAGTGATGAGTGGGTAGCAATGCTTTTAGCAATTTAAAGGAGGGTTGATGTTGAAGGGTGGATGCAAGGAGTCATTCAACTGAGAATGGAGAAACCTGCAAGGAACCAAGGGATTTGACTCTTCTCTAAACTGACACAGGTTGTCCAGAGAGGTGGTAGATACCCCATCCCTGGAAATATTCAAGGTCGTGTTGGATGGGGCTTAGAACAACCCGGTCTAGGTGAAGATGTCCCTGCTCACTGCAGGGGGCTTGGACTAGATGATCTATAAAGGTCCCTTCCAACCCAACATGTTCTATCATCTTGTAATTCCTTCCCTATAGTCCTCAAGAAAATCTGTAAAATGGGCGCAGCATATGGAATTAAAAATACCTTTTATAGATGTTGCTTGTGGTAAGTATGAGATAAGCAAAGCTGAGAGAGGAAAAAATAAAAACAACAAATAAATGAGATGAGAATGGATTTTTAATCTGAAAGCAATTGGGGGGGGGGTGGTGGAAGAGAAAGAGAAAAAAAGAGAGGTATTCTGGAAACCACATCTAGAATCCTGCTGCCATTCAGCAGCTTGATTAGGAAATATCTATCTATGAGGAGAACAATCTTAGTGGGGATTAAAAGGAAGAGCATCACACCCCATATCTACCACCTTTAGGCAAGAGCTGCATGTCTGAATCCTGTGATGCAGATGTGGGCGAGCAGGACAGAGATCTCCCGGCTCCCACAGCGAGACGACAACACACAGGAGCAGCCCAGGAGTCATTAATGCCATCTGCAACCTTGTAAGTCAATTGTCTGCATGATTGGAAATTGTTATTTTAGCAATTTCGAGCCTATTCTGGGGCCTCAGCTTTGGACACTGCTAAATGAGTCGAGCATAAAGTGAATCCATATTAAACCTCTTGTTTCCAACTCCTTCACGAGACTACAAAGGAAATTAAGGAGGCCTGGGAATTTGTTTGAAGATAAATGCTCACTGTAAACTGTTACCTAATGACTCCACCTCCCAAGACCTTGCAGCCTGATGCTTGCTCAATATAATTAAGATTTATGTTGCATTAAAGTCAATTGGGCAATAGCAGAGTCTTTTCTTCTAACCGTGCCAGCTCCGCTGTATCAGTTCTGGGAGTCCTTTATTTACATTGTTATGAAAGGCAGTTTTGGAGAGCAGAATGAATACAAAGCATAACACAGTCTATTTTTAAACAACTTGTCACATTCAAGCTAAACAACGTTAATCCAGGGGATAATATGCAATTTCTGACAACACCACAAGCTTTCCAGTGAGAGGACAGATTTAGTAACCCAAAAACAAAGAAAGAGAATGTAATATACTGCTATTTGAAAATATTATGAGGAAGAGATGATGGATGTGTGTAAAGAACAGCTTCTCAGAAACAAGGTAAAAAGTTCACAAACAGACTCACAATTGCTGGGTAGCAGCCACTTAAGTCACCCACCGTGGGCAAGTAAATGAACTATTACAAATCAACATCACTTTGCAGTTCTCATTAAATATTGTCACAAGCCAAACCCATGTTCTTGTCCACAGTGGAGTAAATAACCTCTGTGTGAACTAATTGGGTAACTCCAAACTGGGCTGCTCCATGACCATCACAATCCATCAGCAGCGGAACAGGTCCGTGGTACTCCGTGTGTTTGCTGTCCTTCCAGCCCTCGGAATTACAGGAGCTCTGGTCCTTACCCCATGTCCCCATGGTTAAGACCCTGCACTGCTGCCCCCCAGCCCTTCAGCTGATGGGTGGCTGATTGTTGCCTGGGCAATTACTGCTGGGCACAAGGCAAACCAATGCTCATCAAGGACAAAGAGACTTTACAGCGTTAGTAAGAAAGAGAGCCTGACAGCACAGCCCAGGGAAACCTCGCTGATACAGGCAATGCTTTTTAAATGTTATGCCAGTGAAGTACATTTTAGCCAAGAACTTGTGACATCAGCTTGTGTTTTTCCTTTACATTTCTCCTACACATCACCCTTTCCCACTGAGAATGTACACACAGACATGGACCACAGAGCTGGGCACATCTCTTCCTTCAAGCCATGTGCTGCTTGGGGACTCTTTGTTGGGTATGTTGATCCAAAGTAGCTGGGAACAGCATTCAAGCAAAAACCTTGGCCAAGTGAAATGAAGATCTGTCTTACTGGATCTTTAAATCTTTTTTCCTTCTTTTCCCTTGTAAGCACGATACAGTGAGCTGATCATGTTGTGACCTCTTGATGATAAATGGCAAGGCTACTTTTACGGCCTTATTTTCTAGAGGAACTCATATCTAACATGGGATTAAGTTTTACACTATTTTTACATGACTCATTGTTGCATTTATTTTAAATTTTTTTGTGAGTTTGAAATGGTTTAACTTGTTTCCCCTTCTTCCCTTTTGGCATCTTCCAAGTTGCTTTCAATATAATCAGTGTTTTTTCAGTTAAGAATGAATCAACCAGAAGAATGGTTTGAACAAATTGCTTGGTTCAGCCACTCTTAGAAAAGTGGAATTTTTTAATCTTTTTTTTTTTTTTTCCCCCCTTCATATGGCTTCACTTAGGAGGAAGGAGAACTTTGCAGCAGAGCACCATGGGGTCTGGTTTGGTGCACAAGGAAACCACAGCCCTGTTTTAGCTGGCTGTTCCCGCACAAAGGCCAATTTACTTTCTTGTTCCCTGGGGAAATACTTTATGGTTCATGGGCAGAAGTCAGACCCGGAGATGCTTGCTCAGCTGATACTCATCAGGTACTCAAGTCGGGCTGCGGCTCCGAGACCGCAGAACTGAGATTAAACAGTTTTGGGTCACAACACTTTGCGTGAACCTTCCTGCCTTTGGATTCCAACAGACCCAAAGACTCAAAGCAAATACCAGATGCAGATTGGAAACACGCAGCACCTACAGCCTACAGAAGCTTTCCAAATAAAACAAAACAGTAATATCTAGGATTCATTTCGAATTTGGCCCAAGTGCCCCAAAAAGGTCTCCAAAATCCTGGGCTACATTTTGTGTTAGCGAAAAGCCACCCAGAAAGCAACCTCTAGTTGTTAGCTGGGGAAAGCTCCTTGAAGTTCCGACGTGATCCAGTCGCTTTCAAGGCACAAAAGAAGCAAGAAATTGTTTTCCTCCTTATACCATAGTCTTTTTGAGCAGGGATGCACACAAGCATCCTCCTCTCAACGCACTGGGGAGCTGTGCTCCACCTCAGGGAACAAAGCATTTGCTCCAGGACCCAAACTGGACTATTGCTGTTATTACTGGGATAATAAAGGGGCAGGTTTTAAAATATGTTTTGACTAAAACACCTCAGGGTCTCAGCACTAAATGTATAGAGCCTCAAACTCTTCTCTACCCAGAGCAAAGCTAGAATGAGGGATATCCAGCAGGAGATGGGGTGCACAGACAGGGGGTGTCCTAAACTGTCCCAACGAGATTCAGCAGAGCAAATCCAAGTCCCAAATCTAACATTCACCAGCACACAAAGTGCATTAGCTCAAGATGACACAGCATTTCATGACCAGGGACAAATTTAGGGTGTTTAAATGACTTTTTTAACTGTAGCCAGAGAAGTCCCCTCTTCCCCTGAGTGGACGGTTGTTGCAAAAGAAATAAAAATAAAATTGCTCGTTCAGAAGCTCATGCAAAGAGTGGAATGATACATTCACACCCACCAAAGCCCAAAGCACTGATTATGCTCCATTTAAGCTGAGATGGTCCTGCTCACTCCATACTCTGGATTGCCCCCACACATCACTAAATAATTTTTTTCCTTTTTTTTCCCCCCCACACCCAGAGACAGTTTCTTCAAACAGTCCAGTGCATACAGCTCTTTTGTTTAGTCACCAGGGCACGAAGATAAACTGAATTTGAGATATAAATTAAGAAGTGACTGGAATAAAGCCACAACTGCACTTACATCAAACATGGGATTTTTCTCCTCTTGTTATGGCTGGTCTTACTCAGGCCATTTCCAGATAATACACTGGCACAGCTGCAGTGCAGGGCAGGAGCAGATGTTTTCAGCATTCCCCCCCCTATTTTTAAAACCAGAGGATACATATTTTGGCAGCTGGGGGAGGTGCTATATGCAAGGTAAAGAAGTTTCCATGGCAGCTTTGAGTTTCCCACATCTGCACTGCCCCAGCTGCTCCAGCGCGAGCCCCGGGCAGGGATGGGAACCTCGACCACCTTTCACAAAGTGTCTCTGCACAAACATGCACGTAGATTTGGTTTCATGTTTTCCTGGTGGGAACAGTGACCAGCTCTGTTCATCGTCCCCATATGCTCCCAAACACTTAAAGCATTTAGAAAGATAAAAAAAAAGACACTGAGGTTGCAATCCCTTCTTTTCAGAGATTTACTGGTTAGGCATGGTCGTAATCAACATGAATCTGGAAAATGAACACAGACTCCTTTTCCTTCTATGGACACAAGCTAGAAATCCTCGTAGTGATAAAACTGGAGAGCAGAAATGATGCCAAACTCAACTGGAGCATTGGACTGAAATTCATCATCCTTTTATCTTCAGCACTGGTAACTCAAAGCATCACTGCTCGGAAGAGACGAGCAAGTGGATCTCCTCAAGCTCTGCTTTCTCAGAAAGCATTTGCAAATTAGGTTTTTTTCCTTCTCAAATAACACAAAGTCGCCTCTGGGAAGAATCAAGAAATCACCACCAGTAGATTTATTGAGATGGTCATTGAATCACTAAATCTGCCTCTATGAAACACCAGCTTGTTTATCAACACAAGGAGCACATGCACATCTCAGGAGCACCTCTACAGCACGAGATAATTGTCTATTTCTTGCAGAAATAAGATGATTTTCTTTCCAAGAACTGCAAGACACTTCTGTAAGGTAAGCAAGATAACGAAGCACTTATTGCTTCCTTCAGTTTTCAGTCACAGTCTCACATTTAAACAAGTTTGACATGTTGGATTACAAAATCTCTTGTGAAACATTCAGATCTGACACAAAGTACTTGGGGTTTGATGAATTGCATCTTTGGGGCACGGAAGTACTCAAAGCTAATGCGTCTTATCTGCAATCAGAATTAGCCATTCCAGAGCCAAGATCCCACAGAGAAAAAATAAAATACTCTTTGTCATTTTCAATATAAAGAAATCGAGAAGACAAAACAGTAAGTCAGGACTTGGAGAGCAGCTGAATAATGTGGTTTCTGCAAGATCTAGAGAAGATCCCACTAACTTTAAATTAGAAGTGTATATAAAAATTATACTAGAAACTTTAAGCAAAAAAAAAAAATCAAATCCCTTGTATTTGTTCTTCTCACACTTGCAGGCATATTCTGTGGATAATGCTCCTTCTGGCAGGATTTCCCACCCTCAGTGTTTCTCAGTTCCCTCTGAAGGAGAGCACAAGCTGCCATGTGCAAACCATAAAGCATCCAAGGGACAGTGCCAAGCCCGTCCTGAGGGCAAGCCCATGGGCCACACCACAATAACATCACCAACAAATTTCACTTCCACGTTACAGATCAAATTCCACATAAAAATCAAAGTGTTCCTGTTTCCAGCCTCATCCAACACTGCCCTTACATGTCACAGTTTCAGCATCTCTAAAAGAACCTGTTAAATTCTTCCTCCTGTGGTCTTCCAAAGAAACATTTTCCTCCTGTGTAACCCTCCCTCCACCCCAAATTTCCTGCATGTAGAAGGCCTTTCCTCCACCTCTGCAACAACTATCTTGTTTTCTACATGGTGCTCCACAAACATCATCTTTATAAAGAAAAATCAGGAATACCCTGTCAGGCAAATACGAAATCAGCTTCTGGAGCTGTTTCTTTTTCCATTATCTGCATAAACCCTTGATGCCACATGCTTCAAAAGACATGGAAAGAGCACACCTTAGTGGGGGGAAAAAACCCCCAAACAGCAAAATCCCTTCCATGTGGATGAAGCCTTGTAAAACCTCAGTAAAAGCTGCACAAAACAAAACAAAAAACACATAATTTTGTCACAATGACAGCAGCATCACACAAATAAACAGCTACAGACTACGGGGATTAACAAGGTTGTCTGTTTCAAAATAATTTTACCCAATACAAAACACCCAGTCTTCAACAGAATTAAGTGATGGGAGATGGACACAGATAATTCTCCTCCCAAACATTCCAAATGAAACTGATATGTAAATTCACAGTGCCTGAACTGTCCATCTAAGAATCAATTTAGGCTGGAAAAGACATCTAAGATCGAGTCCAACCATTAACCCACCACTGCCAAGTCCCTAAACCGTGTTCCTAAATGTCACAGAAAGAAAGCGGACCATCTGCAAGCAAGGAATTGCTGACCCAAGGAAGAAGAAGAGAAAATCAAGTCCTCTCTCCTTTAGGTGGAATGAAATCTCAACAACAACATAAACTTGTCAATACAACACATACATGCCTCAAGTGTCCTCATTATTTCAATAAGGAATTTCTAGAACAATCATGGGAATCTTGATTTTGCCCTGTGATGAACAGGGCTGGAGTCACCCCAAATTCCTCTGGGTACCAACTAAGGCAGTCACCATCGTGGGAGAGGACATGACATTTCTTGCCCTATGGGTTTTTCTTCTTCCTTCTGCTAATATGTTTGCAATAAATCTTAGCAGATCTTAAGCTCTAACTGTACACTCACAGCACAACTCAAATTCTTTGGAAATCATAACCTTTTGTGAAAGGGCAAGTGCATAACTCTGTATTTGAGAGATACAGTCTGTGCCTAACAGGGTGCAGGAAATATTCTGTCTTTTCCATAGCTAGAAAAGTTCCCTTCTTGGTAGTATTTTTCCTAAAGCACGAAAGTCAATGGTCTAAATTTAACCCCCCCCCCAAGGCTACAATGTTTTTTAGTTATTTGAAATATTCCCTCTGTCCTTCCAACCCTGTCCAAGTGTGGTTGTATGGAGGAGGAACTACACAACTGAAAAATCAAGTTGGTCCATGTGCACAGGCTTCTGGTGATCTCCTGTACTGAGGAGCACCCAAAGTCCTTTGAAACCTCCACCTAAAGGCATTTTGGGATACCTGGCCTTGTCAAAAATTAAGCTTTACCCTGAGGACCAGGAAAGTTTTGATGCCAAAAGGCTTGATCATGGCTAATGCTTGGAGAAGGGTCTCCAGTTCAGTCCCTGGTGGTCCCACAGTCATCCTTTGGGAATAGATTTCATACAGTGGGAGAAAGCCTGGAGAGCAGCTGATGAAGAGCACAGCAGGAGAATAAGAACAAGAATAGAAGATCTGAGGAAAAAAGAGCAAAATACATGTAAAGCCAATTACACTAATGGCCAGAAAGAGCCTTCAATAAAATACCCCTAATAAAATACCCCTATAGATCCTGTCAGACCAGCCTTGCAAGGAGCTGTCTTCCTACCTGAGATACCTCCTGGAGGACTGGAGAAGTCAAGTCTGGCCCTTGTGGAAGTTTCCCACATCAGGGTTGAAATTATAAGGGGGGGGGGGGGGGGGGCAACTGAATTGATTTCAGTCCCAGAGCAGCAGAAACAATATACTTTGTTCTCACAAATTGGGACCAGGTAGGTTGGCACATGGTTTTTGGCAGAGAAACAGTTTAGCCTCAAATTTGAGACCAGAGCAATAGTATTAGATCACTTACTCAGACTTCAGTTGTGAGCAGCTGTTTGGCTTTTATTTCACACAAAAGCTTATACTCTAAAAGGAATTCCTGGCCCACATTCAGATGCTATATTTGCTCCTAAGCAGTGTTTCTCATTTGAGTCCTGATAATGCAATGAAATCAGTGATGAAAAATTTTTACAGAAGAGATAGAGGGGAAAAAAAATTATTCATTTTAAAAAAATACTTAGTGTTTGTTTTTTGTTAAAATGTCACATTTAGACCTTGAGTTTCCACCATGCTAAAGATTTAATTACTGACTTTCTCCTCATTTTATCTGAGCATATAATTAGAAGTACAAGTGTCTTCTCTCCCCGCTGGCCTTGGGCAAACACCAGATTGACTGTGTGTAAACAGTTTGCTTTCCCACCCATCTGAGATCCTTCCAACAAAGGAATACATAAACCCTTATGAAAAATACATTATATAGGCAGAACCAGCTCAGGCTACAGTCATTCTCACTCCTTGGAATGAACAGAGGGTTTCCTGGAGCAAGTGTGAATGATCACAAGAATATAATCCCTTTTACTGCTGCCTACCTGACCTACATTGCACAGCTTCCAGCAGAAATATGCTGAGGCAGCTGCAGTTCAAACTGCCAGATGACATCTAAATGGCCACACTTATAAGCTCTAATAAATAAAAGCAATTAATGACTGACTTAAGAGCAGCATTTGTGTCTCCATTTAAAGAATTAGGCTTCCAGCCATAATGCTAATCCATGTCAAGGCTGGATTCAGGTAACAAGCAGGAGCATGATGGCTAACACAGAGGAACTGAGTTAAAAAAAAAAAAGAATAAAACAAAAAGAAAAACCAGAACAAAAATCAAAGAGGACCATCACTTCCAGCTGGACATGGGCAACAATTGCACAAGCCTATGGAATATAAAAGAATACTTCAGAATTTAATTACAACTTCCCTCAGAAGACAACTCAAACCCAAGATACCTGGCCAGAGAGACACGAGACCTCCCCTTGGCCATGCCCAGCCCGAGGTGACCAGAGCTGGGTGAAGGAGCGCTCGCTCCAGGCTGGGACTGTGGATGCTGAAGTACATGGCTGGCAACGAGACTGAGAATAACACAGCTGTAGGAAGATCAGGACGAAAAAGAAGAGGTCCATCAGCATGTCTAGAAGCATGGCTGAGGCAGCAGAAAGGCTGCTGACACTTCTCTGGCACATGCCAAGCCTCGAGGTGGGGAACAGGCGCAATTAGAGAAACGGCACGAGCCAACACTCACAAATTTGCAAAGGCAGACTCTGTTATAGCCCCTTTCTACTGTGTTTGGGGCCCAGAATTCAGTGGCAATAGTTGTTCCTATTGAAGTGCAAAGAGGGGATGATATATTGCTCCCACACCTGGGAAATGTTTCAGTAACAGCTTCATTTCAGACCAAAATCACCTCCTGGGCCAGTGCATTGCACGGAGCTGCTTCCAAGCACATGGCCCAGCCTTCTGAGATGGGAGGCACACATTGTGGAGCTCTGCAAGTGCACGTCAAACTCACAAATTCTCCAAATGAACACTGCAATTTGTGTAATCATGGCTCATTTGCTTACTCAGTGCATCTCACTTGATGACCAGGCTGGTTTATTTGGCTGTGTCAGGCTCACCAGTCTTGCAAAATGCTCAAAAAGCCATAATGAAGTGACTGACTTTGCTCAGCTGCTTCTTCCAGATGCTCAATTCATTACCATTTACCCAAATGCATCTTTCAGAGGAACTCAGACCACTTTCAGCTACAGAGTTTCAGTTGTCTATAAAGCAATAGGTTCATACGTCTTTTGATATGACAGCTAAACCTATTCTTTCCCATTTTAAACTAAGAAAGCAGAACCGACAGGACAGAAAGGCAGCAGTGTGGGAGATGTTCACTTTTTTAATAGTGAAAAGCATCTTGAAGATCAAACAGAAAATTTAAATTATTTCTGACAATCCCAAGGTGCAAATCTTTACCTGCAGATACTGGAATTTTATCATCTGTGCATTTTAAAGATCAGCTAAGCAAATGCTGGATTGCCAATTTAACTTACCAAATGACATCCAGGAAAGGTTCAAAGGTTTAGCAGAGATGAGGTAGTGTTGTTCTTTAAACATTGAGATGAGATGAAAAGAAAGAGGCAATTATTCTGTGCAAAGCTATCCAATATGTTTCTAAGTTTGGATACTACCATCAGTTTCCACTTGTATTTTAAAGAGCCCAAGTTCAAGAAAACCAGCGCAAAACACAGTGGAAGAAGGAAACCAGGCCAGAGAAATATGAAAGGGAAAGACAAGGAGGATCTGACTCTCTTTTGTTTTGGTGTTAAGGACAAGTGCAGTGGGGAGATCAGACGGACCAAATGCCTGGCATGGGAGAGGCAGCACTTCCTTTTGGCACAGTAAGGGACAAAAGATTTGCCAAAGAGAATCGATGAGTAAGAACTCACTTCCAAAATACATCAGTTTTTGACTTGGTTGAAGCATTTTATCATTTTATGAGCCATTTTGTCCACAGATCACTATTTCCCTACTCATGTGCTCCAGGTACTGTACAAAGACCTTTGCTAACTCTCCAAGTCTATCTTGTTCTTGAAAGACAGTAAAAAATGGCAAATCTCTCCCCAAAGTGAAGCAGCAGGGCTGGCCTTCATCTTACACTGATTAATATACAATGCCTATTGCTGCATCTTGCCAAGATTTTAACTAAAATCAGACCCGGATTTAAAATGCAACACAATAAGTCAAATCGCCTGCTTTCAATTTTGCTTTCTGTGTTCCAGGATACACTTTTACACTATTGATATACTGGATGTAATTTCACCTGAGGATCTAAAAGTGTTTCAAGTAGAAACCTTGAGAGTCTTGCATGAATGTAGATATATTGCCACTGAATTCTGAAATGGAGACAAATGAAGGCTTTGGAAGGGCAGTTATCCACATATTGAAGTGTAACAGATGGAAATTAACACTGAAAGCAGGAAAAAAAAAAAAAGGGAGGGGGAAAAGCATGCTTGTAGAGGTCACAGGATTATAATGGTTTCAAACCACTGCTTCAGATGGTGTTTTACTGCCCACTGATGAAAATTTTTTAGCACATCTGGCCCATTTCTTCAAGAATTGGGTTGGTGTAATTTGACTATTAATCAATATTCCAAATCAGCCTTTCAGCATCTGCTGCATCCATAGCTGAATGATAGACAAGGACAGGACTTTGAGGGATTCAGGGAGTACTGAGAAACCGAGCCCAGTCTGAAGGTGAAACCAAATCCCAACATTTCTACTCATTGTAGGATTTAGAAAACATTTCAAGAATTCCCACCCTAAGAGCAGAAATACCTGTAGATCCAACAAGGTTCTAGAGAAATAAATAGGGGTCTGTAGAACTAATGTAAGAACTTAAACAAAATAACGGTATTTCCCCCCCACTTCCCCAAAACTGTTCAACAGTCTCAGAATCCATTCTGGGTTTGGATTTTCCAGATAATTAGAAAGCCCAAAAAGCCAGAGCAAATATCCAAAGTACGTTTTGCTTTGGAACCACATCTCCGCTTTCTCCTAGTGCCACACCCAGTCAGCTCCACCCGTGCACCCTCTGCGAATCCCACCACCTGGGGGGTGGAGCAACGCTGCCCTACAGCACACAGCAGGTATTTCACACCACACAGTCCTCTGCCATTGGGGAAAAAATTACCCCAGATTCATCTGACACAGAGAAATTTCACCTCCTGGACTGGTGAGCAAGAAATCCCATCTCCAGGGGGGTACTATTGCCCCGAGTCTCTGGAAAGCATCTCCTCCCACAAAGGAACCTCGTGGGAGTCTTGGGTCGTGCTGTACATCACTGCCACGTTCACGTGAGTAGTTGCACAGCCCCATAACCAGGAGGCCCACTGGAACCAGGGCTAAAATTTCCCCTAAACCAGCATTTTGTTTGAGAGGGAGAAGTTCCCTCACCCCGAGGCAGAGGTGCAATAACCCATGTTTCCCGGGTGAAAGCAAGCTATGAAGAATGACATCTGGTTCCTGCACAACTTGGCTGTCAAACCTCTCTCTTGCTGATGTTTCTGTTTCTTATCTTTTTTGCTTGTGTTTGGAGCTCAAACAAGTTCCAGCTGAGTGAGGGAGCTGGGTGGCTGCAGGGGTCAGCCCTGATGGCCCCCCTGAACCCCATATCCCAGGCAGGGAACTCGCTGCGCCACCTTCCCCGTGGCCAGTTTGGGGCTGGGCACCATCCAATGTGCCATGAGCCTTCCCTAAGCCCTGGCATCACTTCATCTCTGCTCTCCTCGGACATGACCCATAGTCTGCCTCTAAGAGATGAAAAAAGAAATCTCACTCTCAGTCACAACTCTGTCTTTTTCTCTCCTTTCCACAACTCTCCCTAAACCCCTCCCGCTGCTGACAAAGGCCATTTCCCACCTTCATTTTCTTCTGGCACTGTTGAATTATATGCGTTTACATTTGCTGCAATACCATAAAGCAGAGTAAATTTTGCAAACGCTCTGCCTGAATCCATATAATAATAAATCAGATCCTCCAAGAAACTGTGTGTCACTTGTATAAAATTGGAATGTCTAAAAAAAAAAAAAAAACCCCACCAAAATTATCGCAGCTGCTTCTCCCCCTCCCTCCAGCAGCTCCTCAGCCTCTGAAAGCTGTTATTGCTCTGACTGACAGGGGGACATCAACAGCCCAACAGGAGCTGATTGATTGGCAGCCCCCTTCCTTTTGAATCTGATTTTGCTTGCTAAACCATTTAAAACATGTCAAACAAATACCACAGTTCAGCAGTTCCCTGTGAAACCTCTGCCAGCTCTGTTCCCTCTGGAGAAGGCAATTACCTAATTTACAGGGGTTGGGGAACAAATGCCGAATTTCTTTTCCGTAATCATTTATTAATTGTTCTCATATTGAACATTTTATTTCGGTAAAATAAATAAGATCCAGCTCTCGCTCATATTGGGGCAAGAAAAATTAATTTTGCAGAAGCAGAGCAGCCCGGGGCACTTGTCCACAAACTGAATGGGAAACTGCGGAAAGCAGTCAAGAATAAGTTTACAATTGGAAAAAAAATAGAAGAACAGAGACCCAGATTACAGAAATTTAGCACAGCTCACTCTGAGAATTTATTGTGTTATTACTGTTATAGCAACGAGGAGAATTTTATATGGTTTTATATGTTTTGCAGAGAGCACACGCACCAGACTCCTGTTCCAAAGACACTGCTATTGGATATGGATACACAGCAACAAAAATGAGCTTCAAGAGGGAATGGAGGGTATAAAGAAGAGGATAAACAACAACCAGAGTATGATCATAAATCTCCCATGGTCATTTACTCCAGCAGGAGTGACTCACTCAGGTTTATTGTACCGTTTTACAACCATGAAGGAGAATTCACTCAATGGAGTAGATGCCCCCTCTTTTTTGCAGTTCTCAAATCATGAAAAAGCACCTTTGAAATTTCAGAGGTATGAGTTTTGCCTGAAAAAGCAGAGTTTGATGCTTATAGGAAGAGTGATTTTGTGCCTTTAAAAAAAAAAATTTGGTTTAAGCTACAGCAGGAAATTGCAAGAAACTAAAGTAAACTGGACACTTGACAATCACTAGAAAATATTTACATTACTATAACTATAACTGCCCAAAGGAAACAAACAGATGCCAGAAACACAACTTAAGTTGATGGAATGAGAAATAAACACAAGAATAATGGATGGGTTCAGCCCAAAACCCTCATGCACAGATGGTGAGCAGTCCCTTCTCCTCCAGTACCGCTCCTGCATCACCACCAACCCGGTCCCACCCCGTGGGCTCCACTGTGGACATGCCCTGGGACCTGTGAATGCCTTCATTTCAGCCACTGAAAACCTCAAGGTTTGGCCCCAGGTTGGACCACAGGAAGTTTAGATCAGATTTTATAAAAAGTTATTTCACTGAAAGGGTGGTTGGGCAGTGGAACTCAGTTTTTAGGCAACAGAAGAGCTGCCCAGGGAAGGGGCAGAATTGGCATCCTTGGAAATGTTCAAAAGGTGTGTGGATGTGGCACTGAGGGATATGGTTTACT
Source organism: Acropternis orthonyx (assembly GCA_035583155.1). Taxonomy (NCBI): domain Eukaryota; kingdom Metazoa; phylum Chordata; class Aves; order Passeriformes; family Rhinocryptidae; genus Acropternis; species Acropternis orthonyx. The sequence goes on from JAWWEU010000029.1 coordinate 10,434,113, forward strand.
GGTGGCCTTGGCAGTGCTGGGTTAATGGTTGGTCTCACTCTCTGAGGTATTTGCCAACCATATTGGTTCTACAATTCCATGATTCTAAAGCATTTGCTCATTTCAGGAAGCGATGATGGAGCCCAGGAGAGAGAGAGAGAGAGAGAGAGAGAGAGAGAGAGAGAGAGAGAGAGAGAGAGAAAAGCAGCTCATGGAGATCCTGAGCAGCTCTAAGGAAATTACAACCATTATTAAGCCCATAAAACACTCGATTTTGAGCAACTGCAAATGTAGTGCTGCTTCCTCATTTCCACATCCTGGGGAATCACAGGGGAGGTCAGGTTGGAAGGGAATGCAGTGGGTCATCTGGTCCAACCTCCCTGCTCAAGAAGGGTCATCCCAGCGCACATGGCACAGGACTGAGTTCTGACAGTTCTGGAATATCTCCAGTGAGGGAGACTCCACAGCCTCTCTGGGCAATCTGTTCAGTGCTCAGTCACTTCACGTTAAGGAAGTTCTTCCTTCTGTTCAGGGGGACCTTCCTGTGTATCGCTTTTTGCCTGGTGCCTCTCGTTCTATTACTTGGTACCACCAAAATGACTCTGGCTCCATCCTCTTGACACTCTCTCTTCAGATAGTTATATATCTTTTTCCTTATGTACATTGAAATCAGGCATTTTATAGGGCCACAAAGATCTACAGCTCATGCTATCCCTGAATCAACCTGCACAAACCCTGAGGGCTTCATTTACACCAAAACCCAACCCTGAACCTGTTTTAGTGGATGTTTAAGCAGAACCACCGTGATGACCTCAAAAATCGCTGAGACACTTTATTCTTGAAGGGTCCACAGTTTAAGAGGCAATGAACACCCACACTGAGTGCAGCACAGCCCAGCGTTGTCTCTGGTTTTAGCCCTTGTTGTGACAGGGGCTGAAATCCAGATTTGTAGCCACGCATCCCGAAACTGCACAAGGAGCCTGGGTGACTGCACCCCGCACTCAGGATAAAGCCCTGTTCCTGGATGGTGTGGCAGCCTGACAAAGAGGGTACGAGCACTGAGCACCCTGGCACAGCCCGGTGGGCAACCCAGAGATACCCAAACACGAGGACAAGGCTAGCTTTGTTTTCCCTGTGGTAGCTTCGTACCACAAACTGTTTACTTTTGCTCTTTGGTTTTGCTCTGCTGTCTGATTTTGCAGCATCTGTTACATCTCAGGCGTGCACCTTGCAAAGCTGAGCAATTTCCACCTTGCCCAGTGAGAAGGCAGAGCCCTTTCAGCAGGTCCCTCAGTCTCCAGGGTAGTGTGCACGGAGCAAGAGCCAGCAGAAAAAATTAATTCGGCACATAAGGAACAAAGGATATCAAGACTGCCAAGAGAAATATTAACTTTTCTCAAATGTAAGCCTGTTAGACATCAGTTTAACCATATTAATTTGCATACAATGTGCCTATTGCACAAAACCAGCGAACTAATGACAAAGTGCATAATTTCACAAAGCAAACAATGTCAGGGCACAAAAGTAATTTTTTCATTGTGTGACTTCAGGTATTTGAGTCCCCACAAAGCAAACAAAGCAGAACCAAAAAACCCTGGAGCACTCTCAGGTCCCAGCTAATCCCAGACAGAAACCTGTGCTGAGCACAGGTAGCAGCTCTGTCATCCATCTCTGCTCACTCCACAGCCTCCAAATTCCTGAAAATACCACAGCTCGTTTGCAAATGCCTTGTACAAAAGGCTTTTGACATCTTTTCCTCTGCATCCTCTTGTGCAGCAGCCCCAGACCCGCCGTCATGCCGCACTAATCCCCAGCCCAGCCGTACCCCAACCTCTGCCTTCCCCCATTACCCAACCCTGACCCGCCGAGCAGGGAGGTTTAATCCTCCCCCGAAAGGCTTCCAAGCCAAATCCGAGCTGCCAAGAAAAAGTCCGCATTCCTCAATTTCTATCACCCCTGGCTATATGTTTTGTTGGCTAAATTATCTCAACAGAAATATGTAGGTATTCGAAGGTGAGCACATGTTTATCCCTGCAGAAGAACCTGCCTTGCCCTACAACCATTACACCTCAGGGAGCCCCTTTTCCTCACGGCATGCTGGAAAGTTGCAATTGAATCCCACCAAGCCAGCTCTTTTCAACCAGATAGCACAACTTTTCTGCATAAAACCAGACCTGTTTCTAGACATGCTCCACCACTTCTATACAGGTCACTTGAAGTTTGCTCTACATTTCTCCAGAAGGAAGAGATGATGTTTTATCAGCCCAGTTAGACTTTGGACACACTAAATGTTCTGGTACACACCCAGAAAAAAAACTTTTTGGTAGCTCAAGACTAAATGGGTTCTCATTTTGACCAAACATTGGCAACACTCCTCTGTCCCTCCTCCTTCAAACTTCTTGGACAAAGATGCTGAAGGAAAAGAGCTCAACTCGTGCCTCCTCACACAGATGGTTTCCAAGAAGAAGTCACGTACAAGCAACATCTGTGAAACTACTATAAGACTTAAGACTTCCACAGCATCCTAAACAGCTGTCTGCCACAGAATAAACAAATATTTGTCTTGTTTTATGTCTGGCAGCACATTTTATCCAAGAGATCTACAGTGGCGACTCATGGGAAGGAGGAGTAGTGGTGGGGGACATGGGGAGAGAACTGGGACCATGTCCGGTGAGAAAGGTCAGGAGCTCTTCTGTGTCCCAAGTTGTACTTTTGGGTCTAAATAAATGTCACCTTTTGGAAAAGGCTTGTTATCAACTGAAAACCAAATAAACAAAAAACCAAAGCCTTAAACTACCTGGGGAATATTTGGGCTGTGCCGTGAAAAAAGATGTCCTTTTCCACATACTGGCTTTAAAATTTCACTCCCTCCAAGAACAAATAACTATCCACTCCTTTGATATGAAGATCCCAACTTCACTAACTTTTGGAGCACAGGTCACTGCAGCCATGGAGTGCTCAGCACATCAGGAACTTCTTCATGCCCTGGACACGGGGTTCATACCAAATGAACTGGCAGCATCTCCATTAAAATGAAATGTGCTCCTTCCTTTTTTGTGCCACACGCAACCTCCCCCACTAAGTTTCAAATTGTTTTTTAATCTAGTTATTAAATTAAGTGTCTTTTTTATCTTAGAAAAGAAGTTCTATTTGTTTATTTGTTTATGATTTCTTTTAGAGCCAATGTAAGAGGTCAAATAAATTCCAGATGACATTCAGACTGTTTTGTATTTGAATTTTTGTAGTCTTTTCTTCTGAAATTAACACGTAAAGATCACAGGACAATGTAGTGATCTTTAAATCCCTGGAAGAGATGGTATTAATTTCAGCTTCCACTTGCAACAGCAGCATTGCCATGGCAGGATCAGTTCCACACAACACCAACTTCTGTTGTACAAGATTTCACGTTGGCTTTATTTTTCAACATGTCCCACAATACTCACTCGTTCTTACTGTGCCACAGACTGAAAATCATGTGGTAATAAGAATTGTATCAGTCACACCCAAAGGTTTTTCCAGTTTATCAGTTGTGGACATGAGGTTAAGAACTGGGAACCTGGAGAAGCTACAACACACCCACAGCATTCCCCACGAGCACATACTATATATTGCTTAGAGCCTTAATGCTCACAAATTGCTAATTTTACAGCTCTAAGTCACTGGAAGTGCTGCATTGGTTTTAAGCAAGGCTTGATTTTCTGGCATTGCCCACAGTTCTAAATAACCAACACAACTCCCAGAAGGAGGAACATGGTGCATCTCAAAGCCAGTCAAGTTTCAGCCCATGACTTGTTATCCTTAACCTAAACCATTTGGCAATACAGGAGCATGGAGGAAACTCTCCCCACCAGGTCTCCTTGACCAGGAAGGTCTTTCCTTGGTGGCCAATATAAGACTTTTAAGATTGCACCATGCACTTCAATGCAACCAGGCTAAAGCTGAGGACCAAATGCTGGAGGCTTGGAATATAATATTAATTAAAAAAAAAATAAAATATTCGCCTACCCTGTTGCACTGCCTGTGAACAGACTACAAAGGTTTTTCCCTTGCTCAGAACTGCTGGTTTCCCAGCACTCACAAATTCTGGCCTCAGCTGTAGCTACTTCAAAGGCAACAGATATGGCTCAGAGAGAAAACAAAATTGGAAAGAAAAACGATGCTGGCATTTCAGCAAAATACTGGTCACTTAGTGAGGAATCCTTGGGATCTCTGAATTAATCTCAGATTGCCTGAAATTTCTCTCTCCGCATCTTTTTGAGGCATCCCGTTTTCTGCTGTGAATCTCTCCACATGATAGTTCTGGCTCTGCAATCCCAGAAAATTAAAAGATGAAATCCAACTGCCTTTTCCCAGTAATTCAAATTACAAGCCAAATAACTTGAACTCAAGGTTTCATTTTAAGCAAAGAGTTATCATAAAATTAACGCTGGCTGAGTTCCAGACCTCCTTCCAGGGCAAGGACACAGGTAGATACTGGGAACACTGGAATGAGAGTGCCAGGAAGGCTTTGTCAGGGCAGCACCTCCTGACCCTGTGGGGCTGCACACAGGGCTCAGTTCCAACTTTGCCAGTGCCAAGGGGGAGGTCTAACTTAAAAAGGGCTTGGGTACAGACATGGGTTTGCCCCAGTCATACTTCACTCTTTATTAAGAAAATTTGAACTGAATTTCCTTTCCAATTCCTATTTGCTTTTTCATCTCTTAAGATGCAACCACCGCAACAGCACAACCAACACAGGAGCTTCAGGTTCATCTTTTTTAAAGCATCTCTATGAACAGCTCACATTTTGGTTAATGTCCACTTTGTGATTTTTCTCTTCACCCTGCTGAAGTTCCAGACCAATTGCACCCATGCCCATATCTTAAACCAGGGGCATAACCAAGGATCTAAGCTGGGACCCTCCAAGTCTTTCATATCATTAATAGTCCAAAGGGAGAAGATTTAAGATGAATCTTCAGATCACCCCAGTCACGTGCTTGCTGTCTGCTCAAGAGATGAGGCTCAGCAACCTCAGATACTCCCTCCTGGCTGGTACAGATGACAACCAAACCCTCTCCCACAGGCACTGGATGTTCTGGTTACACTCAGCTGGGAGGGGGAACAGATGATGCCTGGAGGGGGCTTGGTCCAGGAAAGGGAGGGAAGGAATACTGGGACCAATCATGAACACAATTTGAGGATGTAGCTCTAAGTTTGCCAAATTCCGCCCCAATTGCATGCAGCAGGTAAGAAAGCTGATGGAGTCAAATAACTGCACAGATTCATTTCCTGCTCTGTGGCAGAGACGGTGCTGACTGGCCAGGTTTAGGGAAACAATGAGCACGTCAGCTAGGTCATAAATTGGTTTAAATGCTAGAAAAATTATCTACTGGCTGGCAGGGCTTAATGCACAACAAGCTGTCTGGCGTGGACACAAATTAATCATGCTCAGAAAGGGATAGAGAGCTCAAAGCTTTGCAGCAGGTCTTCATGCACACAGCCGTGAGGAAAACCTGAGATGTCATCAGCCTGGATGAATAGCCGGGGGCACAAGGCATCATTCTCGAGCATTTCCCTGCTGAGCATTTCAAACAGGTAACTGGTGTTCTCAGTGCTGGTAGGTAGGATGAAAGCCATTAACTTCAGCTTGCAGCTCCTAAGGAGAAGACTGATGGCAGGGAATCGAGGAGCCCTGGCACGCAAGTTCAAACGAGACAAGAGCAGATGCCAAAGTCTGACCTGCAGTACCTTTCTTGACTTACATTTTATGACAGTTAAACCAGCAATAACCAATCAATTCCCTGATTGACTTGTAGAATTACCATTTCAGCTCCTTTCAGGTGTTGGGACAGCACTCTCTCCCAGTGTTACGCAGTCACAGCCACAAATCCTGCCTCAGAGTTACCCCAGCACGCTCACAAAGCCCGTATTACTGCATTAGTCCTTGCATTGTGGCATTTTTAAACTGTCTCTGAACACACTGTGGAATGCAGACATTAAGTTGTTGTTTAATCACTGCTACTTATAGAACTTACTTTATGGTTAGCCACTTCTGTTTGACTACAGCAGAAAGCATTAACTGTGCCAAATGAATATTTTACTTTAAAAAATAAAGACACATAAAGACCTTAACAGTCTCACTTCTCAACAAAGGTTAAATCTAGCATTTAGTATCAAATTCTTGGAATTTCCAGAGAGCTTTTCATGGGAAGAGATCAGAGAATATTTATACAATATTGTTATTCCTATTTTACAGATAGGGAAATACAACTCCCCAACATTTGAGAAGTTTACTCAATAATAGCAGTTATGACCAGGAATAATGTCAAGTTTTGGGGGGTTTCAGTTCAAAAAGCTGGGTACCAGCTGGAGTGCTTGTACTGCTCTGTTTACCCTCTAAATGCTGTTGCTGGGTAACTTTAAGAATCACTTACCCATTCCCTACCAACTAAATTCTAGACACAAAAAAAACTTGAAAGCAAGCAAATTACTCCCTTGTGTTCAGTATTCTGCAACTACCTTTGTTTTTTACGCTCTAATGAGATCGATGAAAAGCAAGGGCAACAGTTTAGGGAAAAAACATGCAGTGTTTTTATATTCCACACCTGTATGTGAAATAACTCTGTATCATTCTGCTAATTTGACAGCATCATGATGTTGCTTCTGTAATTCAAAACATCTATAAAAGGCCAACACTGATTTAGGTTGCACTTCTGCCACAGGGAACTGAAACCAGGCAATCATCACCTTGTCCAGATAATGGACAGAAAGTGGGAGTGTTTTGACTTAAAAAGTAAAGAGTCGCAAGTTCAACACAATCATTTATATTTTCCAACCAAAAACAGTATTAAAATTGAAACTATTCTCAATTTTGTAAAAGCAGTTTTCCCTCTTTTCTTTCAAAACAGAAGGCGTCCAAGGCAGAGAACATTTCTATGAAGACACCCTGCTCTTGTGACTTCTCTGCGTGGATGTGAAAGATCTCACTAGATATCAACAATATTCCAGGTGTCCCAGAGAGACATGAGACACAAACTATCGTGGTTCAGTGCCCTATCAGCAGAGATCAAGCCAAGTCCTTACACTTGGCCATGATTTAGATTTTCCAGAGGAGAGAAGACCAGGGAAGATGTGATGCATGTCATTTGGGACAGCTCCCTTTACCCACCCCCATGGGTCTTCTCTCCTCCAGCAAACCCGAGTTACTTTCCTGAGCCATTTCCCAGACCCACTGCGCACTCCTAGAAAAACACCCTTCAGAGAGGACACTGAATTTTCTCTATTCCATCTTAGAGTACTAATTCTGAGGGAAATTCACCCTTTTCAGCTAAAAAGAACGTGAGCAGCACATGGGCTGCTCGGAGCGCTTTCATAAGATGACCACATTGAATTGATTTCTGGCCTCCAGGCCCCAAAAGCTTGAGCAGCAACATGCTTCCACATTTTTTCCTCCCTAGTAACGAAGATGGACAGTGACAAACATCCATCTAGCATGAGGTACACATTAGAAAAAAGAATTTATCTGGACTTAATCGAAACTTGTCTCCATACCAACACGAAGCAATGCCTTGAGAACAGGACTCTTTACTATGAGCATTTTTCTTTTTGCCTTCAAGTGATTATGGTTGCCTTGCTTTTCGAACACTAGCTTCGAGCCATATGTGTCTCCACATCAGCTTATCTGCTGCTTTCAACTTCTATCAGCCCCTGTCTTTACTCAAACAGGAAAGAATACAGAATGTTCTAGTTAAAATCTATTTTTGAATATAATAAAGCTATGCAAGCCCATTTCCATTTTCTGGTGTCTCCAACAAACAGACTACCCAAGTTCATTAGGATGACAGTTTCTTGGCAATCAAGTCATTTTTCATTGTGTCTGTAAGAATTTATTCATTAGTCCTTTGGCTCGCTCACAAAACCCCATTCTCAGCACCAAACAAAAGGATCCACATTCTGTCATCAGCTCCACACCTTGGGCATCTTTTTTTCCTCATGTGTTGCTGAGGGTGGTGGGGTGAGGGAAGAAGTCAAACATGGGAAGACCTACAGGTCAGCCTAGATGGGTCTTCAGCCTCACCCTCCCCTGTGCTCTGCCTCATCAGTAACGTAATGAGAGCTGGGGTTTTGTTTATTGGGTTGAGTTTTTTCTTTTTCGCCTTGTTTTGTGTGCTGGGCTGGTTTTTTTTTGGTTTTTTTTTTTTGCAAAGCAGGGGCAGGAGAGTTACTCATATGCTTTTAAATCCCCCCTTTTCTTTAACTATCCACCTTGGAATCTATTTCAGAACACAAAGCTGCAATATGCTACTAAATGATAAGGAAGATTTTCTGGAGCTATCTCAAACAGTTTAGCCCATGATCTGCACTCTGTAATCATAGAATTGCACATTTTGATGCTATTGTGCAGCCCTGCCTGTATATCACGGGTTTATCTCGGTGTAGTTTGGGAAAGGCTCAGAGCAGAGCCAGAGATGAGCACCCCAACCGGGTGTGACTGGGTTCCTTGGCAGCAGGAGCAGCACAAAACAGGGCACAGGCTCAAGCTTGGAGGCACAAGAGCAACACAAATGACAACTGCTTAATATTAAATAGTAATAAATGTGCTCATGTTAACCACAGTAAGAGATATTAATGCATACATGTGCTTACCATACAAGCAGGCCTTATGAAAGGGAGCGCTCCCTGTCCTAGCCCTGGGCAGGAGCCAAAGCACTAACTGGCTCCTGGCTGGGCACTGAGGAGGCTCAGAGGCTCAACACCACCTCAGACATCCTCTTTTTGGGATTTTCCACTCAACTGGACTTTGCAAACAGGGCCCCTCTGCTCTTCCTGAGGTTTTATACTTAACTTGTAACTTGGAAATCAAATACTCTGGACCTTCCCATCCTTTGGGAACACACCCTGTCCTTGCCTTCCCATCCTGGCCAGCAGCACAGCTGTTCCCTCTTCTCCCCAGTTCACTCTGCTCACTTTGCTGGAGACCAGGCATAGTGGAGTCACCTCTTCATTATTGCTTTGAGCTAATTAATCCATTTGCAGCCACAAAAAGAGTGCAGAATTCAATAAATGCATTTAATGGCTGGTTTCTTTCATTACCTCTCAAGAGCCACCAAGGTGGCATTGCCAGCCCTGAGGACAGACCTGAAGGGCTGCGTGACTCCAAAGCTGTTTTGCCGTGGCTGCTGGTTCAGCCCTGTTACTCCTCACCACCATGTGAGTGTTAAACCAGAGGGGTGAGTGGACTTTGAAAACATATTTAAGCATAACATCCAGCTTTAGCACAGGATCAAAGTAAGTTCTCAACCTAACCTCCAGGGCACAAACTCTTATATATGTGGGAACTGCTCCCTTCAGAAGAAAGGACAAAAATAGTGGATAAACCACTGAAAACTGATCTTGCTTTCAGTGCCCATTCCCATCAAACAGGGAATGCTGCACACAGGAAAACCTGGTCTTAATGTCAACCACCAACCACCACTCTCTGACACACAAAGCCAGGAATGAACTAATCCAACACAGGAGGACAGCAACCAACAAAACAAGGTCCTGCTACACATTTCCCCAGCAGAACACAAGCCAGGAGGGACTTCAAAGTAAAACCCTCCTTGCACAACACTGGCAGAGCCCAACCAACACTGTGATGACTCAGAAAACCCTGAGTGCCACCATCTGAGTGCTCTGAGGCCACCCTGGCTGGGAGAGCAGGAAGGCTGGAAAGCCCTGCCTGGGACATGATGCCAGGCAGGGATCACACAGGATGAGCACACAAGGTTGGCAGCACCAGCGGGTGACAAGGAAAACCAAAAAGAGTTGTGCATGCCCTCATCATCAATAGGAAGCAGATAATCTCCATTCTTTTTTCAATCAGCTGGTGCAAATTCATCTCTAATTTATAATGTCGTAAGTGGGGATATCTAGGAAAACCTATCCTTAAATATTACCTGCTGCTGCTCCCTGCTAGAATACGTATCAGCACAGAACCAGGCAGCACAAATCTCTGTAAGATTTCCTGGAAGAAAGCCTTTATGTTCACAAGTATCATTCTCACATTGAGCAAAACAGACTCATAAAACTGGTCTTTGCTGATACCTGCTGAGAGACACGTCCTGTCCTCTTCCAAACCACCAGGCACAGGCAGTGTACCCTTTTCAGATGAGGTCTGAGCGCATCCGTTTTAGTCCCATGGCCATGAGACAAGAGAAAGGGCATTAAATTTTCTTCCCTCGAGCTGGGAGGGAAGCATCCCTTTCAAAATGTTATTGAAATAATAAAACATTTCAATAACCATACAGCTGTGGAGCAGCAGTGCTAAGAGTACACACCACGTTAAAGACCCTGCTAGAATTTTACGAGTCTGCTAAAAAACAGAACCCCAAATCCTCTGCAATTCCAAACCACGCAGACACGCACGCACAGCCCCCCCAGCAACAGCTGGCTTAAAAACCAGGGAAATCACAGTGGTGGAAAACCTCCAGTCAATCCCGCCAGCACAGCCACACAGCCCTTTACACTGACATGGCAACAGGAGGCAGCAACAGGGATGTCCACAGACACCTCCGCTGTCACAGAGAGGCACAAAGTCTCAGCTGCAGGCTCAGGGGAATGGCTTTTGCCCCCTCTTGTTTTTTGGTAGGTGCATCCTAAGAGCAACAGCCACACCTGGGGCTGTAGGAACCCAGAACCAAGACTCGGCTGTCGCCCCCAAAGCGCTACAGCTCCGTGTTTTCACAGGTGATCCATGCAAAGGAAGGGAGAGCAGCGCTTCCTGCTCTGTTTTAAAGGACAAATTCTCATTAGGACCCAGTGAGAGTGGGTTATTTATATGCAGGAAACTGCCAGTGCCCTGGGACTCCTGGTGTGGGGAAGAGCTTTTCCAGCAGCTTTGCCACCGTTTCTGGTGCAGTTGTTGCCACTGGTCGTGACATCTGATGTGACTCCCGAGGGAGCCTGGTCAGGAAGTGAGCAGCTGCAGATGCCTCTGCATTCATCTACCAACTCGAAGATTTTAAACAAAAGAGAAAGGGTGGTCTCATCCCCGGGATTAACTGCAGCAGGGAGGTCCCTCTTCCAAGCAGAGTAGATAACATTATAACTCAATAGCCGTGATTTCTCAAATCCTTACAGCCAAATACTTGCAAAATCAGAGCTGAACCTCCCTGGGATGGAACAGAGAAGCAGCCAGGGCCAAGCAGTGCGTTTTTGCACAGTACCCATGCAGAGAAATCCCTGCCCTCACCCACGGCCAGTGAGCAGCCAAACTGCCTTAACCTTCACCACCCCAGGGCACACAGAGCACACTGGAGAGGAGGGTCGGCCCCAGGAGCTGATCAAGTTGCTTTCATTGCTTCCAGCCCGCCGTCAGGAGCTCTGCTTTTTGCAAATGCATGGAGATAGCCCAGTGGGAAAGGATGAGGTCTGGCAGCAGGCTTGGGGAACTGCTGAACCTCCTGAACAAGGACACCCACCCTGTTTGATCTGGAAACCCTCTGGCTTTGCAGTTGCCACATGTACTTCAGAAAAATCAAGGAATGCCTGTGACTCCAGTGGCATTGCAAGTGTGTTCTTCAGTGCTGGTTTCATAGGAGAAAGTCTGATACCTCCCCCCCCCACCACCATCTCTTGTATTGATCCAGCACAGATGAGGTGCAGGCAGGAGCGCTGCAGAGACCTGGCCTGCTGGGGAGGAAATGAAAGAAAATAAGAAAAAACAGATAATGCTTTAAGTGGGGGAAAAAAAAGAGGAAAAAAACCCCAGAGAATAAAAGAAGTTACATATACAAACACACCGCACACACGCACAGATTTTGTTGCAATAAGTTATATACTTTACTCCAGTCAGAGTTTGTAGCTAGAGTAGTTTAGTCCACAGGACAAAGACATCCCTGTCAGTGTTTTAAATAGGCTTTTCAACCCATTAGGCACACGGCAATTACTGCCGGAGCTGGAAATGATGGGCAGGACAACAGCACGTTTTAGGACTTGGAGACTCCAAGCTCCGGGAAACCCCAAGGGATTCAGATTCCCCCTTTGGAGCCACATGCAGGACAACCATGGCTGCAACAAATTCAGAACTGCCCATAAGATCTCCAGCCACTGCTTCCAAGATAAAACCAAATCACAGCAAATTCATTTCCTGGCACGATTTTGTGGGAAAATAATAGCATTTCCTTTCCAGTTTATTGAAAAGTAAATTGAAGAGTAACAAATAAACTAAAAACAGTCATGGGCTCTGGAACAACCTGCATCTCCTCCTCTGCCTTTATCAATCTTAAAGCTGTTTGTCTGCTTCGACTGTGATATGTATTTATAAAAACAAAGAAAGATGAAGCACAATGAAACTCAGTGATTTATGGCCCCATAAAGGTTCCAGTCAAAAATCTGTAAAACCTTTCCAAAAACATGCCAAAAACAAAACAAAAAACAAGGATGAAAAAAGAGTATTCAATGAGAGAAGTTTTCTAATATCCCATTTTCCTCTTAGCTCAGCAAACATTTCTACTGAAAGAATTTACTGAAACTTTAGATGTTGTCTTGGAAAAAAAAAACCAAATTACCCAAAAGTCCATATTTTTTCAAAGGAAATTACCAAAAGCCCACGTTTTTTAAAGAGTTTGTGTGTCTCCCCCATTCAGCATTCAGGTACTGCAAACCTGAACAAATCTCTCTGTGAACTGAAAGTCCTGGGACAGCAGTGGCTTTCACTTCTGGTATCTCATGGGAAGCAGGGAACAGAATGGCAAAACTGAGACTTTGCACTAAATTTTGCTGCAGCTTTCCTCATCCTGACAAATGAATCCCTAATATCCCTCCAATCCAGAGCCCTTTGGTGCAGACTGTATTCTGTATCATACAAAAATCAACTTACAGTGCTTCTCTGAAGCTGCAGAAAGACTCCTTATTTATTTTCCACTTACCAGAACACCAGCACACTCCCCAGATTTCAGTGTCTGCAGCACTTTGGAGAACACTTAAAACATTTGAAAAATTTAGAGGTGAATCTCATTACAAAATGAGGTACCCTATTCTATATCCCATTTACAAGCCAATTTATCTTTCCTGAAATTATTTCAGGTTCCTGTTCCGTCTCCATTATTAAAAACCCACTAATAATCCACAGTTTAGGTGAAATTATGGTTTCAGGTGCTTTTCTTAGCAATCCATTAAACAACATTAAATGCAATTTTAGAGTTAATTCTTTTAAAACTCAACATAATTTTCTTCTTCATCCCAATCTTCCCCTATTCTGCATGCCCATCATCGATGTATAATTCTTTTCAGATGGAATATAAAAATTTAATCTATTTTAGTGTAATGAGTGCAAGCAAACAGAGCAGAATTCTGTTTTCTATTAGCCAACATAATATAACATAGAGGGATAGAGTTCACCCCTTGCACACACACAGAGAAATGAGCGTATGGGTTAAAAGAGGTGCCACTTCTACATATGAACAATGCAGAGCAACAGGTTCTTCTGTCACCCGCAGGTGCCTCTGCTTTTAAGGCTTTGATAAACAGTTTCAAAGCATCCTGACCAACAACAAGACCCTTTGGCCATATTATCCACAGCACTGGCTAAAAAAACCCAACAAACCAACCACTAAACAAATCCTGCTCCCTAAAATAAACCACCCACCCACCAGTACACACAAGCTGCCTTTTTTTAAGTCCTGATCTGACTCCTGAGACGCCCAAGAGTATTTCAGTGCATGTGAAATGTGCACTTCATGAACTTTTCAATCAGTGGAAGACAAGCTCACAGTCATCAAAGTACCAAAATAGCTTAGTCATTTTACTAGTGGCATGGAATAACATTGTTATTTGTTTTTTTCTTTTAGACTCCTTTACCCATCACTGAGTACCTTCAAGTGAAGGTATTTCTAGTTTTTTCCACTTCAGATGATGTTATTCTGATTTCCTAAAATTAACCTTTGCGCCAGCAGCTTTGAAAATATAAAAAAAACAGACCCTGTGTATGTAATAGCATCTAAGGAGAAACATCTTGGATAAAGTCATTGAAGTAACAGTAACAAGTCTTCATTTTTACACCCTTTGAAGATGTTTAGGCACTAAGAGCAATCAAGCTGCCAATAAATAATTCTTATCTGGAAGAGATGATGCTTTGCCCAGGAAAGCGCTCTCATGATATCTAACCCGCTTTGCAGAACTTCCCAGTACTGCAGAGAACACTTGGAAAACTTTAAAGTGGAAATACAACATTTCAATAAGAGCTTATCACAAGAAAAATCCACGTTCTGGGAACGCTGCAGGTTTCTCCATTGCCTTTTATTCCCACACCAGTCTCTGCAGCAGATGGCAACTCAACAGCCCTTTGAGTGGGACACACGTGAGTAGGAAATGCAGACAGGAGACCCTCCAGCTGGAGCCAACCTTCAGGACGGTGCCCACCCCACTGCCACCCCAGCTGCTCTGCCCGGGTGGCACCAACAACCCATTAAAGCAGAGACATCACCTTGAGGGAGCGAGGGTGAGGAGCAGAGCCCCTGGTTGGGACGAAATCCTGCACTTGGTCAGTGGCTTTGAGAGCAAATCCCGTGTTTTTTTATTGGAACATTCCAGTGGGGAAGGAAGGCTGCTGCAAGCGCCGGGGCTGGCTCACCG
>JAWWEU010000029.1:10448696-10489081 GCA_035583155.1 Acropternis orthonyx
GCCAGCCACATCAGCTGTAATCAGATTATACAGTAGTGGCTTCAGAAAGCAGAAGCATGTTTATTATCAAGCCACTAACCAGACTGACATTAATTTGGTCAAAGCTAAGCTGAAACAGTCTTTCGGGATAATTTTCTGACTCAGATCACATTTACTTGGTTGATGTAAGTATTTTTTGTAAATTATGCTTGGGGAGTGACGGTGGCTACAGACAATTTTTCATTTGTGATTATACACGAGCCAGTGGCTTTCTGAAAAAAATTTCCCCTTAATTAAGGTTTACTCTGTTAAATTACTACTTAAAAAAAAATAAAACCAGGGGGAATATTGTCTCTTAATGGGGGACACAACACTTTGAGTGACAATTTAAATACAGGCTTGACATCTACCTCCAAACAAGGGGAGTTTGGGCTTTTTTGTTGAGTTAACATGTCCAAGCCTTTACTTGTAGGTAGAACCTGAACAACAGGTGAATATTTTTGCCTACCATCTCCTTAGGCTCCATCTATTAAGGAAAAAACTTCCAAGATACCTAATGATCACTAAAATAAATAAGATCCAAGTGTAGTGATGCAAAACTAGCGTGCCAAATGAGTATTGATGAAAGAATATCAGCTAATCCCAAATAATACCTTCCTGTTTGGCTGGCAGATGTGCCACTGACAGCAATCTGTGCCAGGCAGGGTGACATGCACATGGTAACTCAGACCCTGCAGACCTCCAGGTGTGAGGAGCTCAGCACGGGCCAGGTTACCCAGATCCTTCACTCTAAGGAGGAAAAACACATCCCGAGTCTCCCCTCCAGAGCATATGGCACACAAATCCCATCTTTGGACACCAGCCTGGAGGTTCACCTCCCTCCTGACTTCATGATGGATATTAATAATTAGTGGAAGGGAAAGAAGAAGCCAAAGTTAAAATATGGGGAGTGCAAACCCTTGACTAGCAGAGCTCTGAGAGATCCCGCTGGATACAACTTGCCCCACTCCGACTCTCAGCAAGCCTCAGCTCCCTCTTCCTCCCATGGTTGTTGGAGAACATGCAGGTTTTCAGACAGGAGAGCCTTTTTTTCATTAATAAAAGCTTTTTTAGCGTCTACTTTGAGGAGAATAATGAATAAGCAAGTGATACGTGGGATGATGCATCTCCTGCATCAGGCAGATTGGAAAACTCACATGTGTGGGTGGGAATCGCTGCGCCAAAATCCGGCCAGAGGAATTTCCTTCAGCCCTTTTAAAGAGTCCCCTGCAACCTCAGCTGGACACCATTTATGCATTTATATTCTCTTCTAAATCAACACAGACTTAAGTAGTCCCAAGTTGCATTTCAGTAGCAACCCAATGTCTTTCATGCTGCTCGGTCACAGCCTGCGCAGTGAGTTAGGGTGGAGAGCAGTGCTACAGCCTTTCCACCAGGCTTTCCTGACTCCCTCTCCTGACTTTTGGCTTTCATGATCCCCTTTCTCAAGTTCCTACATAGACTGAGATTTAAAAAAAAAACACATGTTGATCTAGAACATCTACAACTCACATTAATGCCCCTGTGTTTTCTGAGCAGTAGCTGCCCTGTTTGCACAAACCCCGCACCCCGAGCCAGATGCACACATTTGTCCATCCTGGAATTGGGGTTTCCCAAGCAAAGGTTCCGATTTTATGATCTGGTATGTAAACTGAGTGGCTGGTGGTTGCAGGGAGATGTGAATATAAGGCTTTGGTCCATCTTATACAAGAATTTCTGTGTTTAACTTCAGAACATTAACTTGTATGTCAGAGAGACCATACATTTCTTCAGAGCACTGCAAAGGATGTTGGTTGGGTGTGGATTTATCCATTTAGGATCCAGTTATATGCAACCATTCTGTTATAAGGCTATCAGTGTGCAGCCCCTGCAGCCTTTGCAGTTCCCAGTTTAATAGGAGCTGGGATCAAACCACAGAGTCCACAAGGCTGATTATTAACACAACTCTGATGGCATCACTGAACAGAAACTGGAAGAGAAAATTGCTATGGAAAACTACAAGCCACAAACCCAACACTTATTAGCTCGTATCAGGTGTCAATTAAGGAAAAATCTGAGCTAGAGTTTATAACAAGAATGGATGTGCCAGAACTAGAGAGGGAGGAGGGCTGCTCACAGCACTTCTTCCAGCCCTGAAGATGACAGGAATTTAAGTCTAGACTGGTCCATGAAAAAAACCCAATCCAAAACAAACAAACAAAAACAAACAAACAAAAAAACCCACAACCAAACCAAACAAAAACCAAACAAATAAAAAACCAACCAAACAAAAAAACTCCACCAAAACCACTCTTCATCCTTTTGAAGGACATCAGTAAATCTTGGTAGGGACCAGACTTGTCTCCCGATAACTCCTCAGGAGCATTAGTCAAAGGCCATGGCTGGAATGGCAAACTAAGTTGGGCTGTTCTGGAAGAGCAGCTCCATTTCTGGAGAACACCTTTAGATGGACACTTCTCCCTGATCCCATTAAGATGGTAACTGAGGTGGAATAAATCTTTACTGACTAGAGTTTATGATAAGCTGAGAAACACCCACTGGATTTCTCAACCTGCAGAAATACAGCCCTTGGAAAACAAAGTCTTCCCGCTTATCCTGGTTTAGAGAAACTCACACTGATTTCCTGCAAATCATTCCAGCAGATTGAAAACCAGATAATACAGCTAATAACAGAACAGAGACTAAAACAAACCCCCAGGTTCAGACAACTCCATCTGCAAGATCTACAGCAGAATTCCCCATGTTTCTTATGGAAAACAGGAATGATACACCAGGGATTTGGGCGGTCAGGTGCGTGTCCTTGTTGCTGTGGGTGACATCTGGTCATCTGGTAAGGAAATACCAGGGATCATTTCGTTTTATTTCTGACTGGTGGGACTGTGAGGGCTCAACGTGCTGCTGCGAGAGAGAGAGAGAGTGAAAGTCCCCTGTGGAGTTTGATGCCGGGAAGCTTCAAACTGCAAAGATCCTTTTCCTTCAGAGAAGTGAATAATCTGGTATCGCAAAGGGGGCTGGGGTGGGGGAAGAATAACAAATCAGGAGGGAAAAATGCACTGAAGTATTTACACAGCTGGTTTGTCAAGACACTGCTTTTAAGATGGGTTGTTTTTCAGCCACATACTTAAAAAAAATAGTCTTATTCCGTAAGCAGCATTTCCACTGCTGTGACAGAAATCAGCTCAGTAAAACCTCTGCAGGGGCCATAAGTGACTTTGCTAGTCCTGTTTCAAACCCAGGTCTGTCTGGAGGACAGGACAATGTTGTCAATCTAATGTTTGCAGATATTTCCTGGAAAGAGCATGTCCACAGGTTGCTTCAAATTATTTTTGCACATCCCCCTTGAGGAAAAAAAAAACCTAAAAATAATCAAACTACCAAAAAAAATTAATCCTTTAAAAAAAAAATCAGTAGGATTTGCTAAGTGTGAAGGTAGTTTAAAAAAAAAAAATCAAAATTACTGAGTTATTGAAATGCAGGATAATGCTGAAAATGCGAAGAGCTGAAGTGAAAAAAACACACATCTGATTTTACTTTTGTTCTCCACAAATTAACATCAGCACAACCAGTGCCTGAGGGGCACGGAAACACCGCGGCATCTTCAGCAGTGCAAACGACACCCACTTCATCTCAAGGAGAGCCCTTTGGACCCACAAGTGCCTTCTCACACTTCTCACAATCATCTTCTAAACCATGCTCAGGAAACACAATAAAACTAGGCCAACTAAGGTCCAGAGAGAAGTCTGGCTCAGTGTTGCCTTCTGAAGGTGGCTTTTAGATGAAACTTGTGCTCCTGCTTTTATTCCTTACCCAATGGAAGCCAGAGAGGAGCAGGACACTGGAGGTCCAGCCTTGGCCGAGGGACCAGAGGAGCCTGTCATGCTTAGCCTGAACAAACACAGCCAGATGGGACAGATTGCCATCTACAAACACAGCATTAGGGAGATACGCCCAGTTTTGTTTCCAAAAAGCTGTTTAAACTATAGAACAGAACTGGCGCAAGAATGTTAAACTGACCGTGAATAAGCTGATGTTAAAAATTAGGAGTTTTGCAACCAACAGAAGACCTGGAACAGTCTTTGAGCAGATGAGTACAGACAAAAAAAGAAGTGGGTTTAAGACAGAGCTTCACTGAATTAAATCAAGGATTAAACAAATGTGACTGCTTGCTGGAAAGTACTCCCAGGAGTTTGAACAACCTTGTGCAGTTTCCCCCCCTCCTAGAACACCTCTGAATGATCCAGAGGGAGCTGAATCACAAGTTTCCTGCAGGGAATCTCCTGAGACAAACTAGACAGCCCACAGTCACCAGCACTGTGCTGCATCAGCAGCTATAAACCCCCTGACTCCTCTGGTAAATTGGACTTCACATCTGTTACTGTTCCAGCACAGGAACTGCCTGTCTGATCAGCCACTGCTTTTGCTGGATATCTTATTGAAGTGTGGGTTGACATCAGCTATTCCAGCAGTCTCCAAACCTACTCCCATGAGAGCATTGAAGGCAACCAGAACACATCAACACGTAGCTACTGCACCAGGAGGATGCTGATGGCACGTCTTCACAGCACGAGAACAGCAAAGCAGAAGCTGTAGGGGAGATCCTGCCCAAAGTATATTTTCCCCACTACAGAGATCTGCCTATTGGGGCTTTTTGTTCTCTCTCCTGCAGACCAAGCCAAAAAGGGCTTTTTCTACCTACAGCCCTTTCCATTTAGTGCATGTGCCCATGAAGAGTTCCTTAAAGGTCAGTGCTCTCTGTGCATTATAATTTAATATCAGGGATTCATGTCAAGCCGACTCGCCTTAATTTGAAAGATGTACTTACAATGATACATGGCTGGTTTTTCCAGGAGATTCCAACTGCATGTCCCAAAAACAAACCACAAGGGCAAGCAAATGAGGTGTAACACAGAAGGATCACTCAGGCATTCCATATTCTGGGTCTCATCACTAGATTGATCTGGCATTTTATAAAATATTGCCTGATACATGTAAACTTGCTAAAGATAAAACCAGCAATCTGTTCCAATTTCTTTATCCTGTTTCATTACTTTCCTGGTTTGGGATAATAGCATGCAAAATGCTCTGCTTTTAAAGCAACTTTTCTGCTCCCCAGGCCTCTTAGCATACTTTCAGGCTTGAATCAAAAACACAATATAAATCATTTGAAGAAAGTCACAGACATTTTAAAATAACATGAAACATTAATGTATTTGTTTTTTTTAAGCACGTGTTATCATTTGGAGCTGAAGTACATGACAGTAGCCATTTAAACAAAGTAAAAGGAACAGATATTTTTATTTCATGCATGTCCACTAACTCATTAGTATAAGATGAATAGATTTTTAACGTATGGTGTAATGGGATCGTTTGTTAGTTTTCTGAACCCTGTTGAAAAGTTTATCGAAGCAGCAATGGAAAGTTCAAGTTCTTGTAAATGGAGGGAACAGTACTCAAAAGTTTAAGATAATGTATCAGTGCTTTAACAAGCCTTCCCCTGAAAACGCTGATTAGAGCAGGCGATTATTTCTCTCACAGTTTAAAACGTTTTACTTTGCTACATAAATGTTGATACAGTGCCAAGAGCAGAACAGAAAGTCATTTTTGCTTTATTCATTTCAAAATAGCAAGTTTAGCTTCCACAGACAAAACACAGGAACTTTTCAACAGTTGTCCCAGCTGCCCTAAATTCAGCTCAAAATCAACACTACCTAAGAGACCAAGAAAACTGGTTTTAAGCTTGGCTTACATTTGCCCGTGTTTCTGTGTCACACAGAAGGGAGAAGTCACCATTCTCACACTGTCAGAAACACAGCCTTCACTCCAGCAAACACTTGATTAAGACAGCAGGGGCAGACCTACTGGGAGAACTGGGATTTTATTACATTTGCAGAACTGGATCTATCTCGAGTTGGACACTTTTGGAGCAGAGAGACAGCATTTATGGGCAAGGATTACTGATTAAGTAATACAATTTTAAACACACTAAAAACACAGCTGAAAGTAAAGAACTGTCCACAGAGTTCAGTGGTCCACTCCCACAGAGGAGATGGCTGTAGAGACTTCCATTTTGCCCCAAGTTGTGGACAGAGTACAAGATCTTTAGGGTATTTTGTTGTTTCCATGATGGCAAATAAACATGAGGGATTTTATTGCTACTTAAACTGATAAAGCCCGTTTTCAGTGAAACTCTGTAATCTTCCTGAGGTGCTCAGCTGAGGGCTGGAGGGAAGAGGAGCTGCTGGCCCAGCCACCACCACAGCCACCCACAAGGGGGGATGGAGACAACCCCCCCCTCTACAACACACATGGCCAGAAACAAGGAGAAGATCAGGCTTACTCAGCATGTAGAAGTCAACAGAGCAATGCTGATTTACCCCAGCACAGGACCTGGACTTGTTCTGGGGAGAAGTGCTAATCACCACAACCTGCCCATGCTTATTTTTACGCTGTGCAAAATTAAGAGGAGAGGATGGAAAACAAAACCTCCTAAGGACAAAATGCAGCTGGAGGAACATGCACGACACTGATGCTAATGCGTGGAAACATCTGGCCAAGTTGGGAATGAGACCCACATTAACAGGAACACATTGAAACTCGACAACGGCTCCGTCCTATGGAAATACCACGGCTCTCGTCATCCAGGCAGTCAGGCTTGAAACCCTGACATCAGCATCAGAGGAGGGGGGGGCGGGAAATGCCTCCACTACTTCTGCTTTCCATTGAAATAAAACAGTTTGCAACAAAAGGCAAGCGCATGCATGTGTTTTCCTCGGTGTGTTTCCAATCACGGCAGTGTGTTTAAGTAGTCAGGCTGCATCCAAGCCTTAAAACTCAACAGTGCAGAGAGGGCAGATGACATCCTGATGGCAAACACGGCTGTGTAAATCATCTCCAAATGACAGTGTCATACACGGAGAGCTGCTTAATTTGGAATTTGCCAAACGGTGCTTTTCCTCATCTGGCATCATCTATACATCAGCCAACAATTCCTTTGGGGATTGTAATTCTTGCCACGGACAAATGCACAACAGATGTTAAAAAAATAATAACAATAATAAAAAAAAAAAAAGTCTCCAGCGAGGTAGCACAGCAACCACTCCTGAAATCAACAGCAAACTTGCAAACAGCCACAAGCCTCTCGCAGGCATCTGGCTGCCAACCTTCAGCATTGCCCAGCAGTCCCTGGGCAAGGGGTTGAAAAAGGATGAGCAAATGACCAAGAATTCTGACCCTGTACAGCTCAAAGCTCCTGTTTCTGATAAGGGGTTTCCAGAATGACACATTTTCAACGTATACGAATGCTGGTCAATTCTCTTGTCCTTTATTTTTTTTTTTCCCCAAATGACACAGGACCATTTCCTTCCTGGGCTCTCATATGAGGTGCTTTGCCCAACTTTAAGTTACAAGCAGCAATATCAACAGGGTTAAATAAAATATGATATGCTTTATGCTGCTGTATCATCAATATACTTTAATGAGTGGTAAACCAGTCCCCTTCTTTTGAGTGAGCAGCATCTACCCCAATGCATCTATATGATTTCAGTAAGAAAAGGCTCAGTACTTCACCATCTTAGACCAATTCATGCATTTGGCCAGAGCTATAAGAAGTGACTCTGTGCTTCGCAGCCTCTGCACCTTGTCATAAACACTGAGAAACTAGTCTGCTTTATGGCCCTAGTTACACATATCCATGTGCTCAGTCCTGTGAGGACATACATACCTTCATTCAAACCATCTCAATATCCCACAGCTGTGCAGGAAGCCTTCTCCATGTGCTAAAAACCCCACCAAAAGAGAGGGAGCATTAATTTTGAAGGATGGTAGCTCAAAACTGATAAAATTTCTGGTTTTCTTCAGAAAAACTACGCAGTCCTTTTGTCAACCAGGAAGGGAACTTTCCTGTCTCTTACATATGCAATTTAATTTATTGGAAAGAATCCTGACAAGCTGAGCAAGGTGTGAGGCACACACACTGACGAGGCAAAACAGTGTCCAAACCCAGCAGCCCCGCACAGCAGCCGGAGTACAGGGTTAATCAGGTGCCTTATCCAGGCACAGCTGTGATGACAGAGGAAGAGTGAGATGACAGAAGGCCACAGGCTGCACAGGGAGAAGGGACACTGGTGCTGTCCCTGAATCTTGCCCAGTACATTCAACCTGGAGAACTCTGTGTGCCAAACAGATCCCAAAGCAGCCAGAGGAGCTCAGTGATAGCCAGTTGCCTCAAGGACCACCTCAAGGGCAAGCCGCATTTGGAGAAGGTATTTAAGGCAGAAATTAATGGCAACAGACTTACACATCAGAAGAAGAATTTTCTAATCCATCATGCTCTGTATCACAGACAGTTGTGAGAAGCTGTAAAAGCCTTACAAGTAGAAGACAGACTTGTATGGCACGTTCAGGAGTCAGTCACCTGTTGATTTTCACAGGGAACTTCTCCAAAGCTCTTTCAAGATCTTTGTGAGTGCCCTACAGAATGTCTTGCTCCCCAACCACAACATACCACATGATTTAGGTCTTCCAAAAGGCCAGGACTTGATGTTATGGTTGATATTGTTCAGCACTTCAAAGCTTGGACTGAGCCTGCTATCCTTGGCATCCCCCAAAATTGAGGGAACATCAGAGTTTGGCTATTTTTGCCACTGGCTTCCCAATCTGACATTAACAGCCAGTGTCCACAAACTACATCTGAAGCTCTTACTCAATCTCATGGCAAGTTTGCTGGAAGAAGGGATGAGCAAAGGTTACAAAAGAGTTGTCTTATTATTAGGGACACACAACAGCTGTACATCCAAGCTTGATATTTTCACAAGCCAAAGAGCAATCATGCTTTTCTAAACCTTGGCATGTCTTTAGCTCGCTGTGCAAAAGTTCCAGGGGGCATGAGTCATCTTACAAATCCATAAAAATCTAATTATGGCTAATGATTGTCCTTTTGTTTACACTGCACGTAAAACCCTAACTGCTTCTGATACTCACTGCAGGGGCAAGATCTATCATCAATCTTGAAATTATTTCTATCATACCAACAGACTTAAAACAGCCCATTTAGGATAGAACAGAATCCACATCACACACAAACGGTTTGGCCTTATTTGCCAAAGATTTGATTTCTCTCTTATGCAGCTACTGAAACACTGCACACTCTAGAGTTGTTCTTGAATGCAGAAAGAAGATCCAAAAGCCACATAGTTCAACCAAGTTCCAGTTTAAAGAAAGCAACGTGGGGCTGATCCTCTCCCGGACTGCCTGGAAACCCATCAGCTCCAGGCCAAGCAGGGAATGGGTTTTCTGCTCTTACACAGACCTGAAAGAGTACCTGGGCAGACCCAGGGGGAGAACAGGGCTGGAGAACTGACCCTACAGGACCACTGCTGATGGACCCTGTGAAGCAGGTCAGGTTGACCCACTGCAGTGGGTAAAGGAGGAGGCAGACAGTTTTCCCCCCCCTCACATAAACTCCTTGCAGCCCTTTGATGTGTTTCAGTGGCTGCACCCCAGTGAGCTGCAACACACTTAACCAGAATCACATCAGGATCTGTTTGCCCTATAAATATTTGCTGGTCCAAATTGGACCACAGGGAAGCGCAAAACACCAAATAAGGAGGCTACTGGCAAAGGGGTTTATATTCCTCCTCTTTCCAGAAACAGGTGGATTTTACTTTTTTATTATTATTATTTAAACTAACTTCAGACCTGTTTGCACAGCTCTTGTAAGAAAAACCACCCTTCTGTAAGCTTGGTCTAGCTTGAATACAAACAACTCTCAGAGAGTCTGCCAACACGACAGTTCTTGGAAAGCTGCACAAGTGCAGATGAAAGTGAGATTTCTAAAAAGAATTCCATCAGATCTACGTACTGTTCATAAAACAAGCCCAGTAGCTGGCAAATGCAGCAACCTTCCAAGGTTAGTCCAGTTCCTCCCATCCCATTCTTTCCCCTCAGTGACATTTTCATTTCAGGCTGCTTTTTCACGCTGCAGAACTGCAGGTACCACGGGAACAGGAGGTGAGGGTGGCTTTGCCCAGAGCTGCCCAAACCAGTGTGAGATAAGCTGGTGCCCTTGCACAGAGCTGCTCACACTCACAAGCCATGCCGTGGCATCCCAGCTATTGAAACCACACCAGCTGCAAGCATCTAAGCGGGGGCAGAAGGGACAAAGACAATTTATCCCCACAAAAATGTTAGTCTAAAGTAAGGAGCCCCAACAAGCGATCCTGTTGTCTGCAGTCACAAATACCAGCTGGGCTAAGGCAAGCCCTCAAACAACAGGCCTGGTTTTACTGCTCCAAACTCCCACTTATTGCTCAATAAGAACTGGTTCTGTTCTCTTCACTGCTGGGCTGGGAATTCAAATAGCTGCTGCTGTTCAAACTATAATAAAATATCCAGAATAGAATATAAATATATATAATAGAATACCCAGTGGCAGCACTGTTCCCAGCCCAGAAAGCACGAGGCAAAGTTGGTGAAAAACCTGGTCTTTAATGCAAGACAAGGGACTATGATATTGGTACATCCTCCAAGGGAAGATTTGCCCTTCAGACCCCTTCCCAGCTGCCCTCCAGGACCACCACAGAAGCCAACAGAGAAAACTACCCACTCTCTGCCCTTCCTTCCCTCCTCCCAAGTCTGCTGTTCCCAGCCACACACGCCTATGCACAGACATCAGGGTGAGCTATGAGCTAAGAAACATATGCAAGAGATTTAATTACAAGTCAGGAATAAAACATTCCAATGAGATGTGAAAATAAAATAAACAAACCTAACACTATCTCTGCATGAAAGAATAAAGACTTGCAAGGTATTACCAGGGGTTGCAAAAACTCAAGTAAAAATAAGATCCTGAAAAGCAGTATTTCTCTTCCCAAAATATTTTTATAAGGAGGAAAAAACCCAAAACAAACAACAAAGATGAACCTGTAAGTATTAAACTTCTGGCACTATACCATGAATTTCTCTAAAGGGTTTCTTAGTGCATCTTAGCAATTCACAGAGGAAGTGACCCTCTGGCATGAACACCCAGTTGTCTGGGCTTTGAAGTTGTGGAGGCTTCTTAAGAATGTCTGTATGACACTTACTCTGATGTCCTTCCTCTGAACACCAGCTTTTGACCTTTCATCCCTAGAAAGACTTCCCAACTCCCAACACTGTCTTACAAGAGACTATTTTCTGTCATTTGCCACAATATTCCAATTTCTAAGGCTTCAAAAGGGGAAGGAAAGCACCAATCCATCAGCCTTTTACCACTCTTCCAGCCTTACATGTTGACTGTGGTTGATACCCAGTTGTTTGTAAAAAAAAAAAAAAAAAAAAAAGACTTGTAGGTCAGATACAAAATATCTGAGTGCCATAATGGGAATAAATTACTGTAGAATTATGTTTTCCTTTTGGTTTTCAACTGTCAGTTGTGAAGAGTTTTCTGGTCTCTTGCAAGACTCAAATGACACCATAAAGTCAAGCTGCCTTTACAAGACTCTGCCCTTAACCTAGGTAACTAACTCTGTCCTTCAGGACCAGTCAAGTTTAATAGTTTTGATGGTTTCTACATGAAAACAAACGAGGAATTTAGTCTTGTTACTACGCCAGCATCCAGTTGCAACCACAGGAACCCAAAGTATTCATTGTTATCCAAGGTAATAACCCTAAAATAAGAGCAGGCTCATGAGCAAACTGGTGCTGCTTGCAAAATAGTGGGAGACACACAGGAAAAAATGTCTCCGTAACATCAGCAGTACTTGGTAGTGTTTGAACCTCTGCTAAGCATCCAGTAGAAGAAAAATAACAGCCTCCCTTCCAAGAAGTGACTAAAGGAGTAGATGATTCACTAAGTAGAACGGTAGGTTGTGTAATGCAAGATTTAACACGCTCTCCCTCTTTGCCAAACTGTCATGACTACTTGAAGACTCATTTCCAGCAGAGATTCTCCTGCCCTAGGTTAGGATTAAGAACAGATTGTGAGTGATGTCTGCTTTAGTATGTTCTGGCTTAGGCTCTATGGCACAGGTTGCTCAAAAACAAAAGGGAAAACTCACTTGCAACTTAGTAATTGCAGCTCCAGGTGAGTGGTGAATTTAAGCACTAATTACCACTTTTCACACCAGTAACACCACTTAGGATTCTTCACATGCCTTTGTGGAAGTGGCACTGCCATGATGCAGCATTTATGTGACTTTTTTATAAACCCTCAGACAGCAATGGATTCACAGACAGGTATTATAACCTACACCATGTGCTCTATCACACATTGAAACTGAAACCCAGCTCTTCAAACTCCTAGCAACAGGACCCTGCCACTGCCCCCAGCCCAGTGCACTGCCACATGCTCCCAAATTCCCTTCCTTCCAAAGGAATGGGAGGTTGGCCATTTGCTGCTAACAGGAAATAGAGAAAATTCCCCATTTGTCACATGCCCCAAAAGCCTGAGTGCACACCTGCCTGGTCTTCCAGCCAGACCAGAAATGAACTTTTGTCCCAAAGGAATTCCGAAGGAGCAAGTTACTGGCAGCAAACCCTCATTATCAAGGGATCCACCACTGTTCTTTCTTCTCAAAAACTCCCATTGCCTCCTACTGCTGAGTTTAAAGAGGGAAAACTTTCCAAGTCCAAGGAAATGACACATTAGAATGAAGAATCCTATAAAAGGACAATAATTTGGAGTTTGAAACTGCTCAGTTTAAAAGGAGCACTGAAGTGATTGAAAGAGCCAGCTAGAAAAATCATCTGAAGAAATCATTTTATCTGCTGTCAGCACAGAACTTCCCGCTTGCATGGCTGAAGTTTATCGCAACATGGAAGTTGCTCCTTTTCTCACAGTGACTGCTAATTCAAAATCAATATGAGCATCCTCAGGTACTTCCCCTTTAGAGGCTGCTTTGGTGTTCAGTGCTGAGCCAAGGAGCGGCACAGGCAGCGCTGCTCAGATCTCTGCAGCCTCAGTGCCTCACTGTCAGGGGTCCAGTTTCACCCATCTGATTTTTCAAGTCTCCAGATGCTTTTCAGACCTCAGGTCTCATTTCACACGCTGTGCCTTTACATAGCAGCCATTGCACTTTTAATAACTTGGGGTTAGGGAATGTGGGTGTTTAACTCAGTAGCCCTGATGATTTGCACCATCAGGAAATGTTTGGAAAGATCAAAGTTTCACCCTTTTCTTTTAACCAGTAACACCTTCCCTTTTTCCCTTCAGCACAAGCTTTGGTTGTTCTTTAAAGTAGAATTATCTTCTTCTTCAGTATTTCACACTAAATAATCTGTGTGCATGGGTTTAAAGCTCATTACAAAGCAAAACCATTCCACATTTCTCCCAGAGATATCATTAAAGCTTTTAAGTGGGACTAGACACACCATGGTGGAATACACAGATATTTGAAACACAGGAAAGATGAAAACACAACAGCCCAGGGGTTTTTGCTGAGATTTAAATATGGCATTTATTAATGTGTTTGTGCAGCAGATGCAACACCCTAGTGTCATTTTCAAAGAAGGCAGATTTTTGTTCTTGGAAAGGGGTATGTTAAGAGCAGTATTAAAACACAAATTTAAATAAGCTGTTTCTTCATTTGAGAGTTCAAACCACAGCCAAGGAGAGCTGCTAAGCTTTATTTCCCTCACTAGCAAAACCAGTGGCTCAAAGCAGAGCCAAAATCCTCCCTGCAGAACTCAGGAGTAGCAGGGCTATGGATTTACTGCCTTGGAGAGCTAATTCCTACAGCTGCTTCCCAACACTTCAGCTACACCAAAACCACCTGGCTGAGAAAGGACAACCCTGGGAGACCTGCTTGTAGATGTCAGTCTGGGTTTACTCTGCTCAGCCCTAGAGGAAGGAGCTCAGCACATGAGATATATCAGAGATGTACAGTCGAAGCTCTGATTTTGTTCTGATCCAAAAAAATCCTATTTTTCCATCTTGGGACATGCTTACAAATCCTTGTATCTGTCCAGGAGTTGGTGTTAAGACCCACACAAAAGCTCTGACCAGGCCAATAAGAGCAGCCACTAACCTCCTTGGGTGCACCCAACACAACACACTGCAGCAGGAGCATGTTGCTTACATCATAAGCCCTTTCCTCCCTCCTTTCCAAGACAGCACTTACAGATCTAGGCCATGGTTTCCAATGTGCAAACAGCAAAATTTTTACACCACCATCCCCAACAGTGGAGAAAACACACCAAGTTCATGAAAGCCAAGGAACATTCCCAGCCTGGAGTCCCCATGTTGTCACATCCCATCCCTCCCCCAGCATCACCTTCTCTTGTGGGATAAACGACTCTGTGTTTGTGTTAGGCAAGATTAATTTACGTAGATTTAGCTGTGCAGCTGCCATAAATCAAAATGAAAGAAGGGTATCTTAGCCATAATCTCTGTTTATCCAATGTTTTCTGCCCTTGTCTCTAACTTCTTTTTCATTCCACTCCAGAGCCCTTGTAGGGTTTCTCATCAGCTGTGACTGCCAACCAGAGCCCCGTCCGACTTCCCTGCCCACAGAGGGAATATCACAACCCAGAGTGACTTTACTGCAGGGGTCTGAGTGAGCACACTCGTCAGCAGCCTCCTTGGATATCTCAAGAGTCATCACAGCCACCTTTCATAGCACATTCACACATCAGCGACCCGGCCCTGGCACACCAGAGGGTAACACACAACAGCTCTGGTATGCACCCAGCAGGTTTTATCAAACCACCAAGCCTAATCCCTGTGAAAACACAGGCTGATGAAGTGTATTGGCGTCTCTGAGATTTCTGCGGGCTGTTAAGCTGTTTTGTTCTGCATAGCTGTGCCTCCCCTAGCACAGGGGCAGTGCCAATGCCAGCTCCCCGTGGCAGAACGGGCAGAGCTGTTTTTATGCACCTCACCAGGGCTCAGTGTCGGGCCCTGGGGCTCAAAACATGTTGTGGGGGGCCCTTCCCAGCATGAAAACAGGATGGAGAGGTGCTTCCCTGACTTTTGCAAGTATCCCACCCCAAAGCTGGAAAAACCACTCAGCATGGGCTGAATGTTTTATCTGCATGTTGCAAGTCTGCTGGTGAGACTCTCCCAAACACTAAAACACACTGTAAAAGATCCCTATAAACCCCACAAATACCTGCTGCGATTCATGTTCTCGCAAGTGAAACAGCAAATGTCATGCACACAAATTGGTTACTTGCACGTCCAAGACAATTTTAGCACTCTCTGGAGTAGAGTTTCTGGAAACAAATTCATTAAAAGCATATTACACTGTTGTAATATTTAGCATGGACATGGTTATATTTCTACGTCAGCTGCTTTAAGTCAAAGTTTCTTCAGTCACACTGGTTTCCTCATCGCAGCTATTAACAGCACACTTGGACTATTTAGTATTACAAATGGATTCAAAGGTAGATAAAAGCTCTACCAGGCTGTCTGGTCCATCACAGACCTATTCTACATCTCTTGAGTCACAAAACTGTCATGCAGAAGTGAGTGAGAGAAAAAAATTACCCTTCTTTAAACACAGAATTTACTTTAGGTGATTTCTGGCGAGTTATGCCAAGCAAGCCCACAGCTGGGACATTTTCCACACACATCTATCTTCCTTGCCTTTGAGGAGGCAATGTGCTGTCACAATTTGGAAGGGCTTTCAGGCTGAACCCAAGCCAACCTGGAGCTGTTATTGTTGGGCTTCTGAGCCCAGAGGAAACACTAACAAATGACACCATTTCCAACTTGTTCAGGGTAAAACGCCTGACTTCCCTGCCTTGGCTTTGCCACTTATGTAGAACCAGCAGGGCTAAGGATGAAGCAATTTCTTTCTCTACGAAAACACTTCGTCCAAAGGTCCTTCTCCTGCTTTTGGAAAGACCAGCTTTGGAGTCAGACCAGAGGCATGAACAAACACCATGCATTTCAGTAGGCTGTGAAATAATCTCTCCACTTCATAGAAAGAAGACAAAATGACAGCTTGTCACACTTCATTCACACTGGGCTTGAGGTAGAAACCAAACCCAAGTGCTCTTGGCTCCTCTAGTCCAGAGCTCCTTTCCTTTCTCCATCAGGTGGCACAGCTCTTCCAGCATTTGTGCACATGGTTATATTACTGACTATCAGTGGGACACGAGCAGCAGAAAACAAACCCACAGGTAAGTCCTGTGCACGAAACAGGAAAGGTGGGAGAGATGCGGAGAGCCCACAAAAACTGAGATCAGAGCTGGACTGTTCACTGAAGGAGGAAAGAGTTCACCAGCCCCTTTTCCATCCTCAACTGCATGAATCAGACTTGAAGAAAATTACATCCAACCTGCAGGTTTCTCCCCTAAGGCAATAGGTGAATAATTGCCAATTAACTATGCTTTGAAATCTCTGTTCTTCAGCAAAGGAGTCTGGTTTTCCACACTGTGTGTGCAAGTACACACAATAAGAACCAGACCCATCCTGGGTGGTATGGAGACAGTAAACTCATCAGGAACAGTGTACTCTACCATATGAGACATCGTTTTATTTGATGCCAAAGAGGAAAAGGGGGTGGGGAGGAAGGAGGATATGTAGAGCATTTGCTCCCTCCTCTTTCTGCCCAGGCACAATCAATTTTTGTAAACTCACAGTGGAGCCTGTTTCCACCCAAAGGGCACTCATGCAGCTCTTGGACATGTGTTCTATGTCTCAACAAAACATCAGCAGAAACAACTTACAGCAAATGCAACAGCCTGGTCTCCTGAAAATTCTATTAGGAACATTATTGAAAGGGTTAAAAGTGATCAGAGTAAGGATCTTATAAGATGCTCTACAGCACTTGAAACAAAAAACTATAAAATATGTATGAACCCAATATTATAAAATTATGTTCACATTGAGGAACTAAGTCACCAGAGCCAAAAAGGAGTGAGCAATTTTGTTCTCAGTGTAATTCCACTGTAACATGTTTTATAACCATTTGACTGACGTCAAATTCAATAACACATCATTAATAGGATTTTTGTTCAGTTTATACTCAGATGTTTTTCCTGTTTTAAATCCCTCTGTAAAAATCTCAAATTAGATTTTATACAAGGAGATTTATCAATGTTTAAAAGAAAATATGAACATAGCTGATGCTTGAATTGATACTCCATAAAAGTGCAGCAGGATGCATTTTTATCACCAACAGGATGCAAGTTAACACATCACAGCCCTGTGCTAAGGGTATTGCCAGGTAAGGCCAGCACTGTCAGTCCTAGCAACCTCTTCAAAGGGAGAAGGAAATTAGAGAAGCAGCAAGTCCACAAGGAAAACATGAAAAAAAAAAAAATCTATATATTAGAAAGGCTGCAATGTAACAAGGCTGCAAACAAGGAGGAAATTTTCTCATTTTGTTGTGTTCCCACCAGAAACCAGAGTGGCAACAGGTTACTGGCAACTACAGTTCTTCTGCAAGCACAATGTTACTTAGACACCGAAAAAAAATCCCCCAAAACTAAAGAGGTGACGATAGGAAACCTGAAAAGGACCTTGTAGCAAATTGACCAAACAGAGTCACAAAGAGGACAGCTGTGATCCAGTGCACACTGCTACCTGCCTCCTTGGAAAAGGGAAAAGTTTGGGTTGACAGCGAGGAGAAACATCCCATCAGGAAGCTGTATGAGCTCACAGAATAAGCTCCCTTGGGCAGAAACAGTAGATCAGCTTCTTGCTACTTTTAAAATCACCTAAATGGCTTTGTGGGAGGGCATGATCGTGCACGGGAGAAGCCAGAAGCGAGGCAGGACGAGGGTGGGGGAGATCAAGAAGATTTATTACTATACCCCACCATCAGGTTTGCTAACACCATGGCAGGACCAAAACCCAGCTTTCTAAAGCCTCTCAAACTGAGCTAGTCCCCAGCAGGAAACGTGGGCAGGTTGCCCTGCTGGCCCCCCTGCAGCCCCCAGCACAGCACAGGGATGCTGGATGGGGTCTGTCCTCACATGGAGACTGGGAGAGAGCGCCAGGGAAGGCACAGAATTAAGGAACAGCAACAGGCACCATGCATTCTACCTCCAGGTGATTGGTAGGGAGCCAGAACACATTGGAAATAACCATGATTTTTAACTATTCAATAGAGATTGAAGTACACATTAATGAGGGCCTGGCCCCAAGCCCAGGGAGGAGCTGTCCATCAGTAGGACCAACACACCAAGTGGTAGGAGACGGGCCCTGGGGAAAAGTCAGTTTTATAATTGCAGTAAACCCCTTTGTTACAGGGTTAACAGAACCAAAAAAAAAAAAAAAAAAAAAAAGGCGCCGCAGTTTTGGGGCAGGATGAGGGTTTGTGGCACAGCAGCAGGAAAGAGTGCCTGGGAGCGGGAGCCCCACCAAAATCAAGGCTCCAGCTCAAGACAGAACACACAGAGTTACCCTGGCACACACCAAACCACCACTGTCTCACCCCAAACCTGCACCATTTCCAAGTCAGTCCCATGAGAATGCAGAGCACATGATTTCTGGGCACCAACAGGACAGCGATGACACAGATGTGCCATTGCCTAAATAGCAGAAATACCCACCCAAACACGCCGGCAGCAGGAAGGCAGGGAGGGATAACAGCTGGACCACATGTGACTTGTGCTAATTTTTTTTCACTTGGAGCTTGTCCCACCAGTGACTCCAGCACGAAGCAGTGATGAAGCAGCAGGAGCCCCAGGAGCAGATCAGCCACCTCAGCACCAAGCACTGAGGTGCTCGTGAGTGCTGATGAGAGTGGCTTGGCCATAACTCTTCAGCATGTAAACACCCCAAGTGAGAAGAGCCAGGGGAGGAAAATGCTAATAAAACATCAAGGCCTTAGTGTTACACTAGTATAGGTGTGACTGCAAAAGGACTATGCAAATGTTGTGGGAGAAGAGACAGCAGTGCCTCAACCCTTACAACTCATCTTGGCAGTCCCCTCCTCTCAGCAAACATCCCCCAGCTCAAACCCATCCTATCTGCAAACAAATGAAAACCAAACTTGGACTCTCCAATAACTAATTTTAGTTTTGGATTTGTTCCTCTTTTTATTCCTTCTCCTTAAAAAAAAAAAAAAGAAAAGAAAAAGAAAAAAGTAAAGGAATAGGGCTGTAAGGTATAATGAAAGCAGCATGTAAGAGCAATAAACCAACTGCAGAGCAACCTAAACACCCCTGTGTAGCTGATCCGAGTTCTGTGAGCTGGGGTTGATGCACAGCACGGCTCAGCTCAGGCTTTGCCACGCAGCAGCACCCGAGACAGGCACAGAGCTGCTGCACCCACACGGCCCCAAACTCCCATAACACACTGTTGCTTGTGGTTTTCTTCCCCCTGCTCCTGCTCACTCTGTTTCTGGATGTTTCTTTTGAGATGTGCTTCCCATTCCTGATGGCAGCCTTTGGTAAGGCAAGAGTCCCAGTCCAGCTGGGGAGGGGAGGGGCAGGTACACAACTTATCTTGGCAAAATTCCTTTTCCCTGTAAGATCTGACAGATCCCAGACACCTCTGCTTGCCGTGTGACACCAAATCAAAGGTGGGGAGTACCGTGTCCAGAGCTGAGACCACACCAACATAAGAAGGATGTGGACCTGTTGGAGAGAGCCCAGAGGAGGTCACAAAGATGCTCAGAGAGCTGGAGCACCTCTGCCATGCAGACAGGCTGAGAGAGCTGGGGGTGCTCAGTCTGGAGAAGAGGAGGCTCCAGGGAAACCCGAGAGCCCCTTCCATTGCCTAAGGGGACTCCAAGGGAGCTGGAGAGGGACTGGGGACAAGGGCCAGGAGAAACAGGACAAAAGGGAATGGCTTCACACTGGCAAAGGGCAAGGATAGATGGGATAATGGGAAGAAATTCTTCCCTGTGAAGGTGGGCAGACCCTGGCACAGGTTGGGCAGAGACACCGTGGCTGCCCCATCCCTGGGAGCACCTAAGGCCAGGTTGGACAGGGCTTGGAGCAACCTGGGATAGCGGAAGGTGTCCCTGCCCATGGCAGGGGGTTGAAATTACATGATCTTTAAGGTGCCTTCCAACCTAAAACATCCTGTGATTCTATTTGTATGCCTTGGGTCTGTGGATCTTATTCTCAGAGCTGCAGCAAGGAAGCTGACAGCACCACGGCACAGCCTCCTGCTCCACGAGCTGGAGAGAGGCTCAACCAGACAGCAGTGTCTGTGCTTTCAGGCAACATGGGAACATTTCCAAAAGGAAAACCACAAAAAGCATGCCTCTTAACACAGGATACCCCAGTGCTAACAATAAGCTTTTAGCAATTAAGGAAAAAAAAAAGGCAGCTCCCAAATCCCCCATGCAAGAGTCAGCTCTGCACTCAGGTGGCATTTCTGAGGTAAACTTGCAAATTTAGGTACAGCAGGTAAGGAAAAGTTCATCCCTTGGGTCATTTGGCTTCTCAGTCCAGGCAGGATTTCACATACCGTGTGAAACATGAACACACTGTGCTTTGAGGAAATCAGATTTAGTAATTATAAATGCAACACTCCAACAACACTGGGATTCAGAGCTGGATTCCTCTGTCTGCATTTCCAAACAATATGGGAATTACTGGCTTATTAGGGCGAAGGACATCTGTGCATTTTAACAAAGTCAAGACAGTTCTAGCAATGACTACTGGGACCACAACCTAAACGGACCTGTGATCATCTGATAACCAAAATAAGCCATCAATTCCCCACATGGCCCAGGGCAGATTGTGGTGCGCTCCCCTGTGCCTTTGTCAGCTCAGCTGAAAATCCAAGTAAAAGCAAGCTGAAAAACAGATGCTACTTCTCAACTGGCCTCTCCTGGGTAAATCAAGTATAAGACCCTCATTCACACTGTCACAGCCGAGCATCAGCCCAGACTGAGCACTCACATCCACGAGCAGAACTGGCCCAAGAGCCAACCCCAACAAGCCCTTTCAAAATGCGTCCCCCTTGGCCTTTTTTCATGGCAGTGGGTTTGAGGTTTTCCAAAGTTTTTTGTCTACAAAACAAGCACTTGGCCACATACAGCCTTGGTTACTGCATGTGGCAGGAGGGCTGCTGCGACTACCCCAGCGTGCAAGACAAGAAGCGCTTCCTTGGGTGGCAGCACCGATGGCACCCGATCAGGGCCTGGCCCAGAGTCAGAAGGGCCTTTCCCAATGCTATTTTGGGTAACCAAGTCAGCTCCCAGCCCGTTTCACCACGCCGAGCAGCAGACACCACTTCTGCTGGTGTTGCTGCTGTGAGACGCACGGGGTGGATGACAGCTTGAAACAGCTCCCTTCTTCAGCAGGGTAACCAAGAGCAGACCTTGGCTCCCACTTCTTTCCCTGCTCCTTTGTAGCTCTGGATCCTAAAATAGAGCTAGGGATGTGTTCTGAAGTTCTGAGGCTTTTCGTTGTTGTTGATTTTTGAACTCCAGTCTTGGAGTCTATTTGCAAAACCACAGACCAAACACAAGCCATTCCACAGTCGTGATACTTTGTGGGGAGATTTAAAAAAAAGTTTGGAAGGACCTCTTGGTAAACTACGCACAGAGTATTTCAAAGCCACGTATAACTTCACTATGCAGTAAATCAAAATGACTTCAGCATTTAAGCAGGACAGTATTCCATAGAAGAGGTTGAGGGTTTGGGGGTTTTTTTAAAAACATTTGTCACACTACAGAAGTTCCAGTTGTCCCAAACATGAGACATGGGCTGGGATCACGCAAGTGGATCTGCAGACCCAGGATGTGCAAGGAGCATCACCAGCTGCAGGGAGGGTCACAAGGACAGCGGGTTTCCTCACATGATGGAGCACATGGAGCTGGGGCTGTGGCCAGCACTCCCCCACAAGCACCTGCACTCCACCTTCCTCAGACCTTTTGCACTAAATAAGCAGCAAAACGGCAGAGAAAATAATGTTTTTAGTTTCTGGAAAGGTATTCATTACAACATCTGTATTTTTAATGCATATATACGGATGCAACTCTTCTGCACACACCAACACAGATACACTGCATCCAAATATATATTAAAAAAGTCACGTGTATCTGCAAGAGAAACACTTTGAAATACAATGAAGATCTACTCGGGGTGAGGGATGATAATGAATTGAAAATACTTCCAACTGACTTTTGGCTGGCAGAAATGGTAACTCAAGTCTCCAC
The DNA here is from genome assembly GCA_035583155.1 of Acropternis orthonyx. Lineage (NCBI taxonomy): Eukaryota > Metazoa > Chordata > Aves > Passeriformes > Rhinocryptidae > Acropternis > Acropternis orthonyx. The sequence goes on from JAWWEU010000029.1 coordinate 10,470,764, forward strand.
CCGTGAATTCAAAGCTACAGACTATTATTCCTTCCTTCTCATGGACACTGAGAAGAAAATCACCTCCACTAACCCCCAGCGATGGAGAACTTGAAGTTTGGGTGATTTCCAACCAGAAGCTCTTCCTGGTGAGCCCCAAAATCCCACTACAGGGCTCGTTCCCTTCCACAGCTTCCTGCTCTGTATTCCCCATTAGCGTTTGCAGGATCAGACTCTGCACAGCCAGAGGGATAAAAGGAAGGTGCTGAACCCTCCAGGCATCCCTCACTGTCCCTCAGGATGCCCTGCTGCTGCTGGCCCAGCTCCCCTCCTCTTGCTGGCCAGTGGGGAGCAGTGTGTTCCTGGAGTGGCTTTGTGCCCATGAGTCAAGCGGCCAAAGAAGAAATAAACACTGCTTACACCAACCAACCCTTCCTGTTGGTTGATTGATTCTCCAACCAGACCATTTCTTCTTTAAATCAAAATATTTTACCCACGACATTCAAGTCACAAAAATTCTGTGCCCCCCAACAATACAACACATACAATCCCTTTCTTCCTTAAAAGCAGTTCTGCCAAGGACTTGTGCATCCTTTTCCACCAGCCCACACAAGCACTCTCTGGCTCAGGCAGGTGCCTGGGCACAGCCAGCACAGCTCCACACAAACAGCAAGATCAGCAAGCTAAACCAGGCATCCCTTCAGATACAAAATGTCCTTTGTATCCCCCCTTCCTGGGTCGTTTAAACCCCGACCTTGGTCTGCAGGACTTCTTGGAAACAGCGCCTTCAAAACTAATTCAGGATTATTCCCTGGTGAGCCGCCAAAGACAACACCACTGCTGAGGTCCATTTATTGGCACAGTTTCCAGCAGGACCCTTGCAATTCCCCAAACCGTACATTCTCTATGGATGAAAAGGAAAACAAGTAGTACACCCAGGCTTTTTTTCCTGCAAATGTCCTCGTTGGAAAACTATTGTACTTGGAGCTGTGCCACTTGAATTCATCAGAGGGGAGAATCTGTTTATTTGCACATCAAGTACATCTTATTGTTTCTGGACACCAGCATGTAAATTGTCAAGTATAAATTTATTTTTCCACTAGCTTAAGTTTTTCTCTGCTCTCTAATTACCATAATCCAAGAAATGGCCTGTGTTTCAAAGAGTTCCATTTTAGCATGCTACATTCCCATACGATCAGAAAACTTATTAGAAGAATCTCCTACTGGTATTGAGGACCTTATTTTTCAGCTGACTCAGAACCAACCTCTCCTTGGCTCCAAGAGGTATTTGACATCTCTTAAAATAAAACCTTTATTGGAAGAAAACAACTGATTAATGACTACTAGTCTTTCAATACTGATGAAAACATAGACACATGCACACATATTCTTCTGGCAATGGCACCATTCCAGCGCTCAGATTAATCAATTCCTGCACAATTCAGAAATGCTTCAACAGAGCACAGTTATCAGTTTAAAACAACGTACATGAGGAGAAAGTCAGTAAAATTCGAACTCCAAAGAGACACAAGAGAATAAAGCCATCAGGAGGGGGTTGAAACAAAGAACAATCACTTGACAGAGTTCAAGAAGCTTTTGGACAACATTCTCGGACACGGGGTGTGATTTTCAGGGTTGTCCCATGGCGAGACAGGAGTTGGGTCTTGGTGATCCTTGGGGGTCACTTCCAACTCAGGCTATTTTAAGATTCTGTGGAAGCAGCAGCTCCATCAGCTGACAGACACACTGGGTTTGGCACCAGCCCTGGCTCCCCAAAATCCAGCTGCTGAGCCCACCTCAGGAGAGAGGTGGGCAGGACAGATGTGACAGATATGATGCCTCTGCACCATCTCTGTGGCAGTAGAGATGAGCTTACACTGGCAATATGTGTCAAGAAGTCATCAGAAAGGGGCTGTAAATGGAAAACCTCCACACTGACTCCTACCAAGAGTGCCAGGGTGACTTGGGATAAAGAAGATAGTTCAGAAGAACCTAATCCACGGAGCAGAAGACTTGAGCATGTTCAGAGAGGTTTGGATTTACTCACTGCTGCCCTTCAGGAGCAACTTGATCAAGGTTATGACACTGGAGCCTTCAGCAAGATATTTTTTTTCCTGTGCCTCTGCTCCTTAGAAGTGTTTTTCATTTGGTAAATACTAATTTGTTCAGGACGAGACGTACCTTCCTACAGTCTGGGTTAGTATCTCAGGCTCTGCAGTTCTTAGTTAAATGCTGCTGCCAATAATGAAAGGATACAGGCACAAGGAATGGACTTAATTTGCTCCTCAGTTGTCCTGTGTTCTCAGTAATTGCACAAAAGCTCGAGGCTGTCCGTGCAACTGAGGCAGACCCAGCTAACCCCAGACAGGGCACAAGTTTCTTTTAAACTGTCATGTTTTACTATAAAAACAGTAAATAATTCATTTTGAAAATAATCACAACAAACAACTCCATGTCCTTCTAATACTCCAAAGATGTGGGTCTTGTCTTCTCACAGAAAGAAAATTGGAGAACGCTGACACAATACCAGATTTTGATTCAGAAAATAGATAAAACTCATAAAAGCACAAGGCTGGGTTTGAGAGCTGTTTGTATTTTAAAGCCCACACAATATTCTGCTTTCCCGCTATGAAGCCAGACACTACAGCACTGGAGGAAGTCAAGAAGCCTTCGATGCAGTTTAGTGCAAATGGGGTTTCTACTGGCCTGTGTGGGACAGGACAGTGGGGCATCTATTTTGGAATCAAAACCTGCTTTTCAACAACAAAGGCACCACATTAAGAGCAGCTAATAATTCAGCATCTAATACTAAGGCTGGTGGGGAATCTGCTGTTGCATTTCATCATTGAAGGCTTTTGGCTTATCTGCAGCAGTGATCTATCAGATAAAACCGCACACTGCTTTTTTGTGATTTTCAACTTCACAACCACGATGCTTTATGGAGGATTGCCCTCACACTTACAGTCAAAATCAGAGGTTTCTGCATACAAAAATATTTTCAGAGCATCTCTTCTGGTAACAGAGAGCAGTACTTTCATTTCACAGGAAAGACATGAGAATATATTTAGGAAAGGTTTTCTTTCTGCATGTAAGTTTAAAACCCAGTGACAGAAATCATGGCATGCTTTGGAAGAACCGATATCCCTGAGGCTCAGGAACACCAGCACTTTTAGGCTGAAGTATTCTTTTTATAAGCACAGTACCTATGCCAAGTCAATTTTGTATAAAGTTGTTATGAAGAGTAACTACTATGAAGTATGAGTAAGACCTGAAGCTATTGGAGAGAAAAGTGGGGTGGGTTTTTATACTCAAAACCAAGGAGCAATTAATTTGTTTTCCAGAGTTTTTCCCTACACAGTCCCAGTGACCATAGGCAAGGCTTAATAGGCCAAACACATACATTAAAAGTAACTATACCCAACTTCAGATTCAAGTTTAACAGATTCTCACTTTAGGAGTAATTTTGTCACCACCTGAAGCAAAAGGAGGACAATTTCTTGACTATTTTAGAGTGCTGTCTGACATCACGAGCTAAAAATGCTGATGCAGAGGCAGAATTTCCCATAAAAGCCTAAGCCTGAGTGCAAGGACTCAGACTACATGTATGAGTGTGTGATGTGTTCTGGAACTTATGTCATACATTAGGGTTTGGCAGTAGCATGACTTCCCTCTCATTTTCTGTTGTTCATTAAAACATGTTGGGAACAGGGCTTAGGTTGTTCTTGTCTCTACTACATAACTCTTTGCCTTAAATACTTCTCAGAAGGTGGGAAGTCAAAGGGAATTAAAGGAAAGAAAAACTCCAGCGATGAGAACAGACATGTGCTTGGGGAAAACCATCCCTAAAGAGATACACCAGCAGATGTGTCAGGTGTGCTGAAGACAGAAGGGCAAACTGCTCCTCTTGGCCCTGAGAATGTCTGTCTTTAGGGGAAGGGAGGCACAATAAAGAGGCCAAGCAGCAGATCTGGTGCCAATTCTTCAGGAGTTTCTGTCGACAACATCTGTGCTCATGTCAAGCACTCAGATGATATCAAGATAAACTGGGCTCTCTCACAAACAGCAGTTTGTAAAATCTAGAAAGGAAATCTGGAACAGGGCTGAGAATTAGCATTAGAGCTTCTTTAATCACCCCAGCTACAGAGTAAATCCTGCTTTATATTTACCCATTCCCATGCCACCACCATGGTACAGCTGACAGCTCAGCCCTGGCACGGAGATGGAGCTGTGCTGTATTTCTGTCCTCAGCTTCCCACTGATGACAGCTCGAGACTGGTACTTGTCTCTTCCTCAAAGCCACCATGCCATGGTTAGTGATTTATTCCTTTATAAGCACTCAAGGCTGTGACCATCCCCTCCAGCCCCCAGTGCCTTTAACAACCATCTCCAAGCCTTTTCCACACAGCCAGCGTGTCAAGGCAGTTCTCAGGCACAGTTGCAACAGTTCAAACGGATCGTGTCACCCTCGGCCAGCTCGACACGCATCGTTCCCATGTAAAACAGAGAGGTAAAAATTCAGCTCTGTTTATTTACAGACTTTGTACCAATGTGGTACGAATCAGCAAGGGGAAGGGGCACACATCCCTAATTGCTCTGGGAATAGACTGGTTTGCTTACTCCAAAGGAAAGCAGAGAATTTATTTAATGCACTAGGTCAGTTGTGCAGTACTACGTCCCTGGGGAAAAATTCTTCTCTATCAACCAGCAACAAAAATAAATAGATCATTCTGTCCAACAGTCACTTAAAAGTGCTGCAGCCCATCTGTACATGAAAGTAGATTTTAGTAGAGTTACCCATAATAAATTAAAGTCCAGCTTCTCATTTAATAAGTTATAGTTCCTCTACCACAACAAGATAATGGGAAATGAGACTACAAGAATGCACCATAAACCTAGAAAGACTTTTATCAAATCCTAAATTATAAGGAGTATCTTCAAGCTGCATCTCACTACATCATTAAAGTAAGCATTGGATACTTTAATGTCTCAAAGAATGCCATCCATCAAAACTGTGTCTCTGCCTAGGAAATGCAAGCAGTATCAATTTGATTCTTTAAATTAGAGGTACTAAAAAAATCCCATCCACACTGAACTAAAAAATAGCCCCAAACTACATATTGAAAATGCTTGTTATATTTTACAGCACTGGACAGAGATTGAAATATTCAGGCCAACCCTGACTAACAAAGAGTCCGCTTAAAATTTATGGATAAACTTCAACTTGCTCATAAGAGAATGCATTATTTAATGTCACTAGGAAAACATTAATAGAATGTTTCTTTTATTGATGAAATATGAGTAATAACACACTAAGGGAATTGATACATAGACACACAGAGACCTACATTGTTCCTTCTGGGGGTAACTTCTGAAAGCACAAACGAAAACTCTTCATTGCTCTGAGCTTCAGAAGCAACCCAAATACAAAACAAGTCCTGATGTTTATATCTTTCCCATCAAAACCCAAATACAGCTCTCCCGTGCTTTGTCATCGATGCCTCACAGCTTTCCAAAGCCTGCTAGATTTTAGGGAAAGCAGATGAAGCCCAAGAGACAGGGCTTGGGAGCACACAAACAAGTTCCCGATAATCCACAGGAAAGGAGATAAGCGGGTTCAACCTGGACCCCCTTGAGAAGAAAACAAGAGGAAAGCCTCCTTCAACACCACTCCCTGAGTCACACACTGCTCCCTTTACCATCACAGCGGCCTGGCAAAAAGGTTTCAGCAAAACAAAACCCTGGAAAATGCAGCTGTTTTTAAGGCAGTTTCCTTCCTGGAGCTGGAGAGGGAGGAAGGGGAGAAGCAGACAAGCCATGGTGGAAGGAGCATCCCCTGGATCCTGGAGACCTCATGCCTGTGGAGTCCCCAAGTCCTGCAGGGATCTCCCTAAATCTCCACCCCAATGGTAACAGCCACTTAGCAACCAACACCACTTTCAACAAGAGTCAGAGAAGCCCCACAGAGACATATGATGAAAGGCTTACAGGAACAATCAACATTTTTGGTCATGTCAAGTCTTAAATTTCATGGTAAGCACAGGGAAAGAGGGCTGGAGATGACACTCCATCCTAAAGGGAAAACTAAGGCACAGAGATTTATCCAGCTAAAGCATAAACTCATAAATCCATGGGCAGGATCCCAGGAATTCTCAATGATGTTTATTATTCTCTGAATACTTTCTAATAAATACCCTATTTAGTACAAAGCCTGCCTGATCCAACTGTACTTATTTACTTAGCATTCTCTCAAGTGGCTTACAGACTGGCTCAAAAAAAGAATCCCTTGGTGCTTTTTCAAGAAAAGCTGGATTCTCCAGTTGGATGCAATGGCAGATTTCTTTTCATTGCACTCCAGATGGTCCTGGATCCTGAAACTAACATCTACCAGGCTCACAGGTTTGAGGACAGTCCATCCACCCAGCCAAACCATGACACAGCTGATACCTTGAGGCAGGGATTGCCAAACATAAGGAAAAAACCCCCTTTGCAGAGTTTCAAAAGAAAAACCCAGCAGTAAAACACGTTCTCTCAGACCCATCAGCTGTAGAGCATCTCATCCCCTAAGCCAGCGTGCTTCTTCCCCTCCAGTGTGTGTTTTGGTAGCTTCATACAGCAGGACTTATTCTTTTATCCCCTCAAATGCATCAGCTGGACAGCAAATTAAAGAATAAACTCAAACCTGAATGCATTGATAAGTCTGACAGAAGCACCTGGCTCACAGGTATGTGGTTTTAACCTGCAAAACCATAACTACCCCAGTTCCTCATGTAAGACAAAATCTTTGGCTCTTCCATGGCTGCAGTTTGTGGCGGTGTTTTGAGCTCCCTGGGCTGACTCAAAGCCTGTTGCTGCAGAAAAACTTCCCCAGGAGGTCCCAGCCCCTGCAAAGCTGATCAGCCCTGAGGCAGATGGAGCCAGAGAGGAGCAGGGCAAGGGAAATGGGTGATGCAAGACATCTAACACACATAAGAGAACATTGTCAGGAACCAAGAATAATTGCCATTAAAACACAAACAGGAATATAAACATGAAAACGAGGAACTTTAAATTTCCTTCCCACTGCCCCCCCCTTATAACACCTTTTTGAATTTTTTCCCCCCTCCTAGACACCACACCCCAGCAATTAAGCTGGAAATGATTAAAATCAACAATCTCCTCCTCGAGAACTTCAGAAAGGGTCAGCCACCCACCCCACGGCACTGCTGACAGATGCCTGAAAAAAAACCAACCACACAACAAAAAACCCCAAACCAAACCCCCTCAGTTCAACAACACTCCTGGAAAAGCCAGACCATGTGTTGTTCACCTCAGGGTGAAGGAGAGGAAGCCTCAGCTATTCAACAGACTCAGAAATTCGGATGACAATCCTCAGTGCCACATGTGGCAGCAAGGGCTACTTCACTCCAGCTAAAACAACGTGTTAGGAGCTTCTCCCCCTTCTCCCCCAACATTACTTAATGGATGAATCAAGGAGAGTAACCCTGAAAGGCAAACTTCTCTTAACCCTGCAAAAGGCATGTTAAATAAGTAGTACAACACTTCTGGGATGCATTCAGCATGTCCTGGCCTCAGGCCCAGGAACATAAATCTATTCCTTACACTGGATTGAGTTTGCTTCAGTCTCTCCATTGGATGAAGTCCAAAGCCCTGTCCATCCCAACAGCAGCATCTCCACACCCCTCCATCCTTCCTCATGTTTTTCAAGAGTCTGGTCAGCCACATCTTCCTGATTGCCCCAGAGTAAAGCCCAGGCCTCAGAGCTCGTCATGCCCAGTTAGTAACTCACAAGGCGTTGCCACCATCAGTTCAGGGAACCTGGATTGATCTCACATATGGGGACCGTTCCGAACATTCTTAGCAAGAAGGAAACCTCTCCAGCCCACGACACCATCAATTACACTCAACAGCAGTGGCAGTCGAGGGGGAAAAAAGATTTCTCAGGGGAAGAGGAGTCTGAACTCATGTTCGTGCAGACAGGCTCATCATCCCCTTTCCTTGGGTTTCTTATTATAGGAGGAAAAATATAAGCAAGATCCCAGAGGTTCAAAAGACAAAGTGCCAGTGTCAGATGATTCATGACCGCCCAGTTCCTCTTCATTTCCAGAGTGACAAAGTAAAATAAATTAAAGCCAGCTGACTAAAACAAGCCATCCTAATTCACGGATGAACCGGGAGAATCAAAAGCGTATGACAGCGTTAGCAGGAAGGCCTTCTCTTACATGCAAACAGCCCTCGCTGTGTAAATGGCCAATTAATTTATGGGAGCCAGATGTGCCTGTTTAGGGCTGTTGTTTACCTTACTGCTCTGCCCTTTGATGGATTGATAGATGTCACCATTTTTCAGCAGCGAGTGAGCAGCAGGGCCACTGCCTCCCAAGCAGAAAGCCCTTGCTATCCCAAACCCCGATAATTTTCCTTCTCCACAAACTACATTCTCCTATTTCCAGACTCGGTTTGTAGTGAAGCATGTTTCCCTTAGTAAATGAAATGAAAGATGAGCCTCCTGCTTTTAACAAATTCTTGTTTAGAAACCAAAGCCAGACTCTCCCCGTATCAGCTGGTTCCTGGCAGGCACCACAGAGCTCCAGCACTGCTGATGCAAAATTTCACAGGAAAAAAGCTCCCTCTGAACACATTGCTTATTAATATTTAATAGTAACAAAAATGAGGGGGAAAAACAAAAAAGAACCTAACAGAGACATTAGATACAGCTGCATCACAGCATCAAGATAATAAGCAAATTTTTCTTTGAAGAAGGTAAGTCAAAGCTTTGCAGAATCAGAACCCAGTTTTATATTTGCAGTAGCCTATAAAGTAAAATCTAAAGACAACTAGAGAATTATAAAGGGTTGACGGTAGAGAGAGATCAAATTGTTTTGAACTCCTTGGTTCACTCTTTAAATCCACAGATAAACATAATCAATATGATAAAAAAAAAAGGAAGAATAAAAGCAGCTAAAGGTGGAAACTAATACATACATTGTACAATGACAATGTCCATATCCTGTGCTAACCATTTCTAGCAGATACTCAACAGTTTATTATTCAAAAGGAACTTAAGAGAGAAGTTGAGTTGCCACAGATACCAACATCCTTGTGCTCCGTCATGGTGAAAGACAATACACACTGCCAGCTGCTCCCTGCATGCTCTCACACAGCCATGCAGAAAAACCAGAGTTCAAGACGGGGAAAATACTCTCACATCCACCAAAACCCATGGGAGATATCCCATCAGCTGTGGTGTACCCTAAAAACACATCTGCAGTAGACTCCCAATTGACATGCTGCTCCAGCCTACACTGCAGTAACGCTGCTCTCAGCAGTCCCCTCTGGGCCAGCCCCATCCCTGGTGGTTTCCTTGCTTCCCTGATATGGAGCAAGCTGGAATCCCACAGTCCTGAACCAGTAAAACACACCAATCTCTCCCTCCAAGAGGTTCTGTGCTCTCCTTCCCCTGTTTTGATTTTTTTCTTAGAATAAATAGAGAAAAGGGAGCATTGCCGATCACACATTCTCTAGTTTGAGGTGCTTTTTTTGTTGTTGTTTTGTGAGGGGTTTTCCTTTTTTTTAATACTGTTTTTTCTGTTTGTATACTGATGTTATCTATAACTGCTACAAGAGATTTTGATCTCAGATTCCTTTGCAATTGTCAAAACACCCACTTTGAAGCAGACAGCAAGGCAGGCTGTTTGGCACCTTCACATCATGCTTGGAATCTTAAATACTTCAGGACACTGAAGCCCCCCCAGGCCCCCCCAAACCCCTACAAAGTAATTTACCACAACACATGCCACTGAACAGCAAAAGTAATCTCTCTTCAAAAGCCCAGGCTTGTAATTTATTTCCTTGATTAGTTCATTTTTCCCCAGTGGTCTGTGTAACAGAACAGTATTATTCATGGCCAAATTGTGAGGCTTTCAGGTCAGATAAAGCTGCTATTGCTTCTAATCTGTTTGTAGGAAGAGCTGATAAATTGAACCGAAACAAGAATTGAGCCTAATTCTAATAAAGGAGTGCTTGATAACACGAGCTCCATCAGCCTGAGCAAAGTTGCCACTTAAGATGATGCAGCTGAGATAGGACAGACACCTAAGCCTTAGTATAACTTTATACACCTTCTCACTTAAGTGGCATTCATTGGGATTAACAGAAAAAGCTTAATTTCTTTGTCTGATCCGAGCATTATTTAATATTATTTAACACTCAGCTTTCCCACTTCATTTTTTCTGCTGTATGTGGATTTCTGCAACTGCCCAGTGAGTGCAAAGCACCAACTGTTAAGAGAAGGAAAGCTGTGCTTATTTCCCACAGCCTTCCAGGTTTAAAGATCAATATTATATTATACTTTCCTCTATGGATTTTCATCTGTTCTGTCTTCAGTTTGAAGTGTTCTCAGCAGTGAACATCTGTTAGAAAATCTCTTACAAAACCCCACTTAGTCTATGGCCCTTTAATCAAAGAAGGGTGAGGGTATTAAGAATTTAAAATAATATATCCAAGTTTAAAAACAAATACATGTGTTTTCTATTTGAGAATGTGTGTTATTACTTTCACATTCTGACCTGTTAAGTACACATGCTCTACCACAAGTCTCTCTGGAATTTTGGCAAGACCCAGCATTTATTTAATAAAAGGCCTTATTAATCGTAGGACTATATCATTGATACTTTGCATTTACACAGCACATTACATTTTCAAAGCAGTCCAACATTAAATAATTCAAACAGCCTGTATATTTGCATAGATGGATGCACGCAATTGTAAAGGAAATTATGAAACGTGTTCACATGTTTCTCTATGAAAGAAGTTATAAAAACTAAATTCTTGAGTAAATTGAAGATAGTTCACTATTTTTGGCACCACATTATGAAAGAAAGCCTCAAAGCAAAGCAAAATTATTCCAGCATGTTTGATAAGGATTTGAGAGTGGGATTTCTCTCACCTGCCTTGACTTAGCTTCCAAGGAGAGTTTTCCATTAGAGTTGCTCATCCCAATCCCTTTACAGTCCAAAGAAAGAAATTTCCACAACTCATTTTCTCCTGATGACCATGGCCTTTTAACCAGCTCTGTCTTGTGGACTCAGACCCAGGCAACAGGTACATTTGGCACTCCACAGTGTGTCCATTCAGGCAGAGGAATTCAGCTCAGTGTCTGCCCATCTCTGGCCCATTTATTTAGACAACATTAACTAGAAAGGGAAAGGTAGCACATAAAAGAACCAAAGGCATTTCCTTGTTAACAAACGCCACACATGGTAAATTATTCTGAGCCCATCATTGGCACAGGGCTACTTATAAACAAGGAATTTTCCTTCCAATATACAAGCAAGCTTTTAGGAGTCCAAAAACCTTACGTGTCTTCAGTGTCTCCATGTATCTTACACCAGTGGGTCTAACATTTGGAAGTTCTTCCTTTATTCTGATATGAAAAGACTTCTCTTCACAAACAGACAAGCAAGACTAAGTCCTGTGTTGACACAAGAGACAACCATTTGTCCTGCTACATGATTTTTATTATTAAGACCAGGAAATCTCACCTGGAGCTGCCTTAATTTGAGATGTCTTTATTTTGTAAAGAAAAAAAAATTAAAGAAAACCAACCAACCAACCAAAAGCCCTCATGTAACTTCAGACCCCATCAGAGTTCTAGTGGAAATCAATTGGAGAACTTCAATATTTACTGGGTTTGGGTTGCAGAACCATGTAAAAAATACCTTCAACAAAAACTCAGCTCATAGACATATTTCAGAAAAAATGAAAAGAGAAAGCAAGCTTAACTCTAATGAGAAAATCACTATTGGATTATTTTAATGAAAAGAGAAAGTCCACCTCAAAAATTTGCTCATAAGTGGTTTTTACTACAGGACAGCTACCATTTCAATGCTGCCTACCTGTGTAGGCTGTGCTGGGAGAAAGGTGCTCCCTGTAAGCTGTTCCACAGCTGTGCCCTGATTTGCCTGGGCAAATGTTCAATGCCATCCCAACAGCTGGTCTGCCAAACCCACCGATCCCTCTTGCTCTGCCGTGGTTAATATTGCATGCCATGAGTATGGGCAGGATCCTGTGCTGCACCAGGGAGCGCAACTGAGCTGGGGGAAGAGAGCGTGACACGGCTCTGCTGATGCACACAACAACATTAGTAAAGAGTTGAAACATGAACATGTGTGGGATGACTCTCCTGTTTATTATTAACCCACGTCCAACAGCGGGGGCAGGGAGGATGGTTTTCCCAGGTTGAGGAGATCATCTCTTGTGCACTTACTCCTGTGAGTACCCTGGAGCAGGAAACAACTGTAGGAAATGTGAAGGGGGGCGGCGCTTGCACTCTTTTCCTGGCCAAATCATGACAACCAGGACAGCCAGGGCAGATACTTGTAAAACATGCAAGACCTGCCTATTCAAGGGTTCCTTGCTGACCCCATAAGCTGCCACCATCCTTTTCACCCTCCTCTGCACACTTCAAAGGTCCTGTCCCCTTCTGGAGACAGGAGAAAACACACAGTGTTTCAAGATGTAGGTGAGGCCTCAATGTCTCTTGTCTTTCCCAATCATTACTCACTCGTCTCCCACACACACGAATCTTCATCTGCACCACATTTTGTCTGTCATTTTATCGCCTGGCACTCAAGCAGCTGTTGGGTAATTACAACACAGACACACCACATGTATCTTGTCATTAGAAAACAACCCCCAAAAACCCCAACCCAACCACACCCAAGTTCTTCACAACACATGTTCAGCTTGGACCTCAAGGAAAGCTCCGGGCAGACGCGTCCTGCAGGCTTGTCCTGCTTTTATAGAAACTTCTCAGTCAAACATCCCACCATGTCAAGTTGCCATGACAGCTCTATCCTAAGACATTTGGGGGAGGTTGGTCAGGAAGAGACAAAGGAGGGACCAATATTGACCAGACCCATGCATTTCAGGGACATTCTTTACCAAAAGCACAAATAAGGGAGATTATAATTTGGGAGTGATGTTCAAAGTTGTCTACACAAAAGTTAACTCCCAGTTGCATAAACATCATTGAGAATTTGCATCTGATTCTGGACACACACCACTTCTGTATCTATCAAAAAAACATGTATTTATGCACTTTAAAAAATTGAGCACATTCCAACTGAGGAACACAACAAATAATTAGTTAATTACAATATAATAAATCAAGTTCATGGCACTACTCAATTTCTTCAAAGTCCACAACTGGATTACATCCAACCAATACATTCTTCAAGCAGTCTGAGTCCCTTCTTATTTCCAAGAAAAGCACACTCATCTTTCATCCATACCACACAGTTTGTCCACTTCACACTGCAGGATTACAGTGGTTTACACCATCAAGGGATCTCTAAACCTCCATTTTTCACAGTTTATCATCACAAAAGCTCAAAGCAGCTCTCTTTCTGTGCAAGTCCACAGACCTCATTTCTCAATGGGGACATGAAAGTGTACTTCAGAGCAACAACATTCCTGCTCAAAACCTAACACGGGAATATTTGCAGAAGACTTTAAACCACGCAGCTGAATCATGTTCCCAATTGGAAACAGAGTCCTGGGTACATAAACATCTCCAAGTGTTTCTATTTTTTTTTTCCTTAAAATAAAATACCCAACCAACCCCCCCCAAACAAAACAATTTCCCAGACTCTCAAACCTTTGGGTACCTAAAAGTACCCTGATATTCTGGTGGAGACACAAGTCTGAGAGCTTCCCCACCAACACCCCAGTGTGCTGCTGCAGTCCTGCCATGATGAGCACAGCTCCGAGGGAGGGGCTGTCAGACTGAGATTTGCAACACTAATTGACCCCAAGTCCTCAAGTCATATCATCATCATTTTCTCTTTTATGGAGGCGTGCTAGGATGTTAGTATATACCAAAAACTCTCTAATTACTGTGGTTTCCCTTTGGATAATAATCAGAAAAATATACGAGTCCATGAAATCTAAATGGTAAACAACATGCAAAAGGGGGAAAAAATGGGAAAAGCACTTATATTCTTGGTCTTATTTGTATATGTAAGAGCTTTCTTCTGGAACTAGAGCCTGGTACAATTCCATCTTTACACTGCTTATGAAATTCAAGTACAGAGAGAACATATGATGGGACAGATTCCTTTAAAGATTTTATTGCTTCGAGTTTAGGTCTGGTAGAATTATGAAGATCTTCCCAAGCAAAATCAATAAAGGCTTTACAGCATCCTGGATAGCTGGAATGTTTGTTTTTATCTTCTTTCTAGCCTTGTTCTGCTTCTCCCCCTTTGAAGTTCGCTGCAGAATAGAAATGTTTTGGTGCTTGATGGCACTAGTGAAATAAGGTTCCTGCTGCACACTGGTAATAAAATTTACTAACCCTTTTAGAAAAGGGCACTGTACATAAACATAAGGATAACTACTAGAGTGGAGTCACTGATCCCTCTGCCTTGTCTGCAGGGGAAACAGCTACTACTGACAATCTGCACCGAGATAAAACTGGTTTGGACTACAGGGAGGGACGCTGCCAATGCAGCTGCAGGAGCAGAACCATCGTGCCCTTCGCAGCGCCAGCCACTTTCCCTGTGCAAACAAGCACGGCCATCAAAGGCAGCCAAGCAGCTGAACATGAAGTTTCGTTTCACCCTCTAACCAAACACCTAGAGGAGATGTGGAGCCCTCGGATAAGCCCGTGACCACCTGTTTCTGAGGCAGGCACATCCCGCTTGGCGCTCGTTCCGGCGCGCTCACGTTGGGGATACGGTTTCACTGCCATATGTACCAGCCATAAATCACAGCGAGAGCCCTTTAGTTAGTGCTGTTAGCGCCGAGTGCTGCATTTACATCTGCAAACCGCAGGCACAGTTGTGGTGCTAGCAGCACACAGTTCCCTCACATGCCTCCCAATGAAGAAAAAAAAAAAAAAAAAAGGTGGACTTAAACAAGTAACATAACCCAATGGGCAAGAGTCGAGCCCAGAGCTCGAATTCCTCCTCTTGCTTTTGATCTGCTGCTTGCATTTAAAGACCTCCCAGGTTATGAAGCTGTCACATCAAGAGCCTGGAGAGTGACAGCTGCAAACCTCATGCTGCCCATCAAACCCAGCCCAGAGTCCAAGAGCCCATGAGAAGATCTTTGCTTATTTTTATTGCAACATACCATCTTTTTCTCCTGTGTTTATTCTCCCAACTCCTCTTCTCCGTGCATGTGTAATTGACCCCTCCATTGACTCTTTGATACTCTGAAAAACTACTGCTAAGACCATGAACCACAGATTATATTTCAAACACTTAAAATATCTTCTAGAGTAAAGAACAGTCCTGACCGCTTGTTTCATTCTTAAAAAGCCATTCTGATGTTCAGCACTGCGACATCAATTCATGGCAAGGAAGTATCACTGCACTCAGAGAGGACAAACTGTTTCCTCTGTGATCCTTCAGGAATGACTGCTCACTCCTCAGCTGTGAGTGTCCCCAGGAGAGAGTGGCTTCAGCAACAGGGACACCTACAAGATCTGTCCTGGCATCACAGAGCCATCACACCGCTGTGCCAATGGCTTGCCCTCCAGCTCATCCATTGGCTCCATCCTCAAAAGCCAGCAGCAAAGAGGAAGGAGGAAAAGGCAGATTTCCTTTGGTGCGGTTCCCAGGACAAAACAGTGTTTCCAAAGGGAAGCAGATCAACAGCTTTGGGAAGTAAGCACGCCAGTACCATCCATAAGGGAAACCCATTGCTCTCTTTGGAAACTAAGGAGCTGCCAGCCAAATTTTACCTTTCTAGAAGGGCTTGCACATTTAGGTAATCCAGTGTTATCCTGCCCCAGTCATTCCCAGGAATCATGACAAGTACTGAACAAACAGTGCAAATTTGTAACAGCCCAACCAAACCAAGTCAGGAGCACAAAACAATGTTCCACCAGCCAAGCCTTTTATTTTTTAAAATCTTGAGAGATTTATGAGTGGGACTCAGGATGGGAACCATGAGGTGGTTTTGCAGATGCCTACGTGCAGCTCCTCCCAAGCATGAAGGTGCTTGTTGGGGAAAAAAAATGTGAGAATTGAGCAATAGAAGAACTGGCACCAGCTCTGTGTTATTTTTGATGAAGATCATTTGTTTTTCTATGGAGTTGCAACACAAACAGAGGTAATGAAAAATGTGTTTGCTCGGCAAGATGATTTTAGAGCTCTGCATCTGAAAACTGAGCATAAATTTCTTTTAAGTACAACAGAAATAAGCTTTTGCAAATGCTGATGAGTCTGTGTTTAAGAGGCCAATAGGACAAAAAGAAGCTCCTTTTAAGACCAAGGAGTAGTTTACACACATAATCTATTTTAAAAAGCATTCAGTACAAGGCCACAGGAGAGCTTCTCTTCTAGGATGTTGGAGGAATACCAGTAACTTTTAACTACTCCTTTGGAACATCATAATTAAACAATAGAAATCCCATACAATTATAGTTGCATTTACATAAACACAGAAGGTCAAAAGGCTACATCCCATTAAGAGAATGCTATGCAAGGCAGAAATGCATCTTACTCCTCCAAAAATTCAGTGGAAGTTGATCTGACTTGGAAAGACTTCCTCTAAGATAAAGGAGTGTCTAATCTGACACAATCACCAAAACTGTTATTTGTTTTTATTAATTTAAGCTAATGGTTTACAAACATCTGCTCATTAGCAATGCCCAAAAAGGCACATTACATGCAGGGTTGGTTTTGGTTGGTTGGTTTTTTTTTGGCTTTTTTTTTTTTTTTTTCCGTAAGGCATACAATACAAAAATGATACCAGAAGGAGAAAAGGAAGTAACAAAGTTCTTGTAAAATAAAGAAGCCTGAGATGTTTCAGGCAAAAAGTATGTGGAACTAAGTTAAGTAATTCAAGCCAGGAGAGAGACCTGCAGAGCAGATATCCAATCTATTATAAAAGAGAACTAACCAAAAGCCTAATTGAAATGCCCACTTCCCTATTATTTCAAACCATGGGGAGACAATGCAAAAAAAAAAAATTAAAAGAAAAAGGAAAGAAATCATAATTTCTACTTTTTTTTTTCTGGTAATTCACTAGAGTTCTCACGAGATCATTGAGTACATGGTAACCAAGCTTCATTGGCACTTGGGGAAAACATCCTTGTAAGGTAAAACTCTCCAAGCTTCCATCTGTCGGCACCCACAGGGCGGGTGCACCCACCACGGCTTAGGAGCAGGGGTGCAAAACAAACAAACAAACAACTTCTGTTTGTAATTGCTTATACTCAAAAAGCAGCGACCCTGAGGACCATTCCTCAGAGCATTTCTTCAAACTCGCACCCCTGCAAGGCAGGACTGGGCAGCCCCAGCCATCTCCTGGGGGCAAAGCAGCTGCAGCACATCAGCAGGGTCATCTCTGGCCATGCCAGAGGCTCATCACTCCTCAGGCCACCCTTAAACCCAACACTCACAGAGGTCAAATAGCCCAAGAACAGCCAGTCGTCTTAAAAGGCAGAGGAGTTTAACCTGAGCAGGTTCCTCTTCCAGCCCAAAAGGGGTTGGGCATGCACAGAGAGGACACACACCTGGAAGCCGTGGCTGCAAGTGCTGCATGTGCAGCACAGGGGGATGCGGATGGGCTGCTGGATGGGCCAGCCAGGAGCAGGGGGCTGCTGAAAAACAGGCATTTTCTCAACCATGCACCCTGGTCCCTGGCACTGCACATCCTTCCCCTTTCGCTTGTCCATAGCCTTATTTAACTTGGTTTAACATGAACAGGAGATCATATACTGGCACACCAGTGTCTGAGTAAGTCTTAGCATAAACTGGGGCTCAAACTGAGGAAAGCCTCTTCCATTTTCAGCCATGCCCTGATGAACTGGGAATTCTTTGAGAAGGTGCTCAGCAGCCCTCTGAGCTGTGCTGCCCAACTCCAGAAAATTTACATGGAAAATATTTAAAAATATCCTCTCATACACCAAGTATCACTAGGAAACTACACGAGGACACTTGTACTTTGAGACTCAAGTTCTCAGCAGCATATTGCAATTCTGGATGACAGCTCACGGGCAAACTCAAGACAGCAACAAGGACACAGCTGCAAAGGGAATCACTGCAGACCTTTAAGGAGCATCAATCACATGGTATTTCCTGCAGCAGCAGCAGCTCCCACCCAAAACACAACGCTGCACTCCAACTACAGCACCCAGTTCAACACAAATTTATATTCCCTTTTTGGAAGGGCTGGGCTATGAACAAAATTAACCTAGAAATACCTCTAAATATATGCAGTGTCTTCTGCTTTTGTGCCCAAGTCACTGCAGGCTCTTAGCACTCCCCCCAGGCACCCTTGACCTCCCAGCCCCTTCATTTCCTGCCCTGACTTCAGAGATAGCTGACTTGA